>CM023141.1:1800000-2144073 GCA_013133815.1 Cromileptes altivelis
TATAAATACAGATTAATTGTCTACAAAATAAAAACCTGACGAATTTCTTTACAACCCATTATACAGATCTTGTTATCAGTCACTTCATATAGTGAGGAATATCATATCTTACCATGTCTTAGGCTTGCGTGTGTTTCTCCCTGTCTATCCATATTTGGAGTCCGGCTTTCAAGATGCAAATATCTCCATATTGTCCAGTTGACACTTTGTATGACAAGACCAGCCACTTCACCTTTGCGCACCCAGACGACTGCAGCATAATTATGCATGCATGACAGGGCTGTAGTCACCATATACATTGAGGGGGACACGTGCCCACCCCCCAAGCCCAAATTTTTGTTTACTGCAAACAAAGTGGCAAATATTATCTTGGAGAACATCATTGCACTTGGTTGACTATTTTTCTATGATCTTAGATGTAAATATTGCATGTTTCTTTCAGATAAAACACATTTTTGACTTGTGAATGAGTCAATGAAATTTCTTGCAATAATGAAAAAATACTTCCAATCATGTCCGCCTGGCACAAACCACACGTTTTGGACAGCTGTGAAGTGACAGAATGTCCCACCATCATCTCTCTGTCCACACTGGCAAGCTAGGTCTAACGTGCTGACGTATTGCGGTAAGCGAGTTGTGTCATTTCTGGTGTTTCTGTGACAGCGTCTCTGTACTGCTCTGGTGGATTCTGCTAGCCTGCTTTCTGCTTTCTCACTTCAGTTGTTTTAACGTCTACTTGAAGTCTTAACCCACACTGGTTCTGTTTAAGCACTGATAGCTCTCCTTCTTTCTACGACTTCCCTGCTAATCTCTTAGCTGTTGTTTGCACGTTACTAGCCTTGGTAGCTACATTAGCTTTACAGCTAGCCATGGCTTCTCCCTCTGCTCTCTCTTGCTCGGTGTGCCAAATGTTCAGTTATGCCTCTGCCTCCTTTAGCGACAGTGGTAATTGTAATAACTTATTTGCTGCGTTGGAGGCGAGGCTTAGTGAATTAGAAGAATCATCAACGTGTCTCTTAGACCCCATCCCAACTAGGCTACTTAAGGAGGTCTTTCCTTTAATTAACACTCATATATTAGATATGATCAATATATCCTTATTAATAGGCTATGTACCACAGTCTTTTAAGGTAGCTGTAATTAAACCTTTACTAAAAAAGCCCACCCTGGATCCAGAGGTGTTAGCCAATTATAGACCAATATCTAATCTTCCCTTTATGTCAAAGATCCTTGAGAAAGTAGTCGCAGACCAGCTGTGATTTTCTCCATGATAATAATTTATTTGAGGAATTTCAGTCAGGATTTAGAGTGCATCATAGCACTGAGACAGCACTAGTTAAAATTACAAATGACCTTCTGATTGCTTCAGACAAAGGACTTGTCTCTGTACTTGTTTTATTAGATCTTAGTGCGGCGTTTGACACAATTGACCATCAAATTCTACTGCAGAGACTGGATCACTTAATTGGCCTAAAAGGTTCTGCACTGAGCTGGTTTAAATCTTATTTATCTGATCGTTTTCAGTTTGTTGACGTTCATAATGAATCATCCTTACGTACCAAAGTTTGTTTTGGAGTTCCGCAAGGTTCTGTGCTTGGACCAATCCTATTTACTCTATATATGCTTTCTTTAGGTAACATCATTAGAAGTCACTCTATAAATTTCCATTGTTATGCGGATGATACTCAGTTGTATTTATCGATGAAGCCAGAAGAAAGTAATCAATTAACTAAACTCCATAACTGCCTTAAAGACATAAAAGCTTGGATGAGCACCAATTTCCTGATTTTAAATTCAGACAAAACTGAAGTTATTGTTCTTGGCCCCAAACAACTCAGAGACTCTTTATCTGATGACATAGTTTCTCTAGGTGGCATTGCTCTGGCCTCTAGCACTACTGTAAGAAACCTCGGAGTAATATTTGATCAAGATTTGTCTTTTAATTCTCATTTAAAACAAACCTCACGGACTGCATTTTTTCATCTGCGGAATATTGCGAAAATTAGGCCTATCCTGACCCGAAAAGATGCAGAAAAATTGGTCCACGCTTTTGTTACCTCTAGGCTGGATTATTGTAACTCTCTATTATCAGGTAGCTCCAGTAAGTCCCTAAAAACTCTCCAGCTAATTCAGAATGCAGCAGCACGTGTACTAACAAGAACTAAGAAACAAGATGATATTTCTCCTGTTTTAGCTTCTCTGCACTGGCTCCCTGTAAAATCCAGAATTGAATTTAAAATCCTACTGTTAACTTATAAAGCTCTAAATGGTCAAGCTCCGTCATATCTTAGAAAGCTCATAGTGCCATATTACCCCACCAGAACACTGCGCTCTGAGAACGCAGGGTTACTCGTGGTCCCTAAAGTCTCCAAAAGTAGATCAGGAGCCAGAGCCTTCAGCTATCAGGCTCCTCTCCTGTGGAATCATCTTCCTGTTGTGGTCCGGGAGACAGACACCGTCTCCACATTTAAGACTAGACTTAAGACTTTCCTCTTTGATAAAGCTTATAGTTAGGGCTGGCTCAGGCTTGCCCTGTACCAGCCCCCCCCCTAGTCTGCCGGAGGACCCCCCTATAATACACCGGGCACCCTCTCTCCTTCTCTCTCTCTCTCTCTCTCTCTCTCTCTCTCTCTCTCTCTCTCTCTCTCTCGTATTCTATTACTGCATCTTGCTAACTTGGCCATTCTGGATGTCACTAACTCGGCTTCTTCTCCGGAGCCTTTGTGCTCCATTGTCTCTCAGATTAACTCATATCGCAGCGGTGCTTGACAGCGTGACGTGTGTGGTTGTGCTGCTGCCGTGGTCCTGCCAGATGCCTCCTGCTGCTGCTGCCATCATTAGTCATTAGTCATATTTCTACTGTTGTTATACACATATGACTATTGTCACACATGTATACTGCCAGATATTAATACATACTTTCAGCATATTGTATCACCGTAGCCAGAATTACAATTATAATGTTATTACTTTCAATAATGTTGTAAGCTACTGTCATTACCTGCATATCTCTCTCTCTCTCTCTCTCTCTCTCTCTCTCTCTCTCTCTCTCTCTGTTTCATTGTGTCATGCAGATTATTGTTAATTTATCATGTTGATCTGTTCTGTACGACATCTATTGCACGTCTGTCCGTCCTGGAAGAGGGATCCCTCCTCAGTTGCTCTTCCTGAGGTTTCTACCTTTTTTTTCCCCGTTAAAGGGTTTTTTTTGGGGAGTTTTTCCTTATCCGCTGTGAGGGTCCAAAGGACAGAGGGTATGCTGTGCTGTATGCTGTGGAGTATGCTGTAAAGCCCTGTGAGGCAAATTGTGATTTGTGATATTGGGCTTTATAAATAAAATTGATTGATTGATTGAATGATTCTTATAATGCCAGATTCCAGAGAGTCTCCCCTCTTGAGATGTGGCAGAATATGTAATTTTCCAACTTGCTATGCTGAGATACATGAAAAAATGTAAGAATTTAGTAACACAGATTTGTTTTGGGGGATGGTTTGCCCAGGGCGTAAAACCAGCCAGGACCGCCTCTGGCACTGACATTTTTACCACAACCATCTTTAACTATGGAAGCCCATTTTCGCCTGTAATGGAAAAAAAAATCACCATTCCTAATCAAAAATGTGAGATTAAAAAGTCATAATTATGAATGTAGCCTAGTTTTCAAATTAATTTGTGGCATGTTGTCTTGTAAGGTGTGTGGCATCACGGTGGCTGCAGATGGGACAGAGGATGAGATGATTCACTGATTCAAGGCAGGACACCTAGTACACTGTGGTGTAGTAAATAGTAAATAGTGGTGATTTACAAAACCACCAAAAACTATTTTATTGTTAAAGTAAAGTTTTTTACTGTAAATAATACAGTACTTTTTTGTAATACAAACAAAATTATTGTAAATACAAGTTTACATAAACATTTCTGCTGTTTCAATTTAAAAAAAAATACAGTATTTGTATTTTCAAATTTGTGATTTTTTTTCTGTTATTAAAAGCCTCCTTCAAACAGTAGCTTACCCCTATTTGTAGCCTGGTCCCAAATTATTTTTTTGTTAATAGTGGCCCCAGCTACTATTTGAGGAAATACAGTATGTATGTATGTAACATACAGTCCCTGGGCACTTTGTGTACACCTGTCTAATCTAATTCAATCCAGTAGAACGACTATACCGTGATTTTCTTCCCCAAAGCTTATACATTTTCGGTTATTGTTGACATCGTGTAGAAAGTGGTGATTCTGCTTTGTTTATTATTGAGGTCATAGTGAATGGTGGTGGTGTACTGGGGTGGCCTCCTAATTTTGTCTAATTGAGGGGGACAAATATTAGGAACACTTTTAAATATATTGCACTCCAGAACACCAACACCACCCACTACGACCTCAATAATAAAGTAGAATAATCACCTTTCTGACAAAAGCTGAAAAAGTAAAAGCTTTGTAAACGTACAATGTGTGGCAGAGCTGTTGTATTGGATTGTATTAGATTGCACAGGTGTACCTAATAAAGTGGTCAGTAAGCCCCACATTTACACCACCAATCTATGCCTGCTCTGGATCTCCCCACAGCCCCTGGTTGCTCGGCAGCCTCAGCCCCTGAGACCATGCTGATCAAAAGTTATTAAAAGCTTTTCTCTATGTCAAGGGGTGTGGCGGCTATGACCCCGCCCTCGCCACCAAATCAGTTGGCTTTTTGATGGCTTCAGCGACCACTTATCCTCATGAAATTGATACACAGGTCAAGAATGGCAAGCTCTTACATCTGATAGGGCCGTCGCCCATGGGGGGGACAACATGCCTTTATAGCCCCCCCTTGAAATTTTCAAAAAACCCTCCCCATAGGGATTTTCTTGGAGTACAAAGATGAAACATCACACCACGTCAGGGTTAAGTTACTCTGAGTTTTCACATAACTGATTCAGTTATGCGTGCTGCTGGCCCCCCGCGATAGCGGGGGAGAGCGAGGGCCCGGTCACAGCTAATTAGGGCCGGAGCGATGACGACGTCGTCCACGGAGGACTCTATTGAAATCGCGCTGTTTATTATTAGGGCCCAAAGGACGACGAAATTCTCCGAGGACCCTATTGAAATTGTGCTGTTCATTATTATTATTATTATTATTGTTGTTGCGACATTTTGTGCCCCAGTTTCGCCCCTTTCCCAAATTTGAAAATGCTTCTAACTTTCCACATTCGTCCGGACACATCCGAAATTCGATAGTTTTGGGCGATTGCACGTGGTCGACGCGAAATGCCGAAATAGCGCCCCCTACAATTTTTCAAAAACCCCTCCCCATTGGGGTTAGTTTGTCGAAGGCTAACGAAATTTGGTACACACATGTATCATACCGAGACGCACAAAAAAGTCTCTTGACGTCATGGATAGATCCCAACAGCCATTGTTTTCAGGCCATGGATGATCTAATGTAATCTAACATAATCTAGTTTAACTGTGCAACTTGGATGTAATGCACTTTAGATAGATTTATTTTTTCTATTGAAGATTTTGCCTGTTTGGCTTTTAAACAACCCTTAATAACATGTCATTGATTCATTTTATTTTCTGTTAATTTGTGCACTCAAATTATATAAGAGCAAAATTTAAGTAAAGCATATTCCTAAATTATTAATTCTGTCCATGAATTAGTAATTATTTTGCTCCATGACACCTGGCATGCTCTGCTGTGTGGCTACAGTAAATACACATCTAATGATCTCCAGCTCTGGTTATGTAGACTACAGATGGACTTACACAGTACATGCACCCACCTGTTTGGCAATATAATATACACAGGTTCAGCCTGCTGGCTCTTTGCAGATAAGGTGAGGGCAGAGACAGGCTCCTGAATAATAATAAACTGAAACTGGCATTGTAGAAAAGCTCGTGTACTCAGAGTTTCGATAGGTGACATGTTTGTGTAACTCTCGTCTGTCTCTGCTCTCTAACAGCCCTGCCCAAGCCGCCAACTTCCCTCACTGTGACAGAAACCACAGCCACCAGTGTCACCCTTACCTGGGACTCTGGCAACCCAGAATCGGTGTCCTACTACGTTATCCAGTATCATGCCAAAGTGTCTGACAATGGCTTTCAGGAAGTGGATGGAGTAGCCACAACACGATACAGCATTGGCGGCCTCAGCCCCTTCTCAGAATATGAGTTTCGTGTCATGGCCATCAACAACGTTGGCCGGGGGCCTCCCAGCAGTATTGTACACACCCGTACAAGTGAGCAAGCACCCTCATCACCTCCTCTTCATATCCAGGCACGTATGCTGAGCCCCAGCACTATGCTAGTTCAGTGGGAACCTCCGGAGGAGCCCAACGGCCAAATCCAGGGCTACTGGGTCTATTACACCTCAGAGCATGATGCCCCGCTCAGTAGCTGGCAGAAACACAACACAGATGACAGCCACCTCACCACTATCTCAGGCCTCACCACAGATATCACATACAGCCTGAGAGTGCTGGGCTTCACCTCTGTGGGAGACGGACCTCCCTCTGATGTCCTGCAGATTAAGACTCAGCAGGGAGGTAAGAACACGCTCACTATAGTATGTCTGCAAAGCAAAGGCAAGAGAAAACTAGTCATGTTGCGCTCTAACCACTAGAGGCTAATGGAAGAATTATTCAGACAATTTACTTAAGTAGAAGTAACACTTCCACAATGTAAAAATCTTCTTATGTGCAAAATTCCTGTATTCATAAACCTGTATTGATTCTTTTTGGTCTCTTGGATGCAGTTGAAGATGCTTCAAGCACAACAGAGACATATTATCACCCAATAAAGTTATTATAGCAAACATGGTAACAAACAGTTGCCTATTTTACACATCCAGTAGACAGAGAAAATGCAACACTCACTTGGAGTCATATTTGTGATGGATGAAACTTTAACATTCACTCTCTTTTTAGCTCTGGTTTGGTTTCCACCAACTCTCTCCCAGTTCAATACTGTACATTGATTGTGAGTACGTTTTGAGTATGTAGTGTATCCACAAAGTAAACTCAAAACAGTTCGTATGCATACTCAAAATCACCACACCAGACTGGAAGCTATTGAGGAAGCAGGTTCAGTTCAATCTCACACAGGTTCCACTCTCTACCAGACTCTATGGGTAACACTCTCCTCCAATCACAAGCACACATTCGCTCATTGAATTTAGTGGAAATGTAACCAGACAATCAGGACATGCCGACCTAAATTCATACATACCCGGCTGTATATAAGGCAGCACACACTGCTGTCCCTTTTCTCTTCAGCAATTGCAAATTGCCTCCTGATCAGCTCTCTCCATGGATGGAGTTGCTGCTTCGGGATGCTTCGGAATGCAGGGATGGTGTGGCAAGGATAGTGATGTTGTACACTGGGGCTCTAATCTACCCACAGAACTACTGGGCACCCTCACAGTGCTACCCTTTTTATGGGAAGGCTAATGGTGATGCATTCACAGACTTCACCTCTGGCTCAGCACTTTCTATTTTGGTCCATCATGGACCGCTATCAGATCATTTTTTAATAACTTTGGATTTCGTTTTACTCAATAACACTCAGCAACAGTTATTACACTAGATGTTTATCAGATAGTGCTGTCGCAAAATTTAAGGAAATGATTCCTTCGTCGTTACATTTAATACCATGTTCTTCAGTAACAAAGGTTTCCTGTACCGACTTTAAACTCTCCTGAATTGATCATCATATCGATAGCGCTGTAGGCTCGCTGCAAACAACACTTGACTCTGTAGCACCCCTTAAAAAGAAGTTAACTAAGCAAAGAAAGTTTTGTCCTTGGTACAACTCTCAAACCTGTAAGTTAAAACAAATATTGCGGAAATTTGAAAGAAATTGGCGATTAACCAACTGGGAAGAATCTCGTTTAGTCTGGGCAGACAGTCTCAAAACATATAAGAGGGACCTCTGCAATGCCAGAGCAAACTATTACTCAGCATTAAAAGAAGAAAATAAGAACAACCCCAGGTTTCTTTTCAGCACTGAAGCCAGGCTGACTGAGTCACAGCTCTATTAAACCTTGTATTCCTTTAGCCCTTAGCAGTAATGATTTTATGAGCTTTTGTAATGACAAAATTGCAACTATTAGAGGCAAAATTCATGAACTCTTGTCATCAGATAGTAACCATCTGCCCTCTCTTCAACAATTGACCCTTCGCTAAGTCCGGCCCCGGACGCAAAGTTGCCAATCATAACGTAGCATTGGGTCGGCTCAGACCAGGGTCCGACAACAACACAGCTGTGCTCCATTGACTCTAATGCAGTCGTTTCAGATTTCCTTCATTTTTAGGCTGATTTTGTGGATGTGGAGCAAAATGTTGTGCCTGGGGCACGTTGTGCATTAATGATGCTCGTTACCTGGAGAGGTTGGAAACAGATATACGTTTCTTCCCTGTTCCAAAACCAAAATCAGACCCTGAACTGTGTAGGGTTAGCTAGCTAGCTACTGAGGATATAGCCTACTGAATGTATACACATGCTGCTTTTGCTTTTTAATGATTTTAACAGTGAAACAAAGACTGACCCTGCTGTACAGGAACCAGTGAAGGGAAGCAGGGAAACTTTGCTGATATTCAACCAGCTGTGTGTCAACGCATTGTGCGCAGATGAACGTTGTTTGACTTCTTCCGCAGCCCCCCAACTGTCCAGCTGCCAGTCCAGGTGCTGAAGCTAAACACTGTTCATCTGCTCACACTGTGATGCCACACAGATGGCTCAATATCAATAAAGTTTCCATTTATATTCATTGTCTTCTGTGGCAATCAGCAGCGATGTGGTGGTTCACTTTTACTCTGTGATCTGTAGGCTTTAGCTTTAATCTTTTTTTTGTTACCTTGATTTCGTTGCTGTGTCAGTCTGACATCCTTAATATATTCTTCATTTGCATATTGTAGACCCTTCTGTCTGCTTCTGTCTGAAATCGCTTTTTTGTTTTTACAAAAATTTGAGAGTATTTCTCCAGGGAGTGCAGTTAGCGACAGTGGGAGCGTCATGCCAGTCTAGCTCCGAAACAGACCTAGCAACAGTAACCAAGGGGGGCGGTCCTTAGCGGAGGGTGAATTGACCGCAGTGATTTCTTCATCTAAATCATCAACATGTCTCCTAGACCCCAACCCAACTAGGCTACTTAAGGAAGTCTTACCTTGAGTTAACACTCACTTATTAGACATGATCAATATTTATTCTTTATTGACAGGCTATGTACCACAGTTCTTTAAGGTAGCTGGAATTAAACCTTCTCTTAAAAAGCCCATCCTGGATCCAGAGGTGTTAGCCAACTATAGACCAATAAAATCAAGAAAACCAAGAAAATCACACAGCTTGTCTGCAACTACTTTCTCAAGGATCTTTGAGAAAGTAGTTGCAGACAAGCTGTGTGATTTTCTCCATTATAATAATTTATTTGAGGAATTTCAGTCAGGGTTTAGAGTGTATCATAGCACTGAGACAGCACTAGTTAAAATTACAAATGATGACAAAGGACTCGTCTCTGTTTTTAGATCTTAGTGCGGCATTTGACACTATTGACCATTAAATTCTGCTACAGAGACTGGAGCATTTAATTGGCCTAAAAGGTTCTACACTAAGCTGGTTTAAATCTTATTTATCTGATCGTTTTCAGCTTTTTCATGTTCATGATGAATCATTTCTAAATACTAAAGTTTATCGATGAAGCCAGAAGAAACTAATCAATTAACTAAACTTCAAAACTGCCTTAAAGACACAAAAACCTGGATGAGCTCCAATTTCCTGATGTTAAATTCAGACAAAACTGAAGTTATTGTTCTTGGCCCCAAACAACACAGAGACTCTTTATCTGATGGCATAATTTCTGTAGGTGGCATTGCTCTGGCCCCTAGCCCTACCGTAAGAAACCTTGGAGTAATATTTGATCAGTATTTGTCTTTTAACTCCCATTTAAAACAAACTTAATGACTGCATTTTTTCATCTGCATAATATTGCGAAAATTAGGCCTATTCTGATCCGAAAAGATGCAGAAAAATTGGTCCACGCTTTTGTTACCTCTAGGCTGGATTACTGTAATTCCCTATTATCAGGTAGCTCTAATTCAGAATACAGCGGCACGTGTACTGACAGGAACTAAGAGGCAAGAACACATTTCTCCTGTTTTAGCTTCTCTGCACTGGCTCCCTGTAAAATCCAGAATTGAATTAAACATCCTACTCCTAACTTATAAAGCTCTAAATGGTCAGGCTCTGTCATATCTTAGAGAGCTCATAGTGCCATATTATCCCACCAGAACACTGCGCTCTGAGAATGCAGGATTACTTGTGGTCCCTAAAGTTACCAAAAGTAGATCAGGAGCCAGAGCCTTCAGCTATCAGGCTCCTCTCCTGTGGAATCATCTTCCTGTTGTGGTCCGGGAGGCAGACACCGTCTCCACATTTAAGACTAGACTAAAGACTTTCCTTTTTGATAAAGCTTATAGTGCTGGTTCAGGCTTGCCTTGGACCAGCCCCTACTTAGGCTGACATAGGACTAGTCAGCTGTAATCATTATTATATTCGTAAGTGATAATATCGTAGGCAACTGGACTTGCTTGTGTTTCTTGAAGACGTTTCTCATCCAAGAAGCTTTTTCTGTTATAAATGACTGGTACGAAGTTGTAGGCTATACACCCTGTGTGGGTGGGAACCCTTGCAGAGTTGTAGGGGTCACGTGAGCTCTTAGTTTCAGAGTCGTTAAGGTCACAATGTGAGTTGTTGACCCACCTGGCCACCATGTGAGTCGTTAGGGTCAGGTGGGACCAGGGGTGAATAGGTGTGAAGTCATCTGGGGAGAGATCCCAAGACTGCATTGCAGGTGGGTGATAAGTAGTGTCGTAAGCTACCCCCTCTGTTTAACGATGGTCGTTCCAGCTTGACGTAGATGGCTTCTTTCACTCCTCTTTCAAACCATCTCTCCTCCCTGACCAAGATGTGCACATTGATGTCCTCAAAGGAGTGTCCCTTCTCCTGTAAATGTAAGTGGAAAGCCAAGACTTGACCCGAGGAGCTGGCTCTCCTGTGTTGTGCCATGCACTTGTGGAGTGGTTATTTCGTCTCCCCAATGTATAAATCTGTGCATGACTGGTTGCACTGAACTGCATACACTACATTACTCTGCTTATGTCTGGGTGTTTTGTCCTTGGGGTGGGCATTATAATATTATTACTTTCATTAGTGTTGTTGTAAGCTACTGTCATTACTGCATATGTCTCTATCTCTCTTTCTGTTTTATTCTGTCATACGGATTACTGTTAATTTATTATGTTGATCTGTTCTGTATGACATCTATTGCACATCTGTCCTTTCTGGAAAAGGGATCCCTCCTCAGTTGCTCTTCCTGAGGTTTCTACCATTTTTTCCCCCCATTAAAGGGTTTTTTGGGGGGGAGTTTTTCCTTATCAGCTGTGAGGGCCCAAAGGACAGAGGGATGTCATATGCTGTGAAGCCCTGTGAGGCAAATTGTGATTTGTGATATCGGGCTTTATAAAAAAAAAAAAAAGATTGATTGAAAATTGATTGATTGACCAGCCCTCTGTTTATGGGGGGTCAGGCAGTAAAGAAGGCAAAGACAGGATACTGCAGCTTTTGAGGAGTGGCGACATAACTGTGCATTAACAGAATGGAAGTTGAATGAGAGTTCAGACTCATTTGGATCTCCACATCCCAAACAGATGCACTGCAGCAAGATATTAATTTATTCACTCATTTTCATCTCTTTTTCTGAGGCCAAGTCGCAGGGGCAGCAGGCCAAGCAAAGCACCCCAGATGTCCCTCTTCCCAGCAACACTTTCCAGCTCCTCCTGGGGGCTCCTCCTGGGGGATCCCAAGGTGTTCCCAGGCTAGATGAGATATGTAATCCCTCCAGTGTGTTCGGGGTCTGCCCCAGGGCCCCCTACCAGTGGGACATGCCCAGAACGCATCCAACTGGAGGCACCCAGGAGGTATCCTGATCCGATGCCCGAACCACCTCAAGTGATCCCTTTCGATGCAAAGGAGCAGTAGCTGTACTCCGAGCTCCCTCCAGTTGTCTGAGCTCCTTACCCTATCTTCAAGGCTGAGCCTAGCCACCCCACGGAGAAATCACATGTCGGCTGCTGTATCTGCAATCTCATTGTCTCGGTCACTGCCCAGAGCTAATGACCATAGGTGAGCAGCGCCCACACCACTGCAGAAGCAGAACCAAATTGCTGATCCATCTCACGCTCCATTCTACCCTTACTTGTGAGCAAGCCCCCAAAAAACCTAAACTCCCTTGCGTGAGGCAACCTGGAGGGGGCAATCCACCAGTTTCCTGCAGAAGACCATGGCTGCAGATTTGGAGGTGCTGACTCTCATTCTGATTGCTTCACACTCAGTTGCAAACCACCCCAGTGCATACTGGAGGTCACAGTGTGATGAAGCCAATAGAACCACATCATCTGCAAAAAGCAGAGATGCAATTCTGAGGTCCCCAAACCAGCCCATTGCCTCTCCCTGGCTGCGCCTCAAGATCCTGTACATAAATATCACAAACAGGATCTATGACAAAGGACAACCCTGGTGGAGGCCAACACCCACAGAGAACATGTTTGACTTTATGCAGAGTATGCGGATGCAGCTGTCACTTTGGTCATACCAGATGGCTTGTAGCAGCAAGCCAGGTACCCTGTAGTTCCGCAGTACCATCCCATAAGACCCCCCAAGGCACGCAGTCGTAAGCCTTCGCCAAGTCCACAAAACACATGTCGACAGGATGGGCAAACTCCCACGACCCCTCTGCCCACCCCCTTAAGGGTAAAGGGCTGGTCTACTGCTCCAAGGCCAGGATGGAATTCTCATTGCTGCTCCTGAATCTGAGGTTTGACAATTGGTCGGAACCTCCTTTCCAGCACCCTGGACTAGACTTTTTCTAGGAGGCTGAGCAGTGTGATAACCCGATAGTTAGAGCACACCCTCCTGTCCCCTTTTTTGAAAATGGGAACCGATTCCCCGGTCTGCCACTCCGCAGGCACTGTACCCGACCTCCACGCCACACTGAAAAGGAGTGTCAGCCAAGACAGCCCAACAGTGTCCAGAGCCTTCCGCGTCGAAGGGAAAATCTCATCCACCTTAATCTCTGCCTCCTCCCCAGTGGATGTGATTGCTGTGTTCAGGAGTTCCTCAAAGTGATCCTTCCATCACTTGATGATAATCCCCAGTTCTTCTCTGCTGATAATCCTTTGACTACAGCTCCTAGCAGCCGCCTCTACTAAGGAGGATTTGAACATGGACCACTCGGATTCTGTGTCTTCAACCTCTCTTGGGATGCACAAGAAATTCTTCCAAAGGGTTGAAGATTGCCGGATGGGGCCTCAGCCAGACAGTACCACATTTCACCCTCACAACACATTTGGGGTTTTCCAGGTCTGTCTGGCAACCTTCCCCAGCCATCTAATGCTATCGCCACCAGGTGGTAATCAGTTGACAGCTCTGCCCCTCTTCACCCGAGTGTCCAAGACACACAGCAGCAGATTTGATGCTATGACCACAAACTCGATCAGCAACAGTCAGAGACATTCTCTTAGCGACACGCAGTCGCATTGAGGCAACCCTCTCATTCTCCTGGGTGAACCCCAAAACAGCGACGCTCAGCTGGGGGCTCATGAGCCACCCGAAGCCTCTCAGTCTGGGCAACTCCAAAAAAAGCAAGAGTCAAGCCCCTCTCCAGGAGTTTAGTTCCAGAACCAGTGCTGCACGTGGAGGTGAGCCCAACTATACAGTGGTGGAAAAAAGTTTTCGGACACCCTTAAAATTTTACACAATCTCAAATATTATCATGACATATTTGTGGAAAAATCTTTTTTGTGTTTCAAAAGGTGTGGCTGCATTAGACAGATATAAACAAATACAAATTATATTTTTTTGTTGATTGTTTACAAGAAAAACTAACAAAACCAAATTCTTGACAGTTTCAATATGTCAGTTCTCAACATTGTCGGTATCAAAGTCAACAAGTAACAGAGAATGTGTTCAAAACTGAACAAAAAATAAATAAACCATCACATCATCAAATTAATATTTAGTAGTCCTGCCATTGGCACGTAGTAGAGCTCTAATCCTGGCTGGCATGTTCTCCACGAGCCTTTCACACTGTTGAGGGGTAATCTTGTCCCATTCTTCTTGAATTACTGCTTTTAATTCTTCTAAATTCTTTGGTTTATGCTTTGAAACAGACCTTTTGATAATCCACCACAGATTTTCAATGGGGCTCATGTCCGGGGATTGAGCTGGCCACTCTAAGACCTGGACACTGTGCTCCTGCAGCCAAGTTCTACTGGCCTTGGATGTGTGGCAAGGGGCATTATCTTGTTGAAACATCCAGTTTTTACCTCGACAGAACAGTGCACACGCAGAAGGGAGCATGTGGGTTTCGAGAATGGTACAATACTTGGTAGAGTTCAATGTGCCATCACAGACAGTGAGATGACCAACACCAGCAACACTCATGCATCCCCAAACCATGATACTGCCTCCACCATGCTTGACAGTAGGTACTGTACATGTTGGAGATAATGCTTCGCCTGGCCTTCTGCGTACCCTCACATTAGTAGGAGAAAGATAAAGCTGGAAACTGGACTCATCTGACCACAAAATCTTCTTCCAATTCCTGGCTGTCCAGTTCTTGTGTGCCTGGGCCCAACGACGCCAGGCTAACCTCTGTCTCTCATTGATCAGGGGCTTCTTGATAGCCTTGTAGGACCTTAAGCCATGATCTAAAAGTCGGCCACGTACAATGCGGGTGGAACACTGGACACCAGTTTGGTTTGACCACTGCTGCTGAAGCTCCTGTGATGTCATTCGGCGGTTTTGCCTGCACATGCGGATCAGGATGCGGTCATTTCTTGCTGAAGAAACTCTTGGACGCCCAGATCTTGGTTTGTCTTCCAAGCTGTTGGTTCGTCTGTATTTCTGCAGTGTATCCAACTGCTGAGGGACTGCATCTGCACTTCCTGGCTATCTGGCGGCAGCTGTACCCTTCCTGGCTGAGAATCTTTATCTTCAGGCATGTTTCCTGCGTTAGGTTCCTTGTTTTAGCCATTTTTGTGTCTGAAGAACTTTCAAATGTGCTGGCTTTATGTAGACATGAAGCTTGGCAATCTTTGTGTCAAGCTTGCTTGCTGTTTTATAGTGACCACAAAGAGGCTTTACTCTCAGACCCCAAATTCTTCCTTTGTTGTGAAAAACTTTATAAGAACTGAGTTCTTTCAGGGTAAGAGTTATACAATTACATGCTTTTTGTCTTCCACCATGTAGGGGACAGGGAGGCAAAATTGCATCTGCTTTGTCCAGTTTGTGTTGACATGATTGCACCGAACAGTTGTTTAGGTGCCTCTGGAATGGCAGGGCTGGTAAGGCCCTGTCCTTGAAATGCCTTGCCTAATGGCCATGTGAGTGCATCTCCCAAGGCTACAGGCAGGTGGGCAGGGACCCTCTCACTATGATCCATGCACACTTGACATGCAGTGTGACAGTGTCAGTGGCCTTGTTCAATGGGGTGAGTTTTGAGGACATATACATATGTCCTGTGTTGCTAGGATGTAGAGCTTGTACGTGTACAAGCTTTACATCATGTTCTATCTGTTGGGACATGTTAGGGTGTGCTCATTGGAATGACACTGGAAAGGGTTGGGTGTGTGTCACTTGTGTGGAACCTGACTTCTCTATGGGCATGGTACACCTACATGTTGCAGTGTTCCTTGATGACCCGGGGTATGTGATGTGCAGGGTGTCTATTCCTTGACTTGGGTCCCCTTTGAGGTTAGGCCATGGCTCTACCAGGCTCAGTTGCATACCTCCTGTGTTGGCTGTGGCCTTGTACTTCTTCTCTTCTATAGAAATAGGCGGTCTGCAACAACTACCTTAGCCAGTCAGGATCAATTTGGCTGGGTTGATGTTATGTTGTGAATGGGAGTTCATTCATCAGGCCCGCCCACTGTACCCATAAGGTATATTAGAGATAGAACTAAAGTTATGTTATTGTAACCCTACTTCTATTAGCACAGGCATAGCTCTCTAGGCCATGTCAATTTAACACCACTCACTGAGGAGTGTATAGGAGAGCAGACAGCGGTGTGTGCGGCCTTTTATACTTTGAGTTCTGCACATATTCAGGTAGGCATGTCCTGATTGGCTGGTGATGTTTATGTGAATTTCAGTGGGTGAATTTGTGTCCGTGATTGTTAATATCACACGTTGAGTCCAGTAGAGGGCTCCACCTGTGCTAGCAGAACATGGTTTGCAATATCATAACCTTCGCAACATTCCATAGTCTTAGTATGATCCATAGGCGCATGTATTTCTTTGTAGACTGATAATGGTAATGGCTTTTTGGTATACTGACTGTCAAAACTGTTTAGTATCACAAATAGTTTATAGTTTAGTATAAGTGTACCTCTGGTGTTGGGGTTATTAGAAACATGAACACCAACAGAACCAGCAATATGACATAACCATCAGAGTAAGGCTAACACTTATTTACACTGCAACATGTAGGGCCTCTAAATTACAACTCCATGTCTTTTGTTATTGTGCAATTATTATGCAGTAAGTGTTGTAGCATTTAGATTGGTGCCAGGCTTTTTGCATTAAGCTACACATGTACTTAAATATATGTGTCTGTGTAAAGCACATATGCAATAACTTATGAATTTAGTTACACTTACATCATTTTAAAATTGCAGAAGAAATAGGGCTGTAAGGTGAAACATTAATCTGTTAGATATTCACCAGCTTGAAAACAGTGGGTAAATTATTGTACAAGGATACTCACAAGCTAACAGTGTGTGTGTGTGTGTGTGTGTGTGTGTGTCACACACTTTATCCTCAAGGACAAAGTGGTCGCCTGCATGTAGAGGAATAATAATAGTATTTCTTCACAGAGAGCCTGTTTTTCAATTTTATCAGTTTATTGTGCTTGACTGGAGGAAACCTGACCTCACAACAGGGCTGCTATGGAAGATAATGCAATCCATATTCAGCTGACCCACTATATCTATTTTTGGAATAGGATTCAGCATCCCTCCAGGCTGATGTAAATCATTCTGACTTAAATGTATATTATAAAGTGTTGTAGATGTAATTTCAACACATATGTCACATTTTTAATATAAAATGTAATAAATATGGTCTTGCATAGTCCATGTGTCATTTATTTATGACCAGATTTTTCACCAAGCCAATATATTTGTTTGGGCTGGTGGCACATTGACTTCTCTTTTCTTACACATGTGGTTCAACATTGTTGTGAAACATACTGTGAGTTCTATAATAATTGCACAGACAACTTTTTGATTTATCATTTGATTTGTGTAATGCCACACCCATATTTTGTATTTGTAGCACCACCTAGTGGTCAATTTGAATTAGACTTCCAGGTATGTTCCAGGTAATTATATAGACACATCAGGTAAATTTCTTGATGAGTAGCCTAATGGTTATGGAGGACGGTCTATTTATGTGCTGAGCCACACCCCTTTTAAAGTTCACTGGTCAATAAAAACTTCTGATGCCTTGCTTGTTCCAATAATTAACCACAAAAATATGGTACAGATGGTACCTATATTTAATGTTGCGAAAAATGTGTTTTATATTTAATCATGGGGATTTCATAATGCCACCGTCAGGCTAGTTGGGATCATATTTCTTGGGCAGTCTTCTCATACAGCTTTCAATCACTGGTGAAAATTTCCTGCATCTACCTTGTACCATCTCATGGGAATTTGCAAAACATTTCTAAAGAAGAGTAATAGCCAGAAAAGTGTTTTATTATGCAGAATATTATGATATCACAATAAAGTTGACCTTTTTACTTTTGGATATAAAATGTCATCATGTCATCCTTATATCCTACTAAACATTCATCACAATTAGTGAGGAAATTCTTGAGTTATGGCCAAAAACATGGTTTGTAAGGTCATACTGACCTTGACCTTTGACCTTCGACCACCAAATTCCAAGCACTTTATTCTTCATGTCAAGTGAACTTTTGTGCTAGATTTGAAGAAATTCCCTTAAGGTGTTCTTGGGATATTCACAAGAATGAGACAGTCAACATTACAGCGGCATTAACCTTTGACCTACGACCACCAAATCTAAGTTTATTGCTGAGTTCAGGGTCCACCTGACCCTTTTTGAACTTTTGTGCTAAATTTCAAGAAATTCCCTCAAAGTATTCTTAGATATTGTGCTCACAAGAATGAGACAGACAAGGTCACAGTGACCTTGACCTTTGACCTGAAAGCAGTGATTCCCGGTTTAAAATCAGCATGAACCATTGCAAAAACTGCAAAGAATCAAGACCTGCATGAAAGATAACCAACAGGTTTTATGATGGTCAGGCTGGTGGTCATTCATTTACATCCAAATCTCTACAGAGCCTTGGTCCTCTTTGCAACACTGTCTCCTCCTATTGGTCAATTGCAGAAACATTTTGGGGGCATGCTTCAATGGCTTAGTTTTGACAAAAAAAAATCCACAGAGTTTGATGATGTTTGAACAAACTGTCATTGATTTATGACCAAATTTTGTGAAAGGCCAGTGTACTTGTTTGAAACTGGTGACACCACCTATTGACCAATTTCAAAATAATTATGCAGTTGTGATTTCACATTGTAATGAAACATATCCTGCAAGTTTTGTAATAACTGAAGAAGCAATTCCTGATATATAGTCAGATTTGTGTTATGCCACGACCATTTCTTGCATTGATAGCACCCCTAGTAGTTTATCTCCATGATACTTTCAGGATATGTTTCAGGTATTTATGGCAACATATCATGAAAGTTTTGTGATGATGGGCAGAACAGTGGTGGAGTTCCATGTATTTATATAGTGAGCCACACTACTTTTGAAGTTAATACCCCTGATTGTCGACTCACAGAACTCCATCATCAATAGCTTACCACTCTTACCCCTCTTGTCTCAGTGGTCAGCTGGAAAGAGTTTCTGCCACTTTCACAACATTTTTGCTTTTAGATTTCATCACTGCTACATTTCACTATAACTTTTTGTTAACTAAGCCCATTTCATGATGGCATCAAAGTTTACTTAAGTGGCATTAGCTTCTTCTCTAAACTCTTAACCTGCAGCTTTGGTCTGGCCTTCAGCCATCCACAGATAACCTCATTTCCCAGGGGACATCTCCATCTAGAGCAGCTCAAATCCATGTCATCTTCTCTTACTGTAGAATTACTGTTAGTCTGTTTCCATATCTGCTCTGAAAATAGCATTACCCATGTTGTCCGAACTTTAGAAGCCACATTCTTGTTTTCTTTTTCAGTTCCTCAGATGCTCTGAATTCATCCTGTCAGCACTTCACTTAGAACCACACTGTTGTGCCTGCATTTCAGATACCTCTTATTTCTGAGTTGACACGATGGTATTCTTCTTAAAGGGAAGTGAAACCAAATAATCGAGCCAGCTTACATCATCTGTAATTATTTTTTTTTTATTGCTGCCAAATGTTTAAAGACTCTCACAAACTACTTGCAATTTCGCAAATCTCAGAGCACAACATTGTCGGATTCTCTCTTTGTTTTTGAACCCAGACAAGTGGCTGCTCGATTCTGGTTCCACCAGTGCTTCTGCCATATACCCTCCATGTCTGGCCTTTCTTCCGATCATTACTCTCTACACTCCTTCAGAATCTGAGCTACTACCTCGGACTCCTGTGATGGGATTGCAGAACAATAAATGCAATCAAATGTCATTGGTCCTCCTAAGAGTATCACCGCTGCATTCGTTCAAATCCCATAGATCTCAGATTTCAATTTCACTCAATCTTGTCATAAGTAACTGGATATTTGGGATCTTTGTCATGCCCAGGTGCTAAGGCAGATTCCTTACTAAAGCTTTCCCACAACACAGACAGCGCGCCTAAGAACTACAAGCAAGTTTCAGCCACACACACAAATTAATAAATCCTTTGGATACATTTTGTTGACAGTATGGTCCTTATTCAGGGGAGAGGAGAGTAGGGAGATGCCAGTCAAGCACAGTCTGCTCACATCCATACTGCCCTAAGTGTAACTCTAATCAGGCAAAAGTGAAAACACCTGCATCAGTGTACTGCTAGTGTTGTCGATTTTCAATGAAAACTTGCTTAAATTTTCCTGTGGGGAAAATATCAGCATTCTTCTATGTCTTGAAACATTTCTGGAGGGAATCTTTGATCTAAAAAAACTACAGTTTTTTTTTTGCCTTGTTTATTAAAGGTAGAGTATGTAATGAGTGTATGTATAATTATGTAATGAGTACTACAGCATTTTACCTAATCCCTAAATTCACTCTTTGCCTGCACTCCCACTTCACAATCTGACTCCCTTACTTTGTATTTCCGCCTATGAATACACTCTTTGCTGTCACTGTCCCCGTCTTATAGTATGTTCATGTCTTTTTTTCTACTTCCAGTTCCAACTCAGCCATCTGGTCTTGAGGCTGAGGCCGAGCTGGACTCGCGCATTATGCTGTCATGGCTTTGGCCTGTCCAGGACCCCATCATTAGCTATGAACTGCTCTACTGGGAAGACAACAATCCTGCAGACAAGGTAAATACTATCTTAACACAACCTAACACAGCCTTCAATCAATCAGGGCCATGCTATGGTCACTAAACAACACAAGCGTTAGTTCCCTCTGATTTATTTTTTTCAAAATATTTATTATTAGGGACCTCAGCCAAAGGACGAGGACCCTATTGTTTTTGGTGCGTTTATTAGGGACCTCGGCCGAAGGCTCTCTAGCCACCTAGACACACAAAAAAAGGCCACTGCAGCCCGTAGGAATGTCGTAGAAAGATCAAACCAAAACTGGCTTGTTCATCTCATCAAGACCTACAAATCACATGCTGACAGACCTGACTTAAATCCAACAGGAAGTGAGCTAGTGCCTCTGAAATTAACATGAGCAAATATGGAGAAATTGTCAGCTGTGAGCTAGAGTGGAGAGGGGTCTAAAATCATCTAAAACTTTTGTCGAAACAGTGGAAGTCCGAGGTGCTGCCTAATGCTGCTTGCAGCTTTAATTATTAGGGCCTGAGCAACGACTGCAAGTCTTCCGTGGAGGACCCTATTGAAATTGTGCTGTTTATCAGGGCCTGAGCAACGACTGCAAGTCGTCCGCAGAGGACCCTATTGAAATCACGCTGTTTATTATTATTAGGGCCCTAGTGACAACTGCAAGTCATCTGTAGGACCCTATTGAAATCATGCGGTTTATTATTAGTGCCTGGGCACTGACCGAAGGCCAGGCGAAGGCCCTCTTGAAACTGAAGGAATTATTAGGGCCCGAGCACCTAGCGGTGCGAGGACCCTATTGAAATGCAAGAATTTTTTTATTGTTAGGGCCCAAGCACCGACTGATTTTTATTATTATCATTAGGGGTCCAAGCCTGCGGGGCCTGGGGAACGCTGAGCAAGCAGACACGTTTTCCAGGACCAGTGGTGCTGGGAACCCTATTGTTTTTGTTTGGATTTATATTAGGGCCCGAGCGATGACGGAGTCATCCATGTAGGACCCTATCATAATTGCGTTGTTCATTATTATTATTATTAGGGCCCGAGCAATGACGAAGTCGTCCGTAGGACCCTATTGTGATCGTGCTGTTTATTAGGGTCCGGGCAGCTAAGCTGCCAGGACACCATTATAATCCTAGGTATTCTTCTTCTTCTTTCTTTGTTCTTCTTCCGAGGAAATCATACTTCCCATGGGTGAAAACTCACTAAACTTTGCACAAAGGTCCAGTCTCATGCCAGATATCCTCAGCTGTAAACTCAAGCCAATAGTCCTGATGGTGGCGCTACAGCAAGCGTCTAAAGTTCAAAACTTTGAAAATTCAAAACAAATCAACCATACGTGCTACACCTTCACAACTTTCATCAAACTGTATCGCCAATACTGAAGAAACTTTTGTACATTTAAACCTATTAAAAATTATGAAGTTCATCACTCTGTTTTTTCAAAAACTGTAAAACTTCTTAAACCTATCTCCTCCCACAATTTTTGCTCAATTGACACCAAACTTGCTACAGAGCATCTTCAGACAGTTTTTATTTATTAAAAATTGCACCTACAGTGCATCAAAATGTTTGACTGTAAACGGTACTGTAAACATATACAAGCAAATTCTTGCTAAATAAATCTTCTATGTTCATGAAAAGAATGACAAAATTCTAGAGTCATGGTAGATGATGTGTGGCAAATTTCAGAATTTTATCTCAAAAACTGAATTTTTAACAGCATTTTGAATTTTGCTCTAAAAATGGCAATTTTAAACATCAGTTTTTCCACTTATGGAGCAAATCAATCATTGTTAAAACAAATTACCAACATCTCCATGCTGTCTAGATGCAATATGTGTATTTTCAGATTTTTGTTTCGATAACTGAATTTTTTTTTACAGTGGTTTGAAATCTGCTTTTCCATGCATGGACAGCTGCTAAACCTGCACGTCTGGCTTAGTCAGTTTGTGAAGCAACACATGAATTGTCACTGACTAATTAGCTCAGTGAGATAGAAATTGATTCTTAGTCTCAGAGGTTGTGCATTCAAGCCTAAGCTGACGCAAAAGACAGATTGTGTTGCTAAATTCCTAAATGTCTTCCAATTCTTCTGCTTGTTGCTCATAATTGCCTAAAAATGCCCAGACCCAACCCATCGCTGCGCAGCAGCTTTAATTTTGAATTGAATTTTTGATATGTTTGAATGAACTACTCCTAGGGATTCGTCCCATCAACTTCAAATTTGGTACAGACTTAATTAGGGCCCGAGCGATGACGAAGTCGTCCTTGAGGACCCTATTGTAGTCGCACTGTTTATTAGGGTCCGAGCGACGACAAAATCATCCGTAGGTCCCTATTGTAATCACGCTGTTTATTATTATTATTTATTAGGGCCCGAGCGATGACGAAGACGTCCGTGAGGACCCTATTGTAATTGTGCTGTTTATTATTATTATTAAGACCCGGACACCTAGCATTGCGAGGACCCTATTGAAATACAACGATTTTTTATTGGGTGTGAATGCTGAAAGCATTCAAACCCTATGTTCTTCCATTACCAAAATTCTTTATTTTTGGGTGTGAATGCTGAAAGCATTCAAACCCTATGTTCCTGTTACCAAAATTCTTTATTTTTCTTATTGGATATGAATGCTGGAAGCATTCAAACCCTATGTTCTCCCGTTACCAAAATTCTTTATTTTTCTTGTTGGGTGTGAATGCTGGAAGCATTCAAACCCTATATTCTTCTGTTACCAAAATTCTGTATTTTTCTTATTCTTCCATCGCATGTTTCAACTTCAGTTATCTTCAACATACTTCAGCCGATTCAAACCATTCAAATTTCTTCTGATTCAGCTTCATTAGGACATTATTGGAAACATTCAGATTTTTCCATAATGTTCATACTTTCCCGAGAATTCATTGTTAAAATTCCAATTCCTATTAAATCCAATGGAATGAAGATGGTTGGACCGCTACTATTTCCACAAACTTCAACCGATTCAAACCATTCAAACATGAAAACGTTCAGCTGAATTAGGACAAGACCGGAATGACTCTTCGCGTTCCTAACATTCATACTTTCCCAGATATTCCTGATTTTTCCCAAATCCTTTTCCCATCTGGAATGAATTAGGGATTCCTCAAAAATCTAAAAAAATCCACCTTTTTTCAAACTGTAACTACAGATTCATACTTTCACCTAGAAACTCCATTCAAAATATAAAACATTCACCATTTTGCTGACTTTCTACATATGATTCAACTTTTCAATCCCATTCGAACTTTCAAAAATATTCAGCATTTTCTGAAACTTTATTATAATGGAAGTCTCACTCATCTCACACATCCCGAATTCATACAGTGACGTAGAAACTCCATTCCAACTCTCAAACGTACATGCTGCCATGGACTTTCAGGACCTAATTCAAATTTTCAATATCTCTTTTAATTTTTCTACAAAGTCAGTTTAAAATACACAAAATTTTCAGCCCTTCTCAGACTTTATAATGGGTGTGTATTGTGTGAGCTACAGTGGGTGATGTCATCGCTAGAGTGGAGAGCAGCTGTAAACTCATCAAGAAATCTTCTCTTCAACTCGCTCAAAAAGCCTCTTGGAGCCATGCTCCAAACCCAGCAGGAAGTCTGACATTTTGAATTTACTTGTGGCACTTTTGTACATTTTTGCCCATTTCCAGGGCTTGTAAATTAACGAAATTGTCCTACAGATTTAATCAGATTGGCTCCAAACTTGATGTATGTAAGCATGACTACATTATGACCAAAAGTTGTCACAGGATTTGCCCAATGTTGAATGGCTCACCTGCTGCTTAGCATTGAATCTTGAGGTCTCGCCATGAAAAACGAAATTGCTGTAGCTTTGGCTTAAATGGTCCTATCTCCACCAAACTTCACATGATTCATATTAGCCCCGCCCTGAACACATTTTCATTACCATATAGCATGACACTCATAGACCTACGTAGTGGCGACAGGAAATAGAGATTTCATCCGATCGACTTCTAACCTTGGTCTGTCCCATCCCCAGACCTTGAAGATGAAAAGTTATCAAAAGCTTGAGTTTTCGCCAATGCGTGTGATGGCGTCAAAGTTAGGGGTCTCGCCACTCAACAGGAAGTAGTTTATAACTCTAGCATACATGGTCCAATCTTGCCCAGACTTCACAGAATTGATGACAGTCCCACCCTGAACACATCTATATGTTAATAATTAATGATAAATATTGTGCCCCCGACTGGCAACAGGAAATGTCATGTTTTAGACTTTGATTAATATCTCCTACGAAGTTGATCACATCCACCTCAAACTTGGTCAAAAAACCCATAAGACATTGATGATGCTATGGCGCTGCCCTCGCCACCAAATACAGTACAGGCCAAAAGTTTGGACACACCTTCTCATTCAATGTGTTTTCTTTATTTTCATGACTATTTACATTGTAGATTCTCACTGAAGGCATCAAAACTATGAATGAACACACGTGGAGTTATGTACTTAACAAAAAAAAGGTGAAATAACTGAAAACATGTTTTATATTCTAGTTTCTTCAAAATAGCCACCCTTTGCTCTGATTACTGCTTTGCACACTCTTGGCATTCTCTCCATGAGCTTCAAGAGGTAGTCACCTGAAATGGTTTTCCAACAGTCTTGAAGGAGTTCCCAGAGGTGTTTAGCACTTGTTGGCCCCTTTGCCTTCACTCTGCGGTCCAGCTCACCCCAAACCATCTCGATTGGGTTCAGGTCCGGTGACTGTGAAGGCCAAGTCATCTGCCGCAGCACTCCATCACTCTCCTTCTTGGAGATGGAGTAATCAGTAGCAAAGGGTGGCTATTTTGAAGAAACTAGAATATAAAACATGTTTTCAGTTATTTCACCTTTTTTTGTTAAGTACATAACTCCACATGTGTTCATTCATAGTTTTGATGCCTTCAGTGAGAATCTACAATGTAAATAGTCATGAAAATAAAGAAAACGCATTGAATGAGAAGGTGTGTCCAAACTTTTGGCCTGTACTGTAGGTCTGTCCCAGGATAACCAAATAATGAAATGGTTATTTGATAATCATATATTTGCAATATCCAATTATATCCATAAAGCGTGGAACATAAGGAAGCAAGCAACTTATGCACACAGATAGGTCGTGGCTCTAAAGATTGTCCTTTTTATTTTGTTTTATTTATTTTTATTGATCGTTATTTGCAGCTTGTGCATATGTCATGTTTACTGTTCTTTGTTGGCGTGATGGCACTGGAAAATGTTTTGTTTAAAATGTAACTGAATATTCCCATGAGGGATGGGCTGTCTTGGGCAGCCAGACACGAAAATAAAATTTCATTCATTCATTTATACTTTGGCAGTGTTGTATGTGGACAGGGCCAAATGGCGACATAACACCCCCTAGAAGATTTCATGCCTCGAGCCCCGTCTGTGAGTTTGACCTACATGCATGAAAATTGGGGGGCTTATAGAACATGCCAAGACGCACAAAAAATCCTCTTGGACTCATGCCGTAAACCCAACAGGAAGACAGACGTTTTATGCCCTCTTAAAGGTGACGTGACACAAAACCTTCTGACAATCTTTGTGGCACCTAGACACACTAAAATGGCCGCACACGAACAAGCCAGTTGAACAAGCTGCGGCCCATGGGCCGCAGCTTGTTCAACTGGCTTGTTCAACTGGCTTGTTCATCTCATCAGGACCTACAAATCACGTACTGACACCCCTGACCTAAATTAAGCAGGAAATGAGCTAGTGCCTCTGAAATTAACATGAGCAAATGTGGAGAAATTATCAGCTGTGAGCTAGACATCTTAAACTTGCAACTAAGATTACATTTTTTGACTCCACAAACATAAAAACCTATATGTCTGCGTTTGGGGCAAGTGTATCTCTCTGCTGGTATGCACAGATTGACAATTCGATCCATGGTTTGGGAATAAAAGGGAGGAGTTTGAGACATTTTAAAGCTATCTCCATCTGCCTGGTCTCACACAGCATGGCTCTCCCTCTCAGTGACAGGTTCAGGATGTTTGAAGGGCAGGGGCAAAAAGGAAAAAAGGGCACCTACTGCATGACAGTAGTTTTGGTGTGCAAAAAAAACAAAATTTGACCCCCTAAACATGCCCAAAAACTCACCAAAATTGGCACCTAGACACACTAAAATGGCCACTACGGCCCGTTGGAATGGCGTACAAAGATCAAACCAAAACTGGCTTGTTCGTACCCCTGACCTAAATGAGCTAGTGCTTCTGAAAGTAACATGAGCAAATGTGGAGAAATTGTCAGCTGTGAGCTAGAGTGCAGAGGGGTCTAAAATTATCTACAGCTTTTGTCTAAATCTGTCTGCGTGAGCTGGAGGCCGAAACGGTGTGAGTCCGAGGTCCCGCCCAACGCTGCTTGCAGCTTTAATTAGATTTATCTCAGGGAAGCACATGAGGACACATTCCATGGAAATAATATCGTCATTTTAATTGTTTGATCATTACTATTGAGGTAAATCTGTACACAGAAAATGTCTCCTCAGTTGCTCTTCCTGAGGTTTTTGAGTTTTCCTTATTTGAATTGAGGATCTAAGGACAGAGGGTCCTGTATGCTGTACAGATTGTAAAGCACCTTGAGGCAATTTTGAGATTCACAATACTGGGCTATGTAAATAAAACTGACTTGACTTGAGAAGACTTTCGTAAGTTCATTGCATTGATTTTGTACTGAATTCTGGGACCGTCAGTGAAACCTCAGATCATAACAGCCAATCAGTGTATACAATAGTTAACAGGGAGGTCATTTGTAAGTCATTTTTTTTCATACAGTGCTAAATCAAAACAAAAGTTATCTCAGGACACTTTTCATTGAAAGTAGGTCCCTGTGTGTATGTACTGTGGCAATTATGATCTCATGGTTTTTATCTTTCCACAGCATCATGTCACTTTCGACCCAGCAGGCTCCTATGCAGTTGATGGTCTAAAGCCAGATACATTCTACGTATTTTCCCTGGCAGCAAAATCTGAGATGGGTGTAGGAATCTATACTCAGCCTGTCGAGGCCAGGACTGCCCAGTCCAGTAAGTATTATAGTCTTCTATTGTCATTTTCCAACCAGCCCCACAGCCCATACGACCACAGAAGTCATTTATCCTACCTTGCAATACAACCCACAAGAATGTTTCCTAAAATAGTGCCCCTTGTGGTGTCATACCTAAACAACAGAATAGGTTGTATATGACTGATAACAGCTGCTGTGTTAAACATGTGATTAACATTGTGAAATAGCTGCAGTTGCACCAAGACTACTTTGTTAGGTTTAGGCAACAAAACTATTTGGTTAGGTTTAGAAGACATATTATGGTTATGCTTAAAGTAGATACATTTGTTGCTTAAAATAATTTATTAACAGTTAACAGTTAACAGCATAACTAGCAAAGCCTACAAAATAATAGTAAGGCCTTTTTTATGGGTTCCTGCCCAGACACATCATGTCTGGACACCAGGAGTAAGAAGAAGGAATGCTGAGCTCCCACAAACTTTGAATAGTATGCATTAAGCCAATTAAATATGGTTGGGTTATAAACTGATGGCAAGGAAGTATAAATAGTGAATTGAGTGTAGCGAAAGGTTATGCCATACAAAACAAGAAAGAAATCGAAAGATCAGTGCCACAACCTGGAAGACTCACCTGAGAGACACACTGGAACAATGGAAAGTAAGTGTGCAAAAGACAGGTGACATTGTGAAAAGTCAAATCTCATCTGCTCCAGTATTAGAGAAGAGATTAACGTGGCTGTTGACAAACAGCAGCCTTAACTAAACAACACGGAAGCAGACCTAAATGAATGCAAGATGACACTCATGGAGGTTGAGCAGGCTATGTCCACCATGGAGGAATGGATCATCTCACTGGAGAGATCCAACAAATTTCTCCAAAAAGAGAGCAAAGATTTGAAGGAGAGAGCAGAACACCTGCATCAAGATGTTGAGAAAGGAAATCCCACCGACGTCAGGGCTACTTTCTTCAAAGAGGTTTTAAGGATAAAACTATCCAGTGGAGCCTGAAGTGGAAATTGTGCACAGAGTGGGCACACCAATCAAAATGAGTGAAAGAGTGGTGATTGTGAGAATGCAAAGATTTGTGGCGAAGGAAGCTCTTTTAAAAATAGAGGAAGGAGGAAGGAGGGTGTGATGAACTTTCATGGAGTGAAGGTGAGGATCTTCCCTGACCTGATAACTGCAGAGGCATGGAGAAGGGCCCAGTTTTAGGAGATCAAAGCGAAATTACGCACAGCAGGGATTAAACACGGAGTAATACATCTGACCACCCTAATCATCACTATCAGTGTAGAAACTTAATTTTTCAAGGATCATGAGGTTGCAAAGTCTTACTTCGTCGCCGTCGTCCTCCTCGTCCTCCTCCTCCTCCTCCTCCGCTTATCTGGGTCCGGGTCGCGGGGGCAGCAGCCTCAGCAAATAAGCCCAGACAGTCCTCTCCCCAGCCACTTCGCTTCGCTTTCTGGCTAAGCTCCCTCTTCACCACAACGGACCGGTTAAGTGCTTGCATCACTGCTGACGCCGCCCCAATCCGCCTGTCAATCTCCCGCTCCATCATACCCTCACTCGTGAACAAGATCTCGAGATACTTAAACTCCTCCACCTGAGGAAGGACCTCCCCCCCCCGACCTGGAGTGGGCAATCCACCCTTTTCCGGCTGAGGACCATGGCCTCAGACTTGGAGGTGCTGATTCTCATTCCAGCCGTTTCACACTTGGCTGCAAACCGTCCCAGTGAGAGCTGGAGGTCACTGTTCGATGGAGCTAGGAGGACCACGTCATCCGCAAAAAGCAGGGACGAGATCCTCCCATCACCGAACCTGACACCCTCCACCACTCGACTGTGCCTAGAAATTCTGTCCATAAAAGTTATGAACAGAACCGGTGACAAAGGGCAGCCCTGGCGGAGTCCAACCCTCACCAGGAACAGGTCCGACTTACTGCCAGCCACGCGAACCAGACTCATGCTCCTTCGGTACAGGGACTGGATGGCCCTTTGCAAGGGGCCACCAACCCCATACTTCTGGAGCACCCCCCACAGGATGCCCCTGGGGACACGGTCGTAAGCCTTCTCCAAATCCACAAAACACATGTGGACTGGTTGGGCAAACTCCCATGCCCCCTCCAGCACCCTGGCGAGGGTAAAGAGCTGGTCCACGGTTCCGCATCTGGGACGAAAACCACATTGCTCCTCCTCAATCTGAGGTTCAACTATCGACCGGACTCTCTTCTCCAGCACCCTGGAGTAGACCTTACCGGGCAGGCTGAGGAGTGTGATCCCCCTGTAGTTGGAACACACCCTCTGGTCCCCTTTCTTGAAAATGGGGACCACCACCCCGGTCTGCCACTCCAGAGGCACTGCCCCCGATGTCCACGCAATGTTGCAGAGGTGTGTCAGCCAGGACAGCCCTACAACATCCAGAGCCTTGAGATATCCAGGGCGAATCTCATCCACCCCCAGGGCTCTGCTGCTGCGTAGTTCCTTCACTACCTCGGCAACTTACTTCAACATGATTAAACCCACTTCAACCGTGGCTTAAGATGGGCAGTGAAAAAGGGACAGGCTGGGACAAAGATAACGATCCTTAAGTCAAGAAAAAGACAATGACTGTCGAAATATGGGGTAAAGTGATTCCTATTCAAAATCAAGTCAGTTATGGGCCAATTTATATTTTGTTAAAATGTGGTTATTCTGTTCTACATTTTGTTATAGGCTATTTTTAGTTCTTCAGTACATGTACGCAGGTTTAATTTAATTTCTAGAAAGGACCCATAAAATTGAAGCTTACGCAGTGGTATTTCCTTCTTTAAAGAAGCGAGATTGCTGAGAATGGTAGTTATTCATTAGGGTAGAAATTATAAAGTCAATTAATGTCTATCTACATTTAACCCAAATTTAATAATAAAAATTGACTAGGATAATAAATATAGAGGTCAGCTTACTCAGGCTTGCAAGCACTGATTGATGAAAAGCAAAGTATTTACAAGCTTACTTAATGACAAAGTACATTGATTAACCTAATAAGGGTCTAAAGATAGCACACATAAACATTTACAGTATTAGGAATAAGTTAACAGATATAACAGAGTTTTGTTTTCTGACAACTTACACATTTTAGCAATATCTGAAAGACATCTCAATTATTCATTCAATAATGCAGCACTAACAATACAAGGGTATAACATTTTCAGGAATGACAGGAGTGCGTTTGGGGGTGGGGTTGCTTTTTTTATATTCAGAGTCACCTACACCTAACCACTTACAATTAGATGGTATCTGATGCCACATGAGGTTGAAATTCTATGGCTGCAAGTGCATTTGCCACATGTGAAGCCAATGTTGACAGGTTGCTGTAATAGACCACCTAGTACAAATATTGTGTATCTTGATATAAACTATTAGAAAAAGCATGTGAGTTCAATTGTGAAATTTACCTTTTAAGTGACTTGAATATAGATTGGAACTCAAACAGCTGTTCCTTGAAAGTCAGACTTCAAACTGTAGCTGATGCATGTGGGCTGTTTCAAGTAGTTAAAAAATCAACAAGAACATGGCAAAAAAAAGTGATGGTACTCAAAGCTCTACTTAACCACACTCTCACTAATGGAGCTGAGCTATCCTCTAAAGTAGTCTCTATACCTATAGGTTGTAGTGACCATAATCTATTGGTTGTAGTTGTGAGGAAAACAAAAGTAGGCTACCTAAGCCTGGACAAAGAGTTATTTTTAAAAGACTTTATAAAAAATTTAATCAGGAGAAATCTGTTAAAGATAGGAAAAATGTGAATTGGTCAAATGTGTTATCAGAAAAATACGGAAGAGGCACTGGTGGAAGTAGGTGAACCCTGTATGCCAGTGGTTGGAAAACATGCTCCATTAAAATGTAAGAACACCATGGTTAGATGAGGAGCTGAAGCAGCACATGATACAGTGCGATCAACCAAATTAATAGCAAACATGCCTGGTTTTAAATAAGACTGGCAATTACATTGTAAACTAAGAAACTTTGTTATTAAGCTAAATAGGAAGAAAAAGAAAGTGTATTATGCACATAGGATAAATAATATAAAAAAAACATAATAGTAAAAAAATATGAAATACATTAAATGATTTAATTTTCAGAAAGAGCAAACCCAAGCCATCATTTTTAGAATCAGACAGGCAATTCCTCACCAAATCATAGGTATTGCAAATCATCTCAATAATTATTTCATTAATAAAATAGTTCCTTTAGGGAATGCTATGCCAAAAACAGTTAATCAGGTATCTCATTTATTAATAAAGTACCAAATTATGAAAGGAAATCAATACAAATATAAGTTTGACGGTGTAAGTATACGTCAGGTAGAAAATATGTTAAGAACTTGTAAAAATAAACCAGTTGGTGTTGACAGCCTTCATAATAAGCTCCTTCAACTGGTTGCTAGAATCGCAAGAATGGAAAACTACTAAAATCATTCCTCTGCCAAAAAAAATAGGAAATTGTAATTCTCAGGACAAAACAGTTGCCCCATAAGTTTATCGCCTGTGCTGAGTAAAATACTGGAAGGTACTGTATATGAACAGATTAAAAGATATTTTTCTAGAAATAATTTAATCACTGATTTTCATCATGCATACAGAGAGGGGCATTCCACAGCTACTGCTCTGTGACTGATGATTGGTTGAGAGAAATTGAGGATAGAAAAATAGTGGGTGCTGTACGTCTATACGGTTACTACACAAGTCACTCCAGTGGGAGGGTTATTTGCAGAGGATGTGGGATATATGGATGCTTCAAAACCCAACATCTACACTGAGAAAGGAAACAACTCCTAGCCCAGTGTTCCAACATCCGCAAACAGCATCTGGTCTTAGAACTAGAGACTGATGGGGTACAACAAACATGCAACGGCAAGACAACAGGTCAAAGTGAATAGAATAGAAACCTTTATTGTCATTGTATGCTTGATACAACGAAATTGGAGAAGCAACTGCATATGGTGCAAAAACATATGCAACAGTCAATCCTCCATCCACTCATCACTCATACAATATAAACACAAAAGGCTACCAAAGACAACATAAGCAGCAATCAATCCTCCATCCACTCTCCTCACTAATACAAAATAAAACATAAAGGCTACCAAAAGACATCATCCAACATCTTACATGCACATATTAAAAAAAGACATTAAAAAACTAGTCCATATAGGGCAATCACGGCCCGCATGGTCTGGTTTTCTTTCGGAGGGGGGTGTATGCTGGTGCCAGAAGCAGGGATAGGTGATCTGACAAACCAAGGTGAGGAAGAGGAACAGCTTTGTAAGTGCCCTTGATGTTTGAATACACTCGGTCTAAGATGTTATCTCCTCTGGTTGCACAGTTCACATGCTGGATAAAGCTAGGCAGCACAGTTTTCAAGCATGCATGATTAAAGTCCCCTGCAATGATGTGAACCCCCTCTGGTTGTCTCCATTATTGATCATTTACCATGGTTAGCAAATGAGAGAGCACCGCTAACATTAGCACTGGGGAGGATGTAGACCGCAGTAACAGTCACTGAAGTTATCTCTTGTGGTAGATAAAAAGGTCTATAGAGGACTGACGATGCTTCTAGGTAAGGGGAGCAATGGTTTGCAATAATCCTGCTATTAGTGCACCAGTTGTCATTCACGTATATGCGTAGCCCCCCTCCTCTTTTCTTACCAGAGTCCTCATTCCTGTCTTGTTGGTAGCTAGCGCGGCCTGCTAGCTGCACTGCTTCATTGGGGATGAGCGGGTGTAGCCAGGTTTCGGAGATGATCATGACACTGCTGTTCCGGACGTAGCTGTTATTAGCGATGGTCAGCTCCAGCTCGTCCATTTTGTGGTTGAGTGATCTTACGTTGGTGAGGAATTTGCTTGGTAGTGAAGTTCGATGTGGTAGCTTCCTTAGCCTAGCTAGTAGGCCTGACCTGCAGCCTGTCCTTCGCCTCCGCTCCTTCCGCCATCTCCGCCACCTGTTGGTGCCAGGTAAAATCCGGGAAGAGCCCGGAGGTCTTGCGATGTCCACAGGAATGTTGTGGGCTGACTGAAATTCAGTCGAAACAGTGCAGCTTTGCCGTGTGGGGATGTGTGAGGGAAATTCTTTTCTCTGAAGAAGTGATGGACTCAGAGTGAGGAATCAAGTTTATTTAATACATGCACATGGAGAGAAGAGCAGGGTTCTCTGAACATGTTCAGAATGTACAGACCTTCATACCTAATCCAAAGCTCTGAACCCAGGTTGCACCCACCAACTACACTTGTAAAGTAGATTGCCCCCCCTAATAAAAGGTTTAGCAAAAGAGAAAACTTCCCCGTAAGAACTGTTAGGTCATGACCTCACAATGTGAAGAACTGCCCTCCAATAAAGATTTCTTTTTTTTTCAAACTTTATTTATAATTTTTTTCCAAAAATATAAAAACAAACATGAAAGCTCACATCCCCCTCCACCCCTGGACATCCCCCCCAAAAAAAAACAACATAAAAAAAAAAAAAGCAATAGTAATCCTAATAATAATGGTAACCCCATTAATAACTGTAATAAGTAATATTAAAGAATGAGTAAAATAAAATAAATAACAGCAATAATAATAAAACAAAATAAAGTGAGTAAGTAAGTAAAATAGAATAGATGAATAAAATTATCACGTAGGCATGTATAAAAACAAAGGGACTTCGCTACAGACAGGGTCACTCCATAAACAGACATGTATTGCAAAGTACATATATGAACATAAACTTGCACACATATACACACATTAATATGTAAGGCGTGTGCATATACTTATACTCGAACAAATACATAAATCCACACACCTCAACACATACAGAGATATGTTTGTGTCTTTATTACAGGCGAGAAAATAAATGATATGAGAGGGAAAAAAAATGTTTGAGAGGAAAAAAAATATTTGAGAGAAAAAGTTTTCACACTGATAGCAAAAAATAATAATATTTGAGACTAAAAAAGTTTTGAGAGAAAGTATTTTGTCATAGAATGTAAAAAATAATTTGAGATTTAAAAAAATGATTTCCAAGAAAAAAAACTCTCTCAAAAACCTTTTTTTTTTTACTCTCAAATATTATTTTTTGCTATCAGTGTGAAAACATTTTCTCTCAAAAAAAAAAAATGTTTCTCTCAAAACATTTTCTTCTCTCTCTCAAAACCTAAGTCTTTGCTCTCGTGTCCGGATTTTGCTCTTGCTGTGTCATGTCATAACAATAATGTCATGGGCGGGGCCACGTTCCTATTGGCCAGTCTCAATCGAATTGACAGCTAGGTGAGGATCGTCTTGGGAGTTGAATTCAACTGAATCATTCATCCACCATGGTGGATTCACTGGCATAGATGTGCTGCGTTATTTGGGAGCGGAGACTCCAATGTTTGGGTAAGATGGTGACACACACAATTTATGGGTAGCTAGCTTAGCAAGTTGGTTATCAAAATCATTCCTATAATGAATCCCTTTTCTCACCTAACATTATTTTACCAAGACTGTGTTATTAATCGCACTAGACAGCTAGTGTTAAAGGGCCAGTGTGTACAATGGGTTGAAAACAGTGACATCAGTAGTCAAATTCTAGATTGCAGGGCTCACTCGCTCACCCCTCCCATCAGGTAAATGACGGTGGCCTTGTAGGGACAAAAAGCCTTGCGCACGAGTTTTTCAGGAGTAGGTCTATCTAGCGATGAGGTGAATGTTTATTTAGAAATCTAAGCCATGTTATGATATTGTAATGAATCACTCACGAGCAGGAGACCAGAGTAGCGTTCGGGAAAAAGGCCCGTTTATTTGAGCACTCCAGAAACTCCGGTAACACTCAAGGGGGTAAAAGACTCCGTCCCAAACTCTGACTCTTCTAGTGTAACACACACACTTCATAACTTTACACACATACTCGTTTACCATACCGAGTGGGGACCCTTGGCCAGTCTCAATCGAATTGACAGCTAGGTGAGGATCGTCTTGGGAGTTGAATTCAACTGAATCATTCATCCACCATGGTGGATTCACTGGCATAGATGTGCTGCGTTATTTGGGAGCGGAGACTCCAATGTTTGGGTAAGATGGTGACACACACAATTTATGGGTAGCTAGCTTAGCAAGTTGGTTATCAAAATCATTCCTATAATGAATCCCTTTTCTCACCTAACATTATTTTACCAAGACTGTATTATTAATCGCACTAGACAGCTAGTGTTAAAGGGCCAGTGTGTACAATGGGTTGAAAACAGTGACATCAGTAGTCAAATTCTAGATTGCAGGGCTCACTCGCTCACCCCTCCCATCAGGTAAATGACGGTGGCCTTGTAGGGACAAAAAGCCTTGCGCACGAGTTTTTCAGGAGTAGGTCTATCTAGCGATGAGGTGAATGTTTATTTAGAAATCTAAGCCATGTTATGATATTGTAATGAATCACTCACGAGCAGGAGACCAGAGTAGCGTTCGGGAAAAAGGCCCGTTTATTTGAGCACTCCAGAAACTCCGGTAACACTCAAGGGGGTAAAAGACTCCGTCCCAAACTCTGACTCTTCTAGTGTAACACACACTTCATAACTTTACACACATACTCGTTTACCATACCGAGTGGGGACCCCCTCCCCTCTCTGCTCCACCAACCTCCAGCCTGCACACTGACTGACAGCATAGCCGGTAAACAGAGCTCAGCTGTTTATTTAGCCTAGCGATACCTCCGGACTATAGTAGCTGCAATGAATGACTTTGAACGCGATTTTGAAGAGTTTCTTGTAGCGGACACAGACCCAGAGCCATACCTGTTTGAGCCAGAGCATACAGATGTGGAACTCCATATGTTTGATGCTGAGCGGATGAGAAGAGAGGCTGAATGCACAGAATGGGATTCGGTGCTGCTGCTACCATCATTGAGGAGATATATCATCAGGAGGAAAAGCGCCGCAGAGAGTGTATCACAAGGAGTGAAGTTGCGTCTTCTTTTCCTTGCAGATGACGGTTCAGGTTCATTCTCTCCTGTTGCGTGGTAAGTGTGGTCCATTCGCAAAATTTATAACTAAAAAAACTTTTCACTACTCTCTCTCAGCGAACTACTAACACTCTCTGCTGTTTCCTCCTCCTTCTTCCTTCCTTCCGCTGTCTTCATTGGTTCATTTATACACATGAAACGCGTTCTCTGGTTGGCTGGATTGTCCACTCGGACTGCCTTACATACATAGCGGCGCAAGATGACGACCTCTCTAAAGCAAGGCCCTTGTTATATATACATATACATATATATATATATATATATATATATATATATATATATAAGCATAATTATAAGGCTACGAAAACCAAATGAATCAGCTGGGTCAAATTTCCAGTTGTCAGAGCCTAATTGCGCAGTGGTGGCACCTGCGTTATTTGGGCATCCTGAAGGATGGCTATCCACGGCCGCTATCCACGGCCTCCAGCCCTGGTGTGGCCGCTCCGTTTTCCACTGCTGTTCTGCCGGTTTTCCACAGACGGATTAAAGCACACTGTAACGCGGCTGTGCATTCATGCGGCTTTGGACCTCTGTGTTATATTTGGAAGTCTGTCTCCTGTCCCCATATTTACCAGTGTACGAATCTGTGTGACCTTCTGTTGTTAAGAGTAGTCTACAGGTTTGAGTGTATTCCCTGGGGTGCAATTCCACAGGTGGTGTTGTCGGTTCATTTTCCTCTCCTCTCCATTTAGGCACACATGCATAACGTTAATGTATGTATCTACGGTCGCAAATAACGCAGCAAATCTATGCCGGTGAATCCACCATGGTAGATGAATGATTCAGTTGAATTCAACTCCCAAGACGATCCTCACCTAGCTGTCAATTCAATTGAGACTGGCCAGTAGGAACGTGGCCCCGCCCATGACATTATTTTCACAGTGAGAGCAAAATCCGGACACGAGAGCAAAGACTTAGGTTTTGAGAGAGAGAAGAAAAATGTTTTGAGAGAAACATTTTTTTTTTGAGAGAGAGAAAATGTTTTCACACTGATAGCAAAAAAAATAATATTAGAGAGTAAAAAAAAGGGGTTTTGAGAGTTTTTTTTCTTGGAATCAAATTATTTTTTTTATATTCTATGACAAAATACTTCCTCTCAAAACTTTTTTTAGTCTACAATATTATTTTTTGCTATCAGTGTGAAAACTTTTTCTCTCAAATATTTTTTAGACGTAGACATATGTATCTTCCTTCAGTAAACCAAAATAAGAAAGAAAAGAAAAAAGGCTCTTCAGCAAGAGTACACAAATGAAAACCCTTAGTGTAGCTCAACTGTCCGGATTCGGTGAGGCCTCATCCAGTCCCAGTTTTAATTCTTTGAATGCAATTGCTGTAATTAAGTGGAAAGAGATCGACTCTAATATCTCTGAGAAACACAAAGTAAGAGTGAATTCTATAAAGGGAGACCAAACATCCATAACTTTCCAACAGGACTTACACCTGTTATATCTGAGTTTTTCTAATGGAATTAAGGATAGCACTTCTTATAAATGATGGGGGCTTATCAGACTTCCAGATACGGAGAATAAGTCTACAGGCTTGAAGTGAGGCGAAAGCTATAAAGTTAGCTTGGGATGTAGTGATATCTATGCCCTCACTGGGAACTCCAAAAATAGCAGTGATTGGGTTGGGTTCAATCGTTTTATGACAAATGTGTGAGAATGTTTCGAAGACATGGCTCCAAAACACAGTCAAAGATGGGCATTCCCAAAACATATGCCCAGCTGTGGCAGGATTCAGGTAGCATCTGACACAAGTAGGATCTATATTGGAATAGAATTTGGATAATTTCTCCCTCGTGTAATGTAAACGATGTAACACTTTAAATTGAATTAGGCAATGCCTAAGACAAAAAGAGGTGGTGTGAATGCACTGTAAAGAATCTGTCCACAATTCATCACTGAGCTTGATGTTTAAATCCTGCTCCCAGGATGATTTTGTTTTGTCCGAGGAAGGTAAACTATTGTCTTGGATTAATTTATATATTTTAGAAACATTTCCCTTGGTGTATGGGTCATAGTCCAATATGATATCTAACAAGCTCTTGTCCTGAAGGACAGGAAACGAGTAGTGTTCTTTGGCAAAACTGTGGGCCTGGAAGAACCTAAATCTGTGTGTTGTCGGTAAATTATGGTCCAGTTGGAGCATTTCAAATGAGGCAAAAATGCCATCTATGAATAGGTCGCTAAAAAAGATCAGTCCATTGCTATGCCACACCCGAAATGCTGCATCAGTCTGCGAGGGTGGAAAAAGATGATTATGTGTTCAGGGCATATAGCCACATGTGCTACTGAAATTAAAGTATTTTCTGAATTGATGACAAATTCTGATAGAGCTTTTTATCACAGGATTATTGACATGCTTAATGGTTCCCCCGGGTGGTGGAGAGCACAGTATAGATATTGGAGAGACTTTGGAATTGGAACGGGACTCCATGAGAGCCCAGGTGGGGCCACTTCTCTTTTCAAGAGCTGCAATCCAATAAGTTAATTTAGCTATGTTAGCAGACCAGTAATAAAACATAAAATTGGGCAGTCCTAGTCCTCCAACTAGCATTTCCAAAAGGGTTCTTTTTGATCGTGGCCTGGATTTATTCCAAACAAATGCAGAGATGTGTCTATCAAGGTCACGAAACATGGATTTAGGTAAAAAGAAGGGAACCATTTGAAACAGGTACAGGAAACGAGGCAACACTGTCATTTTGATTGCGTTAAGCCTGCCAGCCAGGGAGACCGGTAGTGCAGCCCATTTCTCCAGGTCCAGTTTTGTACGGTCTATTAAGCTTTTAAAGTTCTGGCCATATAAATCATTATAGAATCGTGTAACAGTGATTCCCAGATAAATAAATGAATGGTGTTCCAATTTAAATGGAAAGTTATTGTAGTTAAGATCAGATACTATCTGGTTGATAGGAAAAAGAAGACTTTTGGAAAAGTTCAATTTATAACCTGAGAGACTTCAAACCTGTCTATAACCCAAGGTAGAGATTCAACTGGATCAGATATGTAAAGGAGGAGGTAATTCGCATAAAGAGAAACCTTATGGGTGGAGCCCCCTCTCACAATGCCAGCTATCTTTTCCTCCGCTCTAAGGGCTATAGCCAGGGGCTCAATAGCAATATTAAATAAATATGGAGACAGGCTGCAGCCTTGTCTGACACCGCGATGGAGAGTAAAATAGTCTGAACATATAGAATTGGTTCACACAGATGCCTTTGGAGTTGCATACAGTAATTGAATCCATGTGATGAATACAGGGCCGAATCCAAATCTTTCCAGCACAGCAAGAACGTACCTCCAATCGATCCAATCAAACGCCTTCTCGGCATCTAAAGAAAGCACAACTTCACAACAAGACGTTGGGAGAGGATCTTGGTGAGGATTTTATAATCAGAACACAGAATGCTGATAGGCCAATAGGCACCACAGTCTAATGGGTCTTTGTCTTTTTTTAATAGAACTGAAATGACAACCTGCGTCATTGTCTCTGGTAGTTTTTTTTCTAGAAGTTTTTCTTGATATACTGAACATAAAATGAGAAATAATTTTGAAGAAAAAGATTTATAAAATTCTATGGGAAACCCATCGGGCCCTGCTGCTTTGCCACTTCGCATCGAGTTAATAGCTTGAATAACTTCTTGACTTGTTATAGTAGCTTCAAGGTTGCTTTGGACTTCTGGGTCAATCTTCGGAATATTTATTTTGTCGAGAAAGGCCTTAACCTTGGAGGAATCCACACTGGCCTCTGTTGCGTACAGATTAACATAAAATTCTTTAAAACTGTCATTAATAGATTGGGGATGTTTGGAAGTCACACCAGGTGCCACTCGGATCTCTGGAATAGCACTGCTAGCTACCGCTTGTTTTAGTCGATGGGATAAGAATTTACCTGTTTTGTCACCATGCTCATAAAGTGTTTGTTTTGATTTAAATAGAAGCTGTTCAGTATGTCTGATTGACAAGTTATCAAATTCCGTCTGCAGCAGTAGCCTTTCTTTGTATAGCTCAGGTTTCGGGTCAGAAGAGAATATCTTATCTATATTCACAATCTGAATGGATAGTTCTGACAGGTGTTTTGTGTGTTTTCGCTTCTCAAAACCCGAGTAAGAAATAATTTGTCCTCTGAGAAAGGCTTTGAGGGATTCCCAGATAGTAGTGTAAGACATTCCTGGGGTCGAATTAATGTGTAGGTAAGTATCAATTTGATCATTCATAAACTTAATGAATGTATTACTAGACAGCAGCAAAGGATCTAATCGCCAAGTGCGCTGTGGTGCTACACTATTGCTGAAGTGCATATCTAACTGAACTGGGCTATGGTCAGAAATTACAATACTATGGTACTGGTAGTTAATGACTAATGGGAGAGATTTGTTATCAAGCAAGAAAAAATCAATCCGTGAATAAGAGTGGTGAACTGGCGAGAAGAATGAATATTGTTTAGATGTGGGATTTATGTTTCTCCATGGGTCTGCAAGTTTGTATAAATCCATAAATGACAAAAGAACCTTACCAGATTTGGAAATTGCACTATCAGATCTAGGTCTGGACTGCAGCACGCAGTTGAAGTCACCTCCCAAAACCAAGCGGTGAGTGTGGAGATCTGGTAGTTTGGATACAAAGCGGGAGAAAAACTGTGGGTTGTCCCAGTTAGGACCATAAACATTAGCCAGAACAACCTGTGAACTAAAAAGTTTACCAGCAACAATTATGTATCTGTCATTATCATCAGCAGTCACTGAAGTTGGCACAAAAGGGACTCCTTTTTTAACCAGTATGGCTGTGCCTCTGGACCTATCTCTGTAATTGGAACAAAATATCTGCCCAATCCAGCCCCTCTCGAGTTTAGTGCGTTCAGTAGTGCGGAGGTGAGTCTTTTGTAGAAAAATAATTTCTGAGCCTAAAGATTTCAGGTGTGCAAACACTCGGCTACATTTAATCAGATGGTGGATTCCCCTAATATTCCAGGTAATAAGCCGAATAGAGCCTAACATACTGGAACTAGGTGATGCCATAATTTATTAACAGCTGTGCAATGGGATGGCTTAAGTCTAGATAGTGTATGGTCCCCATGTTCAATCTCAACCGAATGAAAAAATACATATGAAAAAAATAAAACAGAGAAAAACACAAAGCACAACAAAAAAGAAAAGAAAAAAGGGAGTCCTAAATCCCTATGCTGATCTTCCCCCAACTTGAAGATCGCACTAACCTCCTCTAAACTAAGGAAGTAAAAGCACATGAAAGGTGCTTGTAGTGCGGGAAAACACTAAGCTAATTAAAACCTGCAGAACATGTAGTATCAGACTTTTAAGACACAAAGAGTAATGATAGTCAGAGTGATATTAACCTTATGACAACAGACAGAATAGTATAATCATTAACAGTTCCTATAGCAGCAGCAATGTCAGTAATATAAACATTTAGCAAAAGTAGCCCAAATCAGAGGTAGAAACACTATCAAAATACGTCCCTTAAAATGGGCATCAAACCTATAAAATATTAAAACAAAACACTCCAGGATGAATACTCACACAGCTGATGTGCACACCTTTGGCATCAGAGAGCAGTTGAGTCAGTATCAAGAGGTGAAAAAAAAACTATATATATATATACATATATATAAAGTACAGGCCAAAAGTTTGGACACACCTTCTCATTCAATGTGTTTTCTTTATTTTCATGACTATTTACATTGTAGATTCTCACTGAAGGCATCAAAACTATGAACGAACACTGGTGGAGTTATGTACTTAACAAAAAAAGGTGAAATAACTGAAAACATGTTTTATATTCTAGTTTCTTCAAAATAGCCACCCTTTGCTCTGATTACTGCTTTGGACATTTCAGGTGACTACCTCTTGAAGCTCATCGAGAGAATGCCAAGAGTGTGCAAAGCAGTAATCAGAGCAAAGGGTGGCTAATTTGAAGAAACTAGAATATAAAACATGTTTTCAGTTCTTTCACCTTTTTTTTGTTAAGTACATAACTCCGCATGTGTTCATTCATAGTTTTGATGCCTTCGGTGAGAATCTACAATGTAAGTAGTCATGAAAATAAAGAAAACACATTGAATGAGAAGGTGTGTCCAAACTTTTGGCCTGTACTGTATATATATATATATATATATATATTACCTTTATCAGTTTGAGCTTATTAAATTTGGTGTGAACCTCACCATGAAACTAGGATGACATCAGTCTGTCTGTTCGAGCAGTATGTGGGGTGATGGCCTCCGTGACATAGAACTGGGCTTCACTTGGATCCAGGAAAATCTTGTCTACGCCGTTATAGGTGATGTGAAGACGGGCGGGGTGTGAAATGCCAAACTGGACTCCGTCTAAAGCCCTGAGCTGCTGTCTGACATCGTTGAAGGCTGCCCTGGCCTTGGCCACCCGTGTGGTGTAGTCGGGGAAAATTGAAATGGTCATGTCCTTCACCTTAATCCTCTGCTTCTCCCTGGCAAGACGTAGTATATTGGCACAGTCATTGTAGTAGTGAAGGCGCACTACAATGGTCCTCGGGCGCTGCCCCAGCTTTGGTACTGGCTGCAGTGATCTGTGCGACTGGTCAATCAGTGGCACGTCATCCAGGTTGAACGCTGTCTGCAGCAGATCTGCAACCGTAGTTGTGGAGCAGCAATTAGGGCCCGCCGGTACCCTCACGATCCAAATATTGTTTCTCCTGGATCGTGATTCAAGATCTTCACACGTATCTTGAAAAGAGTCTGTCAGGGTTCCCAGCCGTTTCACCTCCTGTTTCAGCGCCTCAACATCGTCAGAGCAGGCAGACAGGCCGCACTTGGCTTCTCCCATAGTGTTACGCAGAGTGGATAATTCCGTGTTCATGGTCGTTTTTGAGTCCTCAAACCCCATTCTCATTGCATGAACATCAGCTCTGATTAAGGCCATTTCGCTCTCCAACACCACTCTGACCTCCGTTTTCATTATGGAAACAAAGTCAGCACGCAAGGAGGAAAGCAGCTCACTTTTAAAGTCTTCTGCAAGTGCCCCAGTAGGGGCCTCGGCAGCCCGCTCTCCTTTCTCGCTCGAGGTCGAGGGCACAGGGGGTGAGCTAGGCCTCAGTGTTGGTGCGGTGTTTTGACGTCCTTTACCGGTCTGTTGCGCCATGATAGAGCATGGATACTAAACTGGTACCTTGATAATACCGTGTCACTGGCTAAACTTTGAATAAAATGTCTTAAAATTAGGTATTTGGTTGTCTGTTCTGCAGAGCTAAACGACACACGTCCAACTCCATAGCTTGCTCCACAGCTCCTATCATATGTACATGAGGGCTCGCATACAAGTAAGTAAGTGCACAGGTACAAAAACATGGAGCGATACCAAAAACAATCAGAACAGGGATCAGGACATGAATGATCAGATTACCCCAGAGGCCAAAGTGGTTATTTAACCATTTGTTGAAGCTAAAACCTGCTGATTCAGAGGGACCAAATGCATTGTGAATTTTGTCAAGTGCTGTGATCACATTGGTAATGTTATCGGAATTATCCGGAATGATCGTTACACATGCCTCTCCTGTTAAGTTTAATGTCATGCATAAACCTCCAGTTTTTGCCAAAACATAATCAAGAGCCATCTCATGTTTTAATAGAGTTAATCTATGTGACTTATCATTTGCAGCTAAGTACTGAAAACCTTTTATTGTTTCATTTGCAAAAGCAGACATTGAATACGTAATGTTATCTACCTGATCAGCCACGAACGTGACGCCATACCAAGGAAGAAGGCCAATACCCCATTTTTCACCTAAGGAAATGCGCCAGTGGCAAGATTCAAGATTAGCAAACTGTGCCATTTCCCTTTTATGAATGTGGTCATGCTTGGTATTTTGGGTCAGATTTATAGGGAGTAGTGCCAGATTAGTAATGGTAAGATTAACAAAATAACAGCAACCAGACCATTTTGGAGGCAAGAAAAGGAATGTGTTATTTCCACAAAACCAATAAAAATGACCAATAGTTGGTATGCCTTTATATGCAGGAGCATTAAGAAACATATTAACTGTGATTGTTTATTTATTTCTAAAAGTGATCTTAGTGGGGTCAGAAGTTGGTTTGAATTTTAATAAACTAGGGTTTGGGCAATATGACATCCCCACAAAATGACCTGTGCCATTTGAACAAATGTGGTGTGAAATGCTTTTGTCTATGTGGACCTCAGTTGGCTCTACAGTATCTGAGTTGAAAGGGATGGTTTGTGGAAGCATGTGATCACAGAACCAGTTTAAACATGACAAATATACCTTTGATTGCTCTGTCGTATGATGAGATATATTCCTAGTAGCATTATACCACATGTGATAGGAAAACTTACAATATTTCTGTGTGTCATCATTCATGTATGGATTATTTGCAAAATACTGAACTAAACTAACAACCGGATCTAAGCATGGACAATCTTTTACCTCAGGTTGGAATAAGGAATTCCAATTTGCTGGAGGAGTTTGAATTGAATAGTATTGGGGCCATACATTCTAGTTTTTAACTACTGGATGAATAAAATACCACCTATTTTGTTGCCTGAAATTATCAATTAGGTTACCAGCATCAAACCCCCAGGGTTTCCAATCATTCTGTCCACTCAACTGTCTGTGATACTGTCTTCTTCTGGGATGGCTTGTTTTAAGCCCATCTCTCGTCAGGCTTTACAATTGCCCAGATGCCTGTCACCTTGTTACTCAACTTCAGACCCTGGTAATCTCAGCTGTGGTTACTAGGCCAACAATGAAACCCACAGTCACAATACTGGGATGCATGGATCCAGGTGTCTCTCTTAGCTATCCAGATGCAGTCATCAGCAGCACCTGGTTTGGCTCAATCCACTGTGGCTGCTACCAGTGTTGTCTTCTGAGGTCCTTTATCACCACCCAGTCTCCCGGCTGGAAGATGTGAAGTTGTTCCGCTGTGGCTTGGGAAGGGCAGTTTTGACCTTAGAAAAGATGTACTTCAAAAAACATGGTTAATTGCACAACAGTGTCAAACAATGCATCAGGTGGATTTGATGCCTTGTCAACCAGTTCCAGACAGGGATGTGGTTCTTCATCTAAGCTGTTGGGAGTAATGTTGATTAGGTAATGAAATGGTGAGTAATATACTTGCCAGTGTAATACTCCTGCAGTAATTAGTTGAGCAGTTTTTGTCAGTAGAAGTCAAAGTCAATATGTCAGTCATGGCCAAATGTCTTCCCCTGAGTGATGATCCCACAAGGGTTGGGAGATCTCCACAAAATCACAAATCCATGGATGGCAATAGCCTACAAAGCCCAAAAAAGGACATCATTTGGTTTTTTGGGGGTTTTTTTGTGCACAGCTTTGGAACATCCAAGATCTTCCGGATGTGGTCCGGACCCAATTTACAACCCTCCAGAGTGATATTATGGCCAAGATAACACGCTGAATGGTACACTAGCTGCAGCTTATCTTTTCAAACTTTGTGTCCAGTTTCAGCCTAAAAGCAGAGCAGAGACACTGTCAGCTTTACAGTTCTCTTGTGTGGTGGAACACACCAAGTGATCCCCACCATGCTGCACAAGTGTACTGCCATGCATTGGCTGCCATGGTGTAACGTTTACCATTGAAAGTGAAAACAAACCAAAACTGTGAGTCAGGATGAACAGGAATACTAGAATATGCATTTACCAAATCAATGACAGAAAACCAACAGGAGTCTGCTGGCACCTGCGAAAGCAGTGTTGCTACATTTGGGACAGTGGGGGCTGGGTGTTGCAAAGGTTCATTTATTGCCCTGAGGTCTTTGACTGGTTTCCAATCACCATTTGGTTTCTTTACAGGTAGGATGAGGGTGTTACATGGTGAATTAGGACATTCCACAATGGCATCTGATTTATGAGCGACTGAATAACAGGAGCAATGCTTTGAATAGCCTCTGGGCTAAGTTGATAATGTCTTTTACATGGTCTCACAGTTGATTTTGGCTGAATAACAGAGTCGTCCCCTGTGTATTTCCAAAATCAAACTTGCTTCCAGTACACAAGTAATCTGGCATTGTTGATATTACTGCCACCCCTTCATCAGTCAATAACATAACTGTAATTGCATTCTGTGTGTGTGTGTGTGTGTGTGTGTGTGTTGCTCTATGCTCTGACCTGCCTCCACTGTCTCCTATGGCTGCATCAATGCTAATCCTGGAGAATGACCAGAGAGCCCCTGAGGTGGTGCATATGGCCAGGAGTCCTCCTGATCTTATCTTTCACGTTTCTCAGTGGCATAATCACTTGAAGGGATACAATGGTGCCTCTTCTCCCTCCCTTTCAGAGTCTTTTTCAAGTTGCTCAGCATCAGGGCTGTGTGCCTCTTGAGGAGGAGGGGCTGTAGCAGTGGAGACAGCATATGGAGGAGGTAGAGCCCTACCTCTTGCCCTACATTTCTGTTTTTCCTTCTTTTAACACTTACTCTTGTCTTTCATTTCTTGCTTGATCATCAAACCTGGCTTTAGCTTCCCTCACTTCAGCTTCTCTTTAGGAACTTTAGGAAAGCTTGCCAATTCATCCGTCTTCTTCTTCTTCTTCCCTACTTTCTTTCCCCTCTCATTTTCTCATAACCATGCTCTGCATCTTCCCAAACAATCTATAGTCAATGTCCCATCCCGTCCCTGGGTAATATGGTGCCAAGTGGAACATCCTCAAATACATTTTCCCCCATTTATCTACCATTCATTTAGCAGGACCTGAGAGTGGGTCAGGTAAAGATTTAACTGTTTGAACTGACTCACAAGCACAGATGTGCTTACGCCTCCAATGGGCTTATCATTCACACATAATTCACAATCACACTGATCCTTTGAGCAACTCATTCAGCCAGGTGGTTTGTATGACACATTCGTTCCGAGCAACGCACCCCTGTAATACACAAGTATGTATACTAGATACTGAATGAGCCACCACAAAGTTTATATATATATATATATATAATTATTTCATTAATTCATACAGTCGGCCATTTTATTATGGTGCACTATAATGTACTCTATATATTTATATGATATATATATATACTATCTCTTTTCATTGTTCTGCTGGGGGTCTTCAACGCTCACGTGGGCAATGACAGCAGAACCTGGAGGGGCGTGATTGGGAGGAATGGCCTGCCTGATCTGAACTCGAGTGGTGTTCAGTTATTGGACTTCTGTGCGGGTCGCAGTTTGGCCATGACTAACACCATGTTCGAACATAAGGATGTCCATCGGTGCACGTGGCACCAGGACAGCCTAGGTTGCAGGTCAGTGATTGACTTTGTAGTCGTATCATTTGACCTGCGGCCATATGTTCCGGACATTCGGATGAAGAGAGGAGCAGAGCTGTCAACTGATCATCACCTGGTGGCGAGTTGGATCACGTGGCAGGGGAGGACGTTGCGCAGACCTGGCAGGCCAAAACGAGCAGTGAGTGTCTGCTGGGAACACCTGGTGGAAGAACCTGTCAAGATGATCTTCATCTCCCATCTCTGGTCCCACCTCCCCCTCCAGCACCCTACTTAATCCAAAGCTCTGAACCCAGGTTGCACCCACCAACTGCACTTGTAAAGGAGATTGCCTGCACCACGTGTACCATTGACAGCTTAAAGAAGTGGCCAACATCAAGAAATACTACCAATGGCTGGAAAAGGTTGGACTGAAAGACTGCACAGAAGCACTAATCATGGCAGCACAAGAACAGGCACTTAGTACAGTACAAGATCAATAAAAGCAGGGGTCTACCTCACCAGACAGGACCCCAGGTGCAGGCTGTGCAAAGATGCTCCTGAGACCATTCTGCACATAATAGCAGGGTGTAAGATGCCACAGTATCTGGCTGGCATAGTGTACAGAAACATCTTCACTGAGTATGGGCTGGAAATCCCAAGGTCAGAATAGAACCCCTACCTGAGGTGGTTGAGAATGACCAAGCTAAGATCCTGTGGGACTTCCAGATCCAGACTGACAAACTGGTGATGGCTACAAACAACAGAAGGAGGTAGTGGTGATGTAGCAATTCCAAGCGACAGCAACATCAGGTATAAGGAACACGAGAACCTTGGAAAAAAATTACCAAGGGCTGAAGAGTGTAGGGAGTGAAGGCAAAAGTGGTGCCAGTGGTAATCAGAGCACTCCGGACTGTGACCTCAAAACTGGGAGAGTGGCTCCAGCTGATTCCAGGTACAACATCTGAGGTCTCTGTCCAGAGAGTGCAGTCCTAGGAACAGCTAAGATACTGTGCAGAACCCTCACACTCCGAGGCCTCTGGTAGAGGACCTGAGCTTGAGGAAGACACACTACCAAACCCCCATGGGAGGGCGAGAGGGGGATTTTTTTTTCCTTCTTTTTTTTTTTTTTTAATAGTGCGAAATCATAACGAAACATACCCCAGGACTCTTTTCATATAGAGCAGGGACCATACTCTTATTATTTACAGAGAACCAACAACTCAAATGAATCCCCACTAAGAGCAACCATTGTTCTAGTGGTACTATGAGCTCTCTAAGATATTATGGGGCCTAACCATTAAGAGCTTTGTAGATGAGGAGAAGGATTTTATATTCAGGTCTGAATTTTACAACACTGAGCCTGTGAAGAGAAGCTAATCAGGAGAAATACGTTTTCTTTTCCTAGTTTCTGTCAGTGCACATGCCACAGCGTTCTGGATCAGATGGAGAGTCTCAGAGACTTATTGGAGCAGCCTGATATTAACGAATTATAGCAGCCCAGCCTAGAAGTAACAAATGCGCAAACTCATAACTTTTTACAGTGGTGCTGGAGGCCAGGCCAGGCCAGACCAGGCCATTTAGAGATACTATGTGTTTAGATAATGATTTTTGGATGTGCTTAGGGCCAAGGACAATAAAGAAATAGAGTGCTTCAGAGATTACGTTTTTCTGTAGGCTGACATGGAAGTTAGCATTTGGGCTCATCTCAGAAAATAAGCCCTGTGGCAATCAGACATTTGTAATACTGATACGTTTTGTTCAGCAAGAAAGTCTTCACAAATGAACACCACTTTTATGATTTTTGAAGCCTAATGCGATCACCAGGACTAAAAAAAAACTAATGTTAGGCTATTAACTAACTGCACCACAGTCACGTCTGAATATCGTCCCCACAGTGAGACTGTAAAGCCACGTCAGCATGATGACATTCTGTAGTCTCATTTAGCAACTTGTTAGTGACTGCCTTGTTAAGACACATTAAAGCTTCAAAATAAATGAGTGGGTATTAACTAACATATTATATGTTCTAAAACAAAACTTGAAAGAGACAAGGGAACCGGAAGTGCTAAAATGATAACTCCTGCCGGATGTTAGGACTCCTTCCTGGATAACTCTATTGCAGCTCATCCAGGTTTTTATGTCCTTAAGACATGCTTGAAGTGTAGCTTACTAATTGGTTTCTTTTGGCTTGATCAGTAGATGAAATTGGGAATCATCTGCATATCAATGGAAATTTATGGTGTTTTCTAATGTTGCTCAAGGGAAGTGTATAGCAGGTGAGTAGTATTGGTTCAGGCACAGAACCTTGTGGAACTCTGTGACTAGCTTTAACATGCATGGATGAGCCATCATTAATATGTGCAAACTGTGATAGATCTGGCTAGTGTTTACTTTAACAAAATGTATGATTAAAAAAAGTGTGTTAACAGTCTTTTTTCCATGACCAAGATGGGACATTGACAGGCTTAAAATATATCTTTGATGAAAAAAACTATGACAGTTTTCTATTTTGTTGAGGGAACAACTTTAGTGGTGAGCTATTGGATACGAAAAATGAGAGGAGAGAAGAACCATATTAGAGAAAGGTATTAAATTAGGAAGCCTAGAACAGCCATGCTTGCAATTGCTTTGTAATGCCAGAGCAGTATGAGATGGAATTGCAGTCGGGGTGGTAAACTCCTGGAAATAGATGGTGCCGGGATGTTTCATTAGCCTGCCAAATACTCACACTGGAGCAGCATAATTCAGCAGTAAAAAAGCAGCTGTATATTTCTGACTGTGGATAGGGAAACTGTTGAACAGATTTGTGGATTTTGTTGGTAGCAGTGGTGGCTGTTAGCTTGACAGTCAGGTACGAGGCTTGATTATCTGTGACTGTAGCTGCACTGTGCATTAACAGTCTGAACTCAGCAGAGTTTCTCTGACAGGGCTGAAAGTACAGTTTCAATCACCGACTCTATGAAAGGTACTGAGTTTTCGGTTTTGGAGTTAGTCAGCAGTGGTTGAGCTTGTTACAGGTTTAATATCCTCAGTCATATGAATCCTATTGTTTTTCCTGCTGTAATATTATTTTCAGATTTATCGGCTGTTTCTAAACATTAATATGTGCCAGCCCTCTCACCATCGTGTGGTGCTGGTAGCACCATGTCATTCATCTGCACACACTGTGGTGACAAAGCTAGTTGAAAATCGGCAAAGTTTTCTCATAATTACCCATATTGCTACAATTCAAGGCTACTGTAGCTGTCATATTTTGCAGAGACATTCAGTGGCTGTAGCACCTTTAATTCAGCCTACGCAAACCCCAGGGCTGATCTCAGACCGTATGTGGAAGTGGGCATAGTTTTATTTGAAGTCAGCTGGAAAAATGACAGACACATAGAGGTCAGTGGTTGGCGCATGGCTACGTATTTTCATTTAACTCCAATGACAACAGTTCAGTTATCTATGACTACAAGTTTTTTACTGAGCTCTATTGGATCGGTTAAGGTTGAGGGAAGGGCACCCATATTTTTCCACCTAGGGATTGAATTTCACAGTCACAAGCTTGCCTCTCTTACCTTTAGGCCACCATTGCCCACTGTTTCCATCCTCCATCCACAGCATCTTTATTCTGTCTTTCAGCCTCTCCCACCACATTTAATTTCTGCACAACCACTGAATTTTAATATCACCCCTTTTATTATCTTTCTTCATCTCTCTGCACCCCATTTGACTGTGTGCTCTCATAGCATCTGCCCATTCTTCACAAAGGCTGCAGCAACTTTCTCTGGGCTCTGTCCATGAATTCTCCTTTTAGCTCTCAACACTGTCAGCCCAATGCCTGAATTGATCTATACATTCTCATTTTGCTCACTTGCACCTACATAAGTTAAGAGCACAGCTCTGAAAGCTACTGACTCACTATTAATATATTTTTGATAAACCGTTATAAAGTCAACACTTTATAATTAGTGAGATTCAACATTTTTTTCAAATACTGTTATTGTTTTTGATGGGCACTGAGTAGCAGTAATTGTCTGTAGCAGATTTAAAGGTGGAATGTACCAGATTTAGGGGGATTGTGGCATCTAACAGTGAATAGCTGATTGCAACCAGCTAAGACTTCTTCCGGGTAGGATTTCTGAATTGCTGAATTATCCACAGTGGCCTCTTCCTCTCCAAAACAAATGGACCAGCTGATTCAAACTGCTAAAAACACTGAATAAATCTGTTTCATGTTGGGCTTATTACTATGGGCTGATGCAAAAACATGAAAGGCCCCATGTAGAGCCAGTGTTTGTTTGGTTTGTCCATTCTGGGCTACAGTAGAATCATGGCGGTGCAACTTGGTGATATCCATAAATGTAGACCTGCTCCCTATGCTGCGGCGGCCCATCCACTGGGCCAGGTCCTGCACGAGACCAGGCCCTGCAGCAGCCTATCCACCAAGCCAGGCCCCGCAGCAGCCCATCCACCAAGCCAGGCCCTGCAACAGACCAGTCCAGGAGCAGCCAGCAGTTGCCAGGCCTCAAGCCTGCAGGAGCAAACAGGGAAAAATTGAGTCAACGTGGACCTCCAACTGTAAGACATTCAAAAAGCTCAATGGTTCACCAGAGGAGGTGAAGGTTAAAATCATTAGAGAGCTGAATGAGCTAGATGTGTATCAGTGACTCCGAAGTCTAATCTGGATGTTTTCGATTGACTGTGGTTTTCATCATAATCATGTGACAAATTGCACATCATGTCGTCCAGTTACCTACCACCTATAAATGTTGGGGTGCCTATCCCCCATGAAATTGATTATTTAGCTTTCAACCCCATTTGAGTTATATACTGACAATAGCGGTATCTATGATGAATTTTTCAACCCTGATATAAATCTTTTTAACTCAAACAATATTATACACTCTTGTGAATATTTCTCTTAAGATCAGTTTAATGATTTCTCTCATATTCTTTCACATGATGATTTTTCAGTACTACATACTTTTTCTTCTTTGCACTTAAATGTTCGCAGTTTGCTAAAAAATTATGATCACCTCAAATTATATCTATCAACCTTGACACATTCCTTCTCAGTTATGGCATTCTCCGAAACCTGGTTAAATGATGGTATTACAGATCTTTATCCCGTATCGCAGTATAATGCTATTCATTCTTGTAGAAAGAACAAAGTGGGAGGAGGCGTCTCCTTATATGTGTCCAAAAATTTCAATTTCACCACCAGAAAGGAACTGAGTGTCCACTTAGAAAGTACCTTAGTGGAGTCTGTGTTTATTGAAATCTCATCTTGCCATCCCTTTAATGGGAAAACTATTATTATTGGTTGTATCTACAGACCACCTGATACTGACCCCAGCACATTTAATGAGGCTCTTTACTCCACTTTGGAAATTATAATTAAGGAACATAAAATGTGTGTACTTCTGGATGATTTCAACATTGATCTGCTTAAGAGTGAATTGCCATCTACAGTTGACTTTCTGAACACACTACATTCTACTTATTTTTTCCCACTAATATCTTAAGCCCTCCTGAATCACTAGATCTTCAACTTCACTCATCGACAACATCTTATTCAATTCTCTGGACTTCCAAATTACCTCAGGTTTATTAATGTCGGATATTTCAGACCATCTCCCTGTATTTCAGATAATACATACCAAAGGAAATTATAGATGCAATAACTCTGATCACTCACAGACTAAATATCGCAAATTTACTAAACAGTACATGGAGTTCTTTAAGTCCTCAATCAGTGTCGTGTCCTGGGATGAGGTTCTTAAGTTACAAGATGCTAATGAAGCCTATCAGCTTTTTTTTAGCTATTTTTAATTCACTTCTGGAGACTTGCTTTCCATTGGTCACCTCAAAAAACAAGAATAACTCATCCAAAGGAAAACCCTGGATAACTGATGACCTAAAAAAAGTGCTCTCGCAAGAAAAATAAACTATATAGGAAAGCTATTAGTAACCCCACTTCTGAAAATTTGGAAATATACAAGAAATGGGTCAATGACATGACATGCATATTTTTGTGTCCGAGTCCATTATTTTTAAAAAACATAATTTAATCTATTCATGATATCTATCACTTTATTCTATAAAACCTATTTATTTTCATACATTTTTCAGTAAATTCAAATAATTATATTCTTTTATGTTTTGGCTTCTCAAACCTCTAAGATGTCAGGTGGTGCAACTGTCCGAGCAAGTGAGCAGACTAAGAAAACTATTAAAAATGTTATTTAAATAATGATAAATTCAAAATAAAATATTCTGGCATCATTTTATGTTTGAAGTCTTTTGGATAATGTTTTTTTTCTAATACCAATAGTTTTAAAGCTGTTAAAATGACTGCAAAACGTTTGTCCAGCAATTTACATTTCCTAAATGTCAGGGTGGTGCAACCATAAACATTGGACTTTTATTTTGAATTGAAGAGACAATAGCTGTAAACAGGATGATGCATCAGCCAGGGGACCTTGGGACAAAGCTAAAAGGTTTGTCAAATTCTGATAAAAATAACTACTTTCAACTCATATGTAGGCTGGTACGCTTCCCATGTCAGGTGGTACAACCAATGTAAAACTAGAAAAATGTTATTTTATCATAAAACTCTTTATTTTTTAAAGGAGTGATCTGTTTGAACTTCATGACAAGGGTAGAAGCTAATGCTAGCATCCAAACAGAAGCCTGTTTAATTTGAGATTAGTTGCAATAGTCAGGTGGTGCAACCAGTTAGTCAGGTGGCAGAACTGCAAGGAATGTCACTATATAATGCTATTCAAAGCTCTAAGATTATCCATGACACTTCTAAAATGTTTACTAGTTTTAAATTTAAAGATATTACACACTTTAAAACATTTCACATGATAATTTGTACATTTTAGATGCCACTATCAACTAAAGAAAAATCAGCACAACACAGGGCGCGCATTAACAATGATCCAGCTGCAAGGAAAGCATATCTTGCAAAAAGAAAAGAGAGGTAATACATCTAGACACAACACAACAGTTCATTTTACAGTTATTATAATTATATTAGAACTTTCAGATTCTTAAATGGGAATTTGTCAGTTTATCAGTTTTTGTGTTTTATAGTTATCAGAAGAGGAAAAGAGAGGGGAAAATTGTGAAGCCCTCTATCAGCCAACTGTCTAAGCAAGAAAAGGAAAAAATGAGGCAACAGTGGAGGCAAGATCAGAGAAAGCACAGGGACAGGAAAAGGGCCATGGAGGAAATCTTGAATTTCACACCCGAGTCAATAGAACCCCCAGCAGAGCTTGAACCTAACCCTCCCAACAAGGATGAACCTAACCTTGAACCTAACCCTCCCAACAAGGATGATATTGTCAGTGTAGATACACCCAAGGCATCTTCAACACCACAAAGAAAAGCATGCAGTAGATGGAAAAGACAGAAAGCAAAGTTGCGCAGGAAAATGCACAAAATGAAACGAGAAGTGGAAGCTGCCAAAAGAGAGTCTGAAAAGTTAAGAAAACGAATAGAAAGATTAAAGAAAATGAAGTTTGAAAAGCAAAAGGCTAAATCTACTGAAGGAAACAGATCAAGTCCAGTGGCCATCCAGAGAAAAGAAAGAGTTGTAGACTTCCTCTGTCGAGATGAGAACAGTCGCTTACTGCCAGGGAGAAAGGACACAGTCCCAAAAAACAAAAACAAACAACAGAGATGTGTATTAGTTAAACCCCTCACTGAACTCCACCTGCAGTATAATTCTGAAGTGCAAAAGGCTCACAGGCTGTCTTACCGACAGTTTGTTCGATATTGTCCATTTTTTGTAACGCAACCAAAATTATCAGACAGGAGTACATGTGTGTGCTTAGACCATAAGAATGTCAAACTCTTGACCGAAAAACTGCACCAGAAAGGTCTCCTGAAAACTACCAGCATGTCTCAGCTGTTGTCTTCTATTGTATGCAGTCCAGACAACAAGACATGCATGTATCGAGTCTGCCCCAAATGCTGTTATAATGAGGTTGAAATTCCAGTACCACAGGCTGAAGAGACCATGACATGGCATCAGTGGATCAGAAAATCTGTGTCAGAGAGGCCAAAAACATACATGGATTTTGTAAAAGAAACACAAACTGGAACATGTGCTTCAAGTATTTTTTGGGGGGTTCCACAGGGATCGATCTTGGGCCCTTCATTGTTTTTAATTTACATTAATGATTTGCCTAGGTCTTGCAATAACCTTCTCCCCTTATTATTTGCCGATGACACCAGTCTTATAGCTGTTCATGATGACTTCAAGTCTCTCATTGCATGTGTAAATGATGAGTTATCAACTGTTTCTAATTGGTTCCTGATCAATAAGCTAACTCTTAATATAAATAAATGTAACTTCATGATCTTCTGCAACAAAAATAAATCTTATGCAAAAGAAGAAGCCAAAATACAAATTAACGGAACTGAAATCCTTCACGTACAACACACCACATTTCTGGGTGTTGTTTTGGATGAAAGTCTAAATTGGAATAATCATATTAATCAAGTTTGCAAAAGATCAATGAAGATGCTTGGTATACTGAAAAAGGTTTGTCCCCTGATCAATCCCTCTGCTCACTTGACTTTGTATTATAGTTTTCTATTTCCATATGTGATTTACTGCAATATTGTCTGGTCTGCAATTTATCCAATTTACCTGAACAAATTACTGATAATCCAGAAAAGATTCTTAAGAACGATCTCTCGGTCTAGTAGACATGAACCAACTGCACCTCTTTTTATGAAATACTCAATATTACCCATGCACAAACTTAATGTTTTCCACTCATGCTTGTTTGTGCATAAGTTTATCAACAGCAAACAAGATCTTCCTGACACTTTTCCTGACACAATTTTTTTTTATTTTTTCATCTGACTTTCATTCATCATCAACTAGGCATAGTGGCAGTCTTCATTTACCCTTCTGTCGAACAGCTAGTCATCAATTTAATATCACATTTAGAGGTCCAAAACTCTGGAATGACTTGGACGTGTTTCTAAGATCAACATTATCTTTCACATCCTTCAGAAATGTATTGAAAAAACATCTTATCATGTCATTTTCTTTAATGTAATCCTTATTATGTATCCATCTTCTCTTTTATGTTATTTATGTTTATAGTTTTTCTGTGTTTGTACATTTTATTGTTCATCTTTTGTTTTACATATTACTTAGATGATGGGAGTGGAACTCTGTACAAGCCCTCTGGGCTTCGTTCCCTCCTTGCATTGTGTTTTTTTAACTTGTGCTAAATAGATATATCTAAATCTAAATCTAAAAAAATCTAAAGTTTGGTAATGATTGGTCAAAGTGGGCATGATTTATTGCAACAAAACCATTCAGCCTTTAGTAATTCCAATGCACTTCCCATTACGTTGAATACTGCAGCTCAGACGTTGGCCTGTGTCCTGACGCTCGCCCCGAGCCTGTCGTCCTTTGGGGCCGATTATCGTGGGCTCCATGGGGCGTGGAGGCTGAGTTGCGCCTGGGGAACATGTATGCAAGCAGACGTGTTTCCCAGGACCAGCAGTGCTGGGAAACCTATTGTTTTTGTTTGGATTTTTGTCTTCAGTTATTCTTGAAACTGAAGGAATTATTATTGTTATTAGGGCCCGAGCACCGACCGAAGGCCAGGCGAAGGACCAATTGAAACTGCTCCCTTTATTAGGGGTCCAAGCCTGTGGGGCTTGGGGAACGCGTATGCAAGCAGACACGTTCACAACTTTCCAAATATACGCTCACACCACCTTCATAAGAACCCTTTACAGTTCTTAAAATTGAGTTTGACTTATGATTCATGAATGCATTTTTGGGGGCTTTGCCATATTCAAAAAACTCACCAAATTTGACATGCACATTCATCTTGGCGAAAATTTAGGTGAACGCAAAATCTCAACGATGCCAGTCGCAAAGTGGCGAAATGGCGCCCCCTAGAAAATTTCAATCGGCTCCCACCAGCAGCCGTTTTACCAAATCCCCCGAAATTCGGAGGGGTCGTGTATCATCCCAAGACACACGAAAATGCGCAGTTAAACTTTTTTCTAAAACCAACAGGAAGTCAGCCATTTTGATTTGAATATTCTGATTTTGGCGATTTGCAAGTGTTCTCTCTGAGCTATCTCTTCCTACATGGTTCATTGGATCGGCTTCAAATTTGGCCTGCTGCAACAAGACCACTTGATGATTAAAAGTTATTAAAAGATTGCGTGTATCTCGTAAGGCGTTACCATGACGGTGCGGCGAAGTTTGATGTCTCGCCATGAAAAACAAAAGTGCTATAACTTGGGCGTACTTGGTCGAATCTTCCTGAAACTTCACATGGTTGTAACTGGCCCTGCCTTGATCATATGATCTGAGTTTCGTAAGGGGGCGTGGCCTAACGGTTTGGCCACGCCCTTTAAACAGTAGCCCCCGCGGCCCGTTTCACCGACATGAACAAAATTCGGAACACACATGTATCACACCCAGACGCACAAAAAAGTCTCTTGGACCCATAGGCTAAACCCAACAGGAAGTCAGCCATTTTGAATTGAATATTCTGATTTTGGCGATTTGCAAGTGTTCTCTCTGAGCTATCTCCTCCTACATGGTTCATTGGATCGGCTTCAAATTTGGCATGCTGCAACTAGACCATTTGCGGCGAAGTTTGATGCCTCGCCATGAAAAACGAAAGTGCTATAACTTGGGCGTGATAGGTCCGATCGGCACCAAACTTGCTGGGTATGATCGTAGTCCCGCCTTCAACATGGCAACATTAAAAAATTCCCTCTTTCTCAAAACGCCCCCTGCTGGTGACAGGAAATGACAAGTTTTAGACTTTGAAGTGCTACTTCCCACATACTTTGTCCAATCAGCTTCAAATTTCACAGGATTACTCTGTGACATGTCTGGATAACATCTACATGCAAATCAGCCCGGCCATTGAGACACAGAGAATTTCGATTATTTGCCATTACACAGGAAGTTGTTGTAACTTACACATGCTTACTCCAATAGACCTAAGATTTCAAATGACCACTCGGCTTCATATCTGGAGGACAACTAGGTGCGAATCAAGCCCCACACTCACCATGCCGCCTACTGGTGAAAGGAAGCGGGCCTTACGTGACAGACGACGTCCAACAGACTAAAGCAACATGACCTCCGCTCAGCAATCGCGGGGGTGGGCAGTCGCTCACTCTCAGCGATGCGTCGGACTGCGAGGGCCCGTTCAATGCTGCTTGCAGCTTTAATTGTTATTATTATTCCTCCAAATGAATTGCCTTTTTGGGAGGCTTAACATACCCGAAAACTCATGAAACTTTGCACACATCTCAGAACTGGTGAAAAATTTGATATTTTAAGGGTCTCGTGTGCAGGTTCCAAAAAATGGCTCAGTAGCGCTCCCTACAAAAGTTTGAGGAAACAGCCCCTGAAGCTTGTTTGACTTACATGTATGAAACTTGGCAGGCTTATGTAACGCCCAGCAACGTACAAAAAAGCCTCTCGGAGGCATGCTCTAAACCCAACAGGAAGTCGGCCATTTTGAATTTACTGTGCAATTTTGATGCATTTTTGGCCATTTCCAGGGGTCATAAATGAACAAACTAGTCCTAGAGATTTCATCCAATCGACTTCAAACCTTGGTCTGTCCCATCCCAAGACCTTGAAGATGAAAAGTTATCAAAAGCTTGAGTTTTCGTCAATGCGTGTGACTGTGGGATGGCGTCAAAGTTAGGGGTCTCGCCACTAAACAGGAAGTAGTTAAAACTCCAGCATACATGGTCCAATTTTGGCCAAACTTCACAGGATTGATGACAGTCCCGCCCTGAACACATCTACATGTCAATAATTAGAGATAAACATAGCGCCCCCTACTGGCAACAGGAAATGTCAAGTTTTAGACTTTAATGTACATCTCCTACAGACTTGACCAGATCCACTTCAAACTTGGTGAAGAGTCATAAGACGTTGATGATGCTTTATTGTGGAAACTGTGAGTTTTTGTCGAAGGGCATGGCCACGGCCTGGCGGCGAACTTTGATGTTTCGCCGTGATGATAAACGTTGCTGTAACTTGACTCCACGTGGGAATATCTTGCCAAAACTTCACACATATGACAGTCCAGCCCTGAACACATCTACAGAGGAATTTTGAATCACCACCATAGCGCCACCTACTGGCAACAGAAAGCTATTTTACACATTCTTTGATGTCCCTCATCTAGCAGGTTAATCAGACCCATCTCAAACTTGCTGGTCTAAGTCCTTAGACCTTGATGATACTTAAAAATGAAGCTTTTGAGTTTTCATCAAACGCTGTCACTGTGGCGCCGCCTTGTTCACCATCAAACACGATGTTGTTTTGAAGGGACAAGGGATGCTTGAAAACTCACCAAATATGGCATACACATCACAGGTCGCAAGTCCTGTTGTCTGTTGTGATTTTTGTGATTTGATACACTAAGATGGCTCAACAGCGCCCCCTAGAATATTTCAGTTAAGCAACCCCCAAAGCTGCTTTGACCTGCATGTATGAAACTTGGTATTCAACTGAAACACCCTATTACGTACAAAAAAGTCTCTTGGAGCCATGCTCCAAACCCAACAGGAAGTCTGCCATTTTGAATTTACTTGTGCCACTTTTGTGCATTTTTGCCCATTTCCAGGGCTTGTAAATTAACGAACTTGTCCTACAGATTTGGTCAGATTGGCTCCAAATTTGGTGTATGTAAGCGTGACTATGTTGTGACCAAAAGTTGTCACAGGATTTGCCCAATGTTGAATGGCGCGCCCGCTGCTGAGTGTTGAATCTTGAGGTCTCACCATGAAAAACGAAATTGCTGTAGCTTTGGCATAAATGGTCCAATCTCCACCAAACTTCACATGATTCATATTAGTCCCGCCCTGAACACATTCTCATTACCAAATTTCCTGATAATCATAGCGCCACCTACTGTCGAAAGGAAGTACTTCTTGTCAGACACTTATCTTTGGATTAACCTGACATTTCAGTGCTGTGGTCGATATTTGATGTTCACAAACATGACATATCATTAGTGTCTACGTGTGCTGCAGACGGTTTAATTTTGATGTCTCGCCATGAAACAGGAAATTGCTTTAAATTTGGAGTAAATGGTCCGTTGTCCACCAAACTTGACATGATTGATATTTGTCCCACTCTGAACACATTTATATGACAATATTCTGTGATAGTCATAGCGCCACCTAGTGGTGAAAGGAAGTACTTCTTACCAGACACTTATCTTTGGATTCACCTGAAATTTCAGTGCTGTGGTGTGTATTTGATGTACACAAACATGATATATCATTAGTGTCTATGTGTGCTGCAGAGGGTTTAATTTTGATGTCTCGCCATGAAACAGGAAATTGCTATATTTTTGCAGTAAATGTTCTGATCTCCATCAAACTTCAGATGATTCATATTAGTCCTGCCCTGAAAACATTTATATGACCATATTTCCTGATACGCATAGTGCTACCTAGTGGTGACAGGAAGTAGGTCTCAAACACTTATCTTTTGATTTATTTGAAAGTTAAATGCTGTGGTTGATGTATAAAAACATGATGTATAATTACTGCGCTCTCCAACTCCCTCTAGTGGAAAGAGGAAGTCATACAAAATGTGAAATATGTCATTCCAGCACTGTATCAGGGATATGCCAAGTCACTCGTGCATGCGATGTCTAACTTTGACAGAAATGATCCGACGCGTCAGAAGGCGTCCTGCCAGCCCCCCCGAGTTGTGTGAAGGTGCAAGGGCCCGTTCATCGCTGCTTGCAGCTTTAATTGTTATTATGTTTCTTCTTCCTCCAAATGAATGGCCTTTTTGGGAGGCTTAACATACCCGAAAACTCATGAAACTTTGCTCACATCTCAGAACTGGTGAAAAATTTGATATTTTAAGGGTCTCGTGCGCGGTTCCAAGAAATGGCTCAGTAGCGCCCCCTACAAAAGTTTGAGAAAACAGCCCATGAAGCTAGTTTAACCTACATGTATGAAACTCGGCAGGCTTATGTAACGCCCAGAGACGTACAAAAAAGCCTCTTGGAGGCATGCTCTAAACCCAACAGGAAGTCGGCCATTTTGAATTTACTGTGTAATTTTGGTGCATTTTTGGCCATTTCCAGGGATCCGAAATGAACGAACTAGTCCTCGAGATTTCATCTGATCGACTTCAAACCTTGGTCTGTCCCATCCCAAGACCTTGAAGATGAAAAGTTACCAAAAGCTTGAGTTTTCGTCAATGCGTGTGACCGTGGGATGGCGTCAAAGTTAGGGGTCTCGCCACTAAACAGGAAGTAGTTTATAACTCCAGCATACATGGTCCAATTTTGGCCAAACTTCACAGGATTGGTCACAGTCCCGCCCTGAACACATCTACATGTCAATAATTAGAGATAAACATAGCGCCCCCTACTGGCAACAGGAAATGTCAAGTTTTAGACTTTAATGTACATCTCCTACAGACTTGACCAGATCCACTTCAAACTTGTTGAAAAAAATTCATAAGACGTTGATGATGCTTTATTGTGGAAACTGTGAGTTTTCGTCGAAGGGTGTGGCCATGGCCTGGCGGCGAACTTTGATGTTTTGCCGTGATGATAAACGTTGCTGTAACTTGACTCCACGTGGGAATATCTTGCCAAAACTTCACACATATGACAGTCCAGCCCTGAACACATCTACAGAGGAATTTTGAATCACCACCATAGCGCCACCTACTGGCAACAGAAAGCTATTTTACACATTCTTTGATGTCCCTCATCTAGCAGGTTAATCAGACCCACCTCAAACTTGCTGGTCTAAGTCCTTAGACCTTGATGATACTTAAAAATGAAGCTTTTGAGTTTTCATCAAACGCTGTCACCGTGGCGCCGCCTTGTTCGCTATTAAACACAATGTTGTTTTGAAGGGACAAGGGATGCTTGAAAACTCACCAAACGTGGCATACACATCACAGATTGCAAGTCCTGTTGTCTGATGTGATTTTTGTGCTTTGATGTACCGAGATGGCTCAACAGCACCCCCTAGAATATTTCAATTAAACAGCCATCAAAGCTGGTTTGACCTGCATGTATGAAACTTGGTAGGCACCTGTAACACTCAATCATGTACAAAAAAGTCTCTTGGAGCCATACTCCAAACCGAAGAGGAAGTCCGCCATTTTGAATTTACTTGTGCCACTTTTGTGCATTTTTGCCCATTTCCAGGGCTTGTAAATTAACAAACTTGTCCTACATATTTAATCAGATTGGCTCCAAACTTGGTGTATGTAAGCGTGACTACGTTGTGACCAAAAGTTATCACAGGATTTGCCCAATGTTGAATGGCGCGCCCGCTGCTGAGCATTGAATCTTGAGGTCTCGCCATGAAAAACGAAATTGCTGTAGCTTTGGCGTAAGTGGTCCTATCTCAACCAAACTTCACATTATTCATATTAGTCCCAACCTGAACACATTGTCATTACCATATTGCCTGATACTCATAGACCCACCTAGTGGCGACAGGAAATAGGTCTCATCAAACACTTATCTTTGATTTATCTGAAAGTTACATGCTGTGGTGTATATTTGATGTACAAAAACATGATGTATAATTAGTGCGCTCTCCAACTCCCCCTAGTGGAAAGAGGAAGTGATACAAAATGTGAAATATGTTATTCCAGCACTGTATCAAGGATATGCAGTCACTCGTGCATGCGATATCTAACTTTGACAGAAATGAACTGACACGTCAGAAGGCGTCCTGCCAGCCCCCCGAGTTGCGTGAAGGTGCAAGGGCCCGTTCATCGCTGCTTGCAGCTTTAATTATTATTATTTTTCTTCTTCTCAAAATGAATGGCCTTTTTGGGAGGCTTAACATACCCGAAAACTCATGAAACTTTGCTCACATCTCACAACTGGTGAAAAATTTGATATTTTAAGGGTCTCGTGCGTGGGTTCCAAAAAATGGCTCAGTAGCGCCCCCTACAAAAGTTTGAGGAAACAGCCCCTGAAGCCAGTTTAACCTACATGTATGAAACTCGGCACGTTTATGTAACGCTCAGAGACGTGACTATGTTGTGACCAAAAGTTATCACAGGATTTGCCCAATGTTTAATGGTGTGCCCGCTGCTGAGAGTTGAATCTTGAGATCTCGCCATGAAAAACGAAATTGCTGTAGCTTTGGCATAAATGGTCCAATCTCCACCAAACTTCACATTATTCATATTAGTCCCACCCTGAACACATTTTCAGGACCATATTTCCTGATAATCATAGTGCCACCTAGTGGTGAAAGGAAGAACCTTGTACCAGACACTTATCTTTGGATTCACCTGAAATTTCAGTGCTGTGGTCTATATTTGATGTACACAAATGTGACATATCATTAGTGTCTATGCGTGCTGCAGAGGGTTTGCTTTTGATGTCTCGCCATGAAACAGGAAATTGCTATAAATTTGGAGTAAATCATGGACGTCAGAAGTATTTTCTGAGAGGGGGGGCAGGATTTTTGTTGGGAGGGGCGGGGGAAGCAGGCACACTTATCAACAATTAAGGATTTGATTTGAAGTTATAACATGCAGTTATAAAAGAACTAGAATGGATGAACACGGCATCTATATTGTTAAGAAAATTAAACTTTAAAACTAAATCAAGCCATTTAAGGAACATAACATTATTTGTCGCCTTGAATGAAAAAAAAAGAAAAGTCTGCGCTCCTGACTCAGGGCTTTCATGCATTTCCAATCACTTCCAGCAGGTGAAACCCCAGAGTGTTATTCTAGATTATTAATAACATTATCAGTCCTCCACTCCCCTCAGTCCCTGTTTCTTCCAATCAGGATTGTAATCATTTTCTGTCTTTTTTTGTGAATAAGGTTGTTGTTGCTAGGGTTAGTATCACCCCCTCCGCTGCCTCCCCTCCAACCTGTCCACCCAGACTGGCTTCTCTTAGCAGTTTCTCCTCTATTACTCTGCTGGATCTGACTGAGCTTGTGAGCACCATTAAATCCTCCTCCAGTCCACCAGACATCTTACTAACATCCTTGCTGAAAGAGGTTTTTAGCTCTGTGGGCCCTAGCTTGGTCTCCATTATTAACACCTCCCTGAAATCAGGCTGTGTTCCATCATTTTTCAAACAGGCTACTGTGCAGCCGCTTTCCAAAAAGCCAAGCTTAGACCCCTCCATACCCAAAAATTACAGACCCATCTCCAAACTGCCGTTTATATCTAAAATCCTTGAGAAAGTAGTAGCAAACCAACTTATCTCCTTCTTTACCACCCAAGGCCTGTTAGATAAATTCCAGTCTAATGACATCATGATGGCTGCCGATGCAGACAAATGCTCTGTACTGGTGTTATTAGGCCTGAGTGCAGCATTTGATACTGTAGACCACCATACATGCTCGACAGGCTCAGTAAGTGTGTGGGTGTCTTGGGGAGTGCCTTGGAGTGGTTCGCCTCCTACCTCAGTGAGAGAAGCTTCTCAGTAGCTGTTACCCTTTTTGTGTCTGATTCCATCCCACTGTCATGTGGCCTGCCTCAGGGTTCTGTTCTGGCCCCTACACTGTTGTCCCTGTATATGTTTCCCCTTGGCTGTATCATCAATAATTTCAAAGGCATTGCCTATCATTGTTATGCAGATGACATCCAACTATACCTGTCATTTAAACCAGATAACATAGACGAAATCAACATACTCCATGAATGTCTGTCTGCTATCAAGAATTGGATGGCAAACAACTTCCTCCAATTATTACTGCGGATGACTCTACGGTCTCTAAGGTCGTCAACCACATGGGGTCCCAGGCACGTAACATCAGGTCTGACCTCAGGAACCTTGAGGTAATTTTTGACCTAAACATGCTGTTTGAAAAACATGTCAATTCTCTATCCCGCTCATGCTTCTACCACCTCAGAAACCTTGCAAAACTCAGGTCCATCATCTCGTACTCGCTGAAGATGGCCATCCATGTATTTATTTCTTCCCGGCTTGACTACTGCAAGTCACTGTTCACCTGCCTCAGTAAAACATCTCTGGACCGTTTACAACTTGTCCAAAATGCCGCTGCCAGGTTGCTCACTTGTTAACATAGGTTTTGCCCTATCACCCCCATCCTGGCATCCCTGCACTGGCTTCCTGTTCACTTTTGATTCCAATTCAAAATCCTGGTCCTGACATACAGAGCCCTCCACAAAGTAGCCCCGGCTTACATTTGCGAGCTCTTCAACCCTTACATCTCCAACTGGTCACTGAGGTCTTCTAACCAGGGGCTCCTGGTTGTGCCTCAGACAAGGCTGAAAACTCGAGGTGACCGAGCTTTTCAATCCGTGGCATCAAAGCTTTGGAACTCCTTGCCCTTGGACCTGAGATCCTTAACCTGTGTCCACATTTTTAAGATACAATTGAAGACTCACCTTTTTAGGCAGGCGTTTGGACAATCGTAAGTAACTATATAGATTGTATATACAGTAGATCGTGTTTCGGTTGCACTGTATTTTTTGCTGTTTGTACTTGCTGTGTTTTCTATTTATTTAACTGTTTGTTTGTGACTTTGAGCTGTGAAAGGTGCTATATAAATAAAGATTTACTTACTTACTTACTTACTTACTTACTTACTAGTATAATTTACAACATTAATGGTGCCTCCGAGTGATGCCCAGTATTGTTCACAATATTAATGGTGCCCCTTGGTGAGGCCTATTATTATAATTCCCTACACCCTCATCAACAATAATACAGTGAAAATAAAATAATTGAAAATAAGTGCATTTAAATAGAAATTAAAAATTAAATAAAAATTGCCCATTCCACAGCCCAGTCCAGTTGTGGCTAAGCTGATGAGTGAGAGAGATCCACTCACAAAGGACAAAGGATCGCCTGAAGCGCTCCGTTCTGCAACGCAGTGAGATGAGCTGACTGCTGCAGCTGCTCCTCTGTCAATCCAAGAGGCTGTGGAGAGCAGTGGCAGCTGCTGGTCTTTCAAACAGGGGAAGCTCACTTTAAGTTTACATCATAAAATATGTCATAGGCAGTAACTTATCAAAGGAACATTTAATGGAAGCCGTTTTTCAACCACAATCATGCCACAGAAAATGAGCTATATCGCTTATGGAAATTATGAGGTTTCAGCCTTTTAGATAATTCCTGCAATCATCATGCGTACGCCAAGCGTCCTCTCCCGCCTACCACTCCATTAGGTCCCATGGAAGCTGAGCCTCTCTGTAAGTGCCAATTTTGTCACATATATATAAAAAAAACCTGCTCAGTGCTGTCTCATAGGAATGCTTGGAGGCTCCGTGTCCACCGTGCTGACACAAGAATGTATGACAGGGAGGTCGCGTTTGAAAACTGGTGATAAACAGCTGATGTGTGAACATCATAGTCATGATGTTAAACGCATCCTAGCGCACGTTTAATGCAATGCAAATTCTTATTTTAATGTAAATTCAATAGTGCATATTTGACCATTTCTTCTATGAAATTTTATGGGAAGTTCAGCCTCCCTTGTTGTCTCAGAGCAATCGCCCCTGGTGGAGAGGCTGTCTACTATTGTCCATTATAGCTTTCAGTTTGTTCAATGTGCCTCTCTCCACCACAGTTCTGGGTCCAGTCTCCTGCCAAGCACTGAGCCAGCTTTTTTAACCAGCTGGTCCAATCGCATGGTGTTTTTGTCCATCAGGCTGCCTCCCCAGCACACTGCAGCAGGGAAGAATGCACTGGCCATCACCATGTGATAGAACATAGTCAACATCTCCACACACACATCAAAGGACCTCAGTGTTTGCAGGAAGAACAGGTAGCACTGCCCCCTCCTGTAAAGGTCTTTAGTGTTAGAGGACCAGTCCAGCTTATCATCCAAGAGGACCCCAAGATATTTGTAGGTGTGCACTACCGCAATGTCCTCCCCCTGTATGGAGACTGGCCTCTATTTCTGAAATCCACCAACATCTCCATGGTTTTGGCTGTGTTCAGGTAGAGACAGCACTTACTGCACCAGTCCCTGAAGGCATCCACAAGGTCCTTGTACTCCTGCTCCTGATACAAGCCACAATAGCTGTATCTTCAGAGTATTTTTGTTTGTGGCAGGACTCTGAGTTGCACTTAAAGTCCGCTGTGTAGAGTGTGAACAGGAACGGTGCTTAAACAGTTCCCTGTGGAGCACCAGTGCTGCTCCTGACCATCCTGGAGACACAGCTTCCAAGCCTGACATACTGAGGCTGCTGTGTCAGGTAGTATGTTATCCAGGAGGTCAGGAAGCGATCTACTCCCATCCCCCTCCAACCGGTCTCTCAGTATGGGGGGCTGGATAGTATTAAATGCACTTGAAAAGACTGTAAAATGAAAAAAGTATTTTGTGATTTCATTTGGAATAATAGACGCCCCGGCGTCGTTTGTCTCTTTTTATATTTGCCTTATGATAGGGGAGGATTATTGTGCCCTAACATGCTGTGCTGTTACTGGGCAACTCAATTGAGAACCTTAATGTTTTATCTCACAGAGAAGGGATCACCTACATGGACAGGTATTGAATCTTGTTCCCTAAAGCTCCCACTATCTAATTACATATAGGGATGTCCCGATCCCATATTCGGATCAGTATCGGCCGCCAATACTAGCAAAAAATGGGCATCGGTATTGGATTGGACTGTATGGAAAAATGTCGATCCAAGAACTCCGAGCCCATCGCTCCGCGAGTCAAGCAGTCCATTCCAGTGATCCGCTCCAGCACTTACTATCAATCCACCAGGCCAGCATGCAGACGGCAGACATACACACGGAGGATAGGAAGAGTAGCGGTGAACTTAGTTAACTGACTATTTGTTTTCTGCTCTGGTTTTTTGAGAGTGATATTTTTATTTAGTTTACACTCTTACTGTTTAAGTAAAGAGCACTGATGGCATTGTTTTGGGCACAATTAGTGAAATTGGAGCCATGGATGGACTATAAAAACACTACTAAAATAACTGAAAAGGAAAGGCTGCATTGTTTGTTAAATGCCAACAATGTCTTGTGGTGGTAATCTTTTTTTATTTATTAAGGGACCAAAGCACAAGTGTGTGGAGTCTTGCTGCTATTTTAATTCCATTGTTAGACATTTTAAAGATTTCTTGTGTTGATCTATTTTCTATTTATTAAGGAACCAAAGCACCCAAAGCAAACCAGCTATATTTTTTATTTAATGTTAATGTTCAAATTTAAAGTTTGTTTATTTAACCCTGTTAACAATAAACAGGTCAGTTTCTCATACCAACTGTTGTGGATCATTCTAACTAACCTGATTAAGTAGTTGTTCTTGTTAGAGTAATATTGCTTGATCAAACCTTTTCTAACATGACTGACAACAAAATAAGTGAATATGTATAATACGCGCCTGGATCGGATCGGTATCGGCCAAAACTTAAGGCTGTAATATCGGTATTGGATCAGAAGTGAAAAAGCTGGATCGGGACATCCCTACTTACATATATTCAAATTCATTTAAAAATATCAAAAAATTTACAATTAATCCCATAGTTAAAAATATGATTGGTATCTGGCAGCAGGTTAAAAATCATTTAAAAGATACCTCTTCCATCTCTCACTTTAGCCCAATTTGGGGCAGTGATTATTTCACCCCAGGAAAATCTGATGGGGGCTTTAAGATTTGGGCTGATAAGGGTTTGGGACATTCCTCGTAAACATTTTTTTTTAAATATATACATCTAAGGAGCTTTATTGGGTCTAACCAGGGTCACTCCATGATGATCCCTCCTCTGTCTGTGTTGGAGAAAGCTTTAAACAAAAACCCATTTGGAAGAGGTATTATATCTGAATTTTATGATCTTTTGTTAGCAAGTTCTCCAGAATCTTCTAACCACAAACGCAATGCTTGGAAATCTGATTTAAAGGAGGATTTAACAGTGGAACAGTGGAATAAGACCTGTAAGGTGGCCCAAACCCAGATGAGTAATACACATCTAAAACTCTTGCAATATAACTGGCTGATGAGGACGTGCATAACACCAGAAAAACTTAATAAATTTAATGATAAAATACTAGATTTATGTAATAGATGTGGAAAAGACAAAGGCACTCTGTTCCACTGTCTTTGTTCATGTCCAAAAGTACAGAAATTCTGGGAGGAGGTTAGGCAAGAGGTTCAAAAGATCTCACTGGTCAATCTTGAGTTGGACCCCAAACAATTTATACTGGGCCTCTACCCAGATGGTCATAAGATTAAACGTAATGGACAAATTCTAATAGATAACTGTCTACTAAAAGCTAAAAGAGTTATTGCCTTATCGTGGAAACATACAGACAAACCAAGCATTGCGAAATGGTTAAAGGAACTATCTCTGTGTTTACCCTTGGAAAAAATCACCTATATTCTAAAAGATAAACAAGACGTGTTCCAGAATGTGTGGGGTCATTTTGCTCAATATGTCAAAAATAATGATCTATCTCAGCTAGTGAATGACCATGAGATTTGATGAATGAACCCTCTATGGACGCATGGTTGGCTTAGAGGGTTACGCTATAGCTAAGTGCCTTGTTGTTTGTTTGTTTGTTTGTTTTTTGTTTCCTTTTTGTTGTTTTTGTGTTTGTTTTGTAGAGTGTTGTCAGTCATTTTTGTTTAGATGTAGTTTTGTTTGTGTATTATTTTTGTTATTGTTATATATATGCCATTGTGTGTATTGTTTGTTGTATTGTCATTTGTCAATGTATGTCTTATTCGTTGTATAAGGGGAAAAAAATCAATAAACATACTGTTTTAAAAAAATACACTTGAAAAGTCAAGGAAAAGGATCCTCACACAACATCCCGGCTCCTCCAAGTAGGTGTAGGCCTAGTCCCTATATACAGACTCTACATTCAGTGAATGTAGAGTCTGTAGGCAAACCCCAGAGATCTTGCCTCCGGAAGAAGAGCAGAAGAGCCCTGGTTTCAAGTTGTAGGCTGTTTGTAGTCTGCGTGATATTGACCAATCACGTTTGAGCCGGCTGCAGTTGTTGCCAGGTTAAATGGTCCGTGGGGTGAACTAACGAGGCAGAACATAATTGGCGTTGCTGCGAACTTTGAATCCATCGCAATGGTTCAGCATATTTACTTATATATAAACGGAAGTCGGAAACAGAAATTCACCTCCTCCGCCCAAATCAAACCGGATTGCCAAAAAGTCGTGGGTCTGCCCCCAGAGGCTGTATCGCCGTCTACCAGAAGTCAGATGCAGATTGGGTTCCAAGAATGGTGTGGGCCCAGTGCAGCATGTAAAGAACCACATTTTCCACTCCAGTGGGCTCCTGATAGGCAAACTGGTGCATCAGTGACCTCTGACCTCAGGAAACGGAGGACCAGGCGCCCCAGGGTCTTCATAATGTGTGATCATGAGGCCAGCGGTCAGTTGTCATTTAACTCGGCTGGGTGCCCCACTTTGGGCACTGGTACGAGACAAGATGTTTACCACTGCACCGGGACTTTGCCTGCTCTAAGACTCCTGTTGAAGATCCACTGGGGGCTCCGCTGGCTGGGCTGCACAGTCTTTCAGGAGCCTTGGACACACTCCATCCAGGCTTGCAGCCTTCCCTGTACACAGTCTCCTGAACTCCGCCCTCACCTCATCTGCTGTAAAGGACAGTGGTAGTTGGCCTTGGGTGGTAGATGTTGTAGCTGTAAATAAACTATAGATGTAAAATGTTAACGTCTATGTGCAGCAACTGCTAGGTGCATATAGTATAGATATTCAGGTGCCTTAAAAGTAAGTTAGACAGACATTTTCTCGCTCATTAGTGTGCACAAATGTACTGTATGTATACTAACACCTCAAAGTGCTGGCAAAGAGAAACTTCTCAGCAGGGTGCACTTTGTATGTGCACTTTTTTTTGAATGTACAGCACTGATGAACATCCGAAAGTTACTTATATTGTTGTCTTGTATTGTTGTGTTGTTGTCTGTTCCATCGGTCTTTCATTCTTCTTTCTTTCGTTTAAGAAAGTTTTTTCTCCAACTTGGAGCGTGGTGCTGGAAGCTTGCGGATACTATATGGGGTTAAACAATTCTAATTAGTCTAAAGTGCATAGAACTGACAACAAAATACAGAACTTAGTTTGCTGGCTGTGTGGCTGCTTTAAAACTTTCCTCTCTATGTCTTAATCTTTTTGTACAGGGTGTTTCCTGTAAGACTGCCTTTCCTCTCCTTGTCTGTCTTGAATTAAATTAATATTTGCACAACCTCATTGTTAATGAAGTGAAATCTGTATTCATTTCCAACTCCCTCTGAAGCTGATCAAACATTCTAGATGAATCTTCATGTGCTCAATTTGATATTCTATAAAGTAGAATAAACCTTGCTCTAGGCACCCTCTTGAGGCTCTATGTGACATGGTTTGATGTGTGTCACCTGCAAAGATAGCTAGTAACCTTAACATTACCTTGTACCTTCTCTAGGACTATAACTTTCTTATCAGATCAAATCTGATGTTACTTATCAGATTAGGATAGAGAAATCACATATGTGACAACAGGCTTTACACAAGTTTGCTTCTATCCAGCACATGTTCTGCTGACATGTTGGACATTTAAATTGTTGTTATGATTTGATATGATTGTTGATATGATTGTTGTTATGTGTAATCCTGCTGTGGTAGAAATCTTATAATATATCCACATAAATCTGATTTATTATGCCCACCTAAAAAAACAAACAAAAAAAAAACAAAATCAGTTTAAGTGTGATAGTAAATGAGCAGATACATCACACACAAGAGGGCTGAATTGCTTCTTCTTTTAATCATCATTTGAAACTTTATAAATAAAACAACAAGTTTCGCCGAATAGGATAAGCAGGATAAGCGGTGTTGGATGATTGATGATTGAAGGAATGTTTTCCAATACCTTCACCTATAGTGAAACTGTTGAACTGTCAAATCTATCTAAATATTGGCAGATACTCAGTAATCACAGATCAGAATGAGGGCAAAACATTTAATCAATACATCTTTGTAGAGACATTGTTCAGGAGTACCTTCTGAGCAGGAATTGGACAGTTTACTGTGGCAATATGAGTTAATGGGAGTTGTGACCAAAAATTTAATGCAGATACAAAACTAGAATTACCACTTTGTGGTTGTATGCCTCTGTGAACCAGTCAAGTTGCAGCTACAGTTTACGTCCATGTCTATAAAAACATGGATGCTTCACATACCTTACCCCTGGCAGCACAGAAGATCTATATAATCAGCACAGTTTCAAGGTGGACCCCCAAGATTAGTGTCACCAATTCAGTATCTGACCAAATGTCTCCCTTTCTGTTCCTGAGATAAGATGTTGAATAATGGCTAGTAAAGTGTTAATGCAGAACATCACAGTTATGCTGACCTTTGACAATTTGGACATAAAATGTCATCACTTCATTATTTTATTCTATTAGAAATTTGTATAATTAGTGTATGAATTATTGAGTTTTGGCCCAAAACATGTTTTGTGACCAATTTCTAATCAGTGCATCGTTTAGACCAAGTGGACATTTGTTCCAAATTTATGGAATTCCCTGAAGGAGTTCCTGAATTTTGGCATTCACACAATTAAGACAAATGAGCTCACAGTGACCTTGACCTTGACCTATGACAACCAAAATCTAACCAGGTGTTCTTGAGGTATTGCATTCACAAGAATGGGATGACTGGATAGACAGACAGACCAACAGAAGGACAACCCAAAATCATAATGCCTCCAGCCACGGCTGTTGCCAATGTGGAGGCATAAAAAGAATATTTCAATCCCCCTTAAGACTCTAAAATGGATGTTGTGTGCTTTGTTGTACTGTAGTGCCTGGAGCTCCTCCCAGGAAGGTGGAGGCAGATGCGCTCAACTCCACTGCCATCAGGGTGACCTGGAAGCCTCCCCTGTCTGTGAAGCAGCATGGCCAGATCAGAGGCTACCAGCTGGTCTACTCCAGGTTAGAGAATGGGGAGCCTCATGGCCAGCCAGTCATCATGGACGTTTCGCTTCCTCAAGCCCAGGTACTGTCATACTCAGCTGTGGAGAGCACATCAAATAGGCAAGGCAAGGCAAGGCAAGTTTATTTGTAGAGCACAATTCGTACACAAAGTAATTCAAAGTGCTTTACAGAACAAGAAAATGCATTAAAATCACAATACAAAAAAAAAAACATAAATAATCATTATAAAATGAACTTTAAAAGAGAAGAGTGCAGATAAGATCCTTTCAGTCATATGCACAGTGAATAGAGCTGTTTTGAGCCTAGATTTGAACATTGTCAGAGTAGAGGCCTGTCTCACATCTTCAGAAAGACTGTTCCAGATTTTAGCTGCATAAAACTGGAATCCTGATTCCCCATGTTTAGTCCTGACTCTGGGCACCAGCAGGAGGCCGGTCCCTGAGGTCCTCAGAGTCCGAGATGGCTCATATGGCACTAACGTGTCAGAGATGTACTTTGGTGCTAGTCCGTGGAGAGACTTGTACACAAGCAGAGCTGCTTTAAAGTCTATTCTCTGAGCCACAGGAAGCCAGTGTAGAGACCTGAGCACAGGACTAATGTGCCCGTACTTCCTGGTTCTGGTCAGGACCCGAGCAGCAGCATTCTGAATGTACTGAAGCTGTCTTACGGCCCGTTTGGAGAGGCCAGTGAGCAGGCCGTTACAGTAGTCTAACCTACTAGAGACAAATGCATGGATAAGTCTCTCCAAGTCAGGTTTAGACACTATACCTTTGATTTTGGCAATGTTATTTAGATGGTAAAAAGCTGCTGATGTTATTGATTTGATGTGGCTGTTAAAGTTCAAGTCTGAGTCCATTATTACCCCGAGATTTCTAACCTGATTTGTAGGTTTTAGAGAGAGAGACTGGAGGTGACTGCTGACATGTTCTCTTTGTTTCTGTGGACCAAATACGATGACTTCAGTCTTGTCTGAATTTAGCTGGAGAAAGTTGTTTTGCATCCACACACTGACCTGTTGGATGCAGTGACAGAGTGAATCCACTGGTCCATATTCACCTGCTGTCAGTGTGACATAGATCTGAGTGTCGTCTGCATAATTGTGGTAGGACACATTATTACTTTGTATTAACTGGCCTAAAGGCAGCATGTAGAGATTGAACAGAAGGGGTCCCAGGGTTGACCCTTGGGGCACCCCACAGGTCAAGGCCATGTGGTCTGAGACACAGTTACCAATTTCAACAAAGTACTTCCTGTCTTCTAGATAGGACTTCAACCAATTTAGGGCAGTGCCAGAGATGCCCACCCAGTCCTCTAGTCTCTGTGAAAGGATCTCATGATCGACAGTGTCAAAAGCAGCACTCAGATCTAGCAGGACTAAAACTGAGACTTTGCCTGCGTCAGTGTTCAGGCGGATGCCATTTGTCACCTTAATAAGAGCGGTCTCAGTGCTGTGATGGGGTCTAAAACCTGACTGGAAAACATCAAAGGAGTTGTTCTTTAGGAGAAGGTCAGTAAGCTGTTTGTAAACAACTTTCTCAAGGACTTTGCCCAAAAAACGGCAGATTTGAAATGGGCCAGTAGTTGTTCAGTACTGTGGCATCAAGACTGCTCTTCTTTAGGAGAGGCTTTATGACCGCAGTTTTCAAGGCCTTTGGGAATGTTCCAGATTGTGGTGACATGTTAACTATGTGAGCGAGTGGTGGTAACAAACTGCTCAGCACAGACTTTAGAAATCTACTGGGTAACACATCGAGGCAGCATGTAGACGAACTCAGACTGGTGATGATCTCTTGGACAGTTTTGTCAGTTACAGGTGCAAAATGAGTCGGCTCTAAGTGTCTAGGTGGCTGCAGGGTTGTTATTGGTGTTGTGGAATTGATGGCATTTTTAATGGTCTGAACCTTGTCGCAAAAGAATACTGCAAACTCATTACACTTAGATGTGGAGATCAGTTCCAACGGCAGTTGAGCTGGAGGGTTTGTTAATCTGTTCACTGTTGCAAATAAGACACGCGAGTTGTTACTGCAGTTTCCAATAATTTCAGAAAAGTACCTCTCCCTTGTTCTACGTAAGATCCGGTTGAACACGTACGTGTCTCCTCCGAACAACTGCAGGACCAGCCGGTGGTTTGGGAGAAACAGAAAGGTCACAGACACAGAAATGATCAGACAGAGCAACATCAACCACACTGACGTTTGAAATATTAACCCCCTTTGTAATAAGCAGGTCCAGAGTGTGCTGTGCTCTGCTGTGTGTGGGCTCACACACATGCTGAGTCAGGTCAAGGACAGCACTGAGCTCTTTAGCATTTCTGTCACAGACATTATCCACATGTACATTAAAATCACCTGTAATGACCAAACAATCAAAGTCTGTGCATACAATTGAAAGCATCCTGGTAAAACCATCAATAAAACTTTGACGGTGCTGGGGAGGCACTACACAGAGTATGGACGGAGATTGTTTTAGCTCCATTTTAAAGGATACATACTCAAATGATGAAAACATCCCAAATGACAACCTGTGCATAACCATATGATCTCTATTGCACAGACACCTCCACCCTTTTTGTTTTCTCGTGTTTCAGATTCAAATTTGTAGTTGGGTGGAGCTGATTCTGTTAGAACAGCATTACCTGTGTTTTTGTCAAGCCATGTTTCAGTTAAAAACAAAAAAATCAAGATTATACGAAGAGATCAAATTATTAATTAAAAATGATTTGTTAGACAAGGACCTGACATTAAGCACAGCAAGTTTCAGGTTAGTTTCAGTAGGACTGGACATTATCTTCTTACAAGGGATATGGATTAAATTTCTCTGATTGGACAGTCTAACTGTCCTTCTGTAATCTGGTCTATGTGGTGTGGCTGTAGATATAGCACTAGGGGAGAATATTGTCTCACAGGGCCCCAGCTTGATATTACCTTTATCATGGCTGTAAGTCCTGGGACAGCAGAGGCCCTGTGCATCCTAGCTCTTAGGGATACCAGCTCTGGGGGCAGGCAGGGGGGGGCGAGCAGGGGGGCGAGCAGGGGGAAGTTTGGGTGATGGACCAGATGAAAACCTAGGGGGACGAGCTGGGGGAGCTTTAGTTTGTGTAGCAGGAGAGTCGAAGCTCCTGTGTGACTTGAGGGGCACAGTTTTATATGGCGAAGAGTTCAGCATATTTGGTAACCTTGCTATATTATGGGTGAGGGGAACCATCTTAATCCCTGATTTGATCAGGCTTTCAAGATGGTTGGGAAGGCCCATGGGGGAAGGTGGGGATGAAAAGGAGAGGGATAAGTCTCTAGAGGGGGTAGATGTGGCAGGGGGGGCCCAGGGCTGGTCTGTGGGTAGACGAGGTGATGGGGGTGCTGCCGGGTCTGAAACTTCTGCTGGGGTCGTCACAGACGAGTCCAAGGCCTGTGATGAGGGCCCGGGGGGAGGTAGAACCGATGGTGGGCCTGAATCCTTCACTGGGGGCAGTGGAGGCTGTTGTGGTGCTGGAGCTGAATCCTTTGCTGGGGGCGGTGTAGGCTGTTGTGGTGCAGCTGGTGCTGAAACACTGGCTCGGTCTCTGGCTTCTGCGACAGAGATGCTTCTCTCGTTCCTCTTTTCTCTCACTGGTCGCTCAGGACCCTGCCCCGGCCCATTCTGATGTCTCAGAGCGTGGAGGAGGTGTTCCATCAGCACTCTCCTCCCACCTCTGCACAGGTGTGAGCCCTTTCCCTTGAACAGGTCCTCTCGTTTCCAGAACAGATAAAAGTTCTCAATGTAGTGCAATCCTCTGTGCGCACACTCTTTGGACAGCCATGTGTTCAGCTGAAGCAGCCGGCTGAACTTGTTTATCTTCCTGTCTATATTTGGAAGAGGTCCACTAATGAATGCCTTGACCTCCACTTTATCAAGCTCCTTGAAGAACTTAGTGAAATCCCTTTTCAAGACTTCAGTCTTGAGAAGAAATTGGGTTGAGGGCAGACACGGATGTTGCCTTGCTGCTGTTGGATAAGTAAGTGACTTGGTTTATAATTATATTATGAGTAGTATGTGTTGCTGTTACATGTACTGGACCTAGTACTTTATTATTTTCTTGGAAATGGTGCTATGAGCATAATGTAATGTTAGCAGCCTGGTGTGAAGTGAGTGTTACTCTGTGTACACAGTGTGTGGCGAATGTTACTCTGTGTATGGTGTGTGGCGACTGGCGAGTGTTACTCTGTGTACACGTTGTGTGGCGGCTGGCGAGTGTTACTCCATGTACATGGTGTGTTGCAAGTGTTACTCTGTGTACATGGAAGTGCCGCTGGCTTATTAGTTGAAATGACGCATTATCCGCTGGGAGGCGACAGAAGTTACGCGCTATAGCTTAAAGGAGCAAAACAGCAAAAACTAGTGAGTAACAGAGGCGTAACAATGGAATGTCACAGTCTGCTTCTCTCCCTCACCTACTCCTGGTAAATTTCCACTCACCTGCACCCTGTTAGCCAGCCACACTCCCTCATCAAGACAACTCCACTCACCTGTGCACACAGCTGCTCCTCATCAGCACTCCTTGCATATAAGCAGCTGCTGCCTTTCCCTCCCTGCCAGACTGTGCAATGCAGAACCTCATGCAAGACATTCCAGCACTTACTCTTGGCTTGATTCCCTGGTACTGACCCTGCTTGTTCCTGACCTGTCTACATCATCTGTTTCCCGGTAAACTCACCAGCCTTCTGTCCCTGACCACAAGTTCTGCCTCAGCATCTCTGGTTTCCGTCTGCCTATAGCTGTGTGGTGTTTTCCTGTCACAACGTTTTAAAGTGAGTGTTCCGACCTGCTGTCAGTTGCCTGCTGTGAGACACCACACGCTGTCTGTCTGTCTGTCTGTCTGTCTCAGAGTGCTGCATCTGGGTTCAGTCACAACACTTACATGGAAGTAAGATAAGTACAAGAGTTTTAAACAATGAACTACGTTCCTGATAATCAATGTTATATTATATATGATATGACAAGTAACAAGTATAACAAGTATTATTGCACATGATTTTAAGAAAATTATATTGCACTAAATTGACAAGTTATCATGTTATTGAAAAGTAAAATTGCATATGATGTCAAAATATTGCACAAGATAGTGAAGTAGTAATTTCATGTAAAAGTAATAGTGCACCTAATGTAGGTGAATATTGCTGTCAGAGGGTGTGGTTACATGATGGCTTCTCATGTGGAATGAAATAAATTTGAATGTAATCATTCAGAATTTAAGTTTTTCCAGGTAGTTTACATGGGAAATATTCATTCCGAATGAGGGTTTACACAGAAGATCAGTTTAAACGCCTTTTTAATCGCCTTTATTCAGGTCCGTGCAAGGTTTGGGGCAGGGAAGGTTTCTGATTGGATGGGGAGCGGGGCAGATGTTATGTGTTTACGTTTACCGGAAGAAAACACTATAGTCCTCGTTCCAGATAACAAGCGTGTTCTACAATTGATAGTGACACACTATATGTTACATGTTTTAGCGATCCTTTCCCACAGACGCAGGATACAATGTGTATTTCACTGTATAAAAACCAGTCAAGTATTTTCTGCTATAGACTATATTTCCCCTCATCCTTGCATTGCATATGGTATATAATTTCTCAGTATACCCTATAAATACTATGTACATTAGTCTTTATTCCATTCCTTCACGCTCTGATTAAATGTGTGCTTAAGTTATCAAATTTTAGGTCTTTTCTTAATTGAATTTTTCAAATTTAAGTGTATAAAAAATACGCACATTTCTTTAAGTTATGCTCTGTACCTGTACTTGGCATAATGACAATACATTTGAATAATCTAATCTAATATTAACAGTTTTCTATTTCCCTTGAAGCTATGTCATCTGCATCTTTGGCCGGTGGGAGTGGGACAAATAAACGCACACAGTAGGTCACAGTTACAATTACAGTTCACACTGAACGAACTACTTTGCTAACAACTTTGATGTTCATGTTATTCTGCAGGCCCCCAACGGAGAGGACAGAGGCCCACAACATCTTTCTGTGCTGGAAAAATTAGTGACAGAGCCATTCAAACATAAGAAAGGCAGTGTAGAGAGAGGCAAGATGTGGAACAGTGTGGCAGAGTCCCTTAACAGCTGCCAGGAGCTCCCATATTATTTTCCTTAAATGAATACTAGCTGTGGATTTTTGTAAACTGAATAAAAAAAGTGTGATTCATATCAGGACTTATAAGACATTTTTTCTGTTCAGTTCTTGTAAACAATGATCACACATAGCAAAAATACACATCCAGAATACAAATGTTTATTGTGGATCCCCATTACCGAAGTGAAGAGTATTCTCTCTGGAATAACCTTGTGTATTACATTACAAATCAAAAGAAGAAAATGAAAAATGAATCACCTCCCACCACCTATTTTATGAAAAGTAGTCCTAAATGTATGGAGGGTCAAGGCCAAAAAATTGTGAGGTTTGATTTCCATACGAACATGTTAATGCATTCCTTAGAAGAGCAGATACTACATAAAGTTTACCCACACTGCTCAACTCAATCTTCAAGTTCTTTTTGAAATCCATGAATTTGAAATAGTTAGTTATGTCCCCATATAACCATTCCATGGACACTCTGACTTCATTCATGGCCTTGTTGAAAGCCTGCATTTGTGGCGTGAGCTGGCGATGGTGGAATGGAGCCTGAAGGTACACATGCAGTGGGTATGCAGGGTCCCCATACACACACACATGCGCTGACCACCTGGAGAAATGGCATGCTCCTCCAGGACACTTAACAGGTTGGAATCAGCAAGCATCCCAGAGTCGTGTTTCCTCCCCTCTGCAAGGCAAAAACAATAGGCTATATTACATTTAGGCCGATTTAGCGTACACACACACACACACACACACACTCTTCATGGCCTACACAGTAGGGGCTTAAGGACTGATAATATATGATGGCCTATAGCCTATATATTGTGAAAATTAACATAACACATAACGCATGTTTCCATTTTACAGAGCTGCCATACAGTTTAAGTTAATTTCATAATTTTGCGTTAAACAAACAAGAATATTATGTATGACCATGTGTGAGAGGCAGAGCATCTGTCTGTGTTGATGGTCAGGTGTAAGACAGGACATTTAAGTTATGTTGCTGTATTACATGCGGACTGGAATGAAGTTTCCTTTCACCTCCCCTTAGTTAATGCAGCCAATTATGTACATTTATTTTTATGTTTCACATTGTGCTTTGTTGCTCTCTATGAGAGTGCTCTTTATGTTTCGTGTGTTTTATTTACTCAGTTCTTACCTACTGGACCATAGATGTTGCCAGTTAATCCATTGGGAAGTGCTGTGGCCTGGAATTTTAAGCTGTGGACACGCTTGTGGCCGTTAAACAGAGTCCGCTGATCGGTCCCGGGTCTTGCTATGGGTCGCACGGTGCCATCTGTGAACCCAAAGCAGTAATCAGGAGGTGCTCCCATCTGGTGGATCCGATTTCTAGAGTTGCAGGGTTCAATATACTGTGGTTCCATTTAGTGATTCAGTGGTGGTGTCTGTCATAGATGTACTCGAACACAATTTGTGGCCATGCTCAGGACAGGTACTTGCCGCTGACCAAATCTTGCCATCATATCACTATACCGGCATGGATATGCCAGCCTCTTTAGGAGCATACATAAGCCCTCCATCCCTCCCACGACACTTCTCTAATCACAGAGGAACTTGTCTGGAATTCCGAGCACATCTGCCAACACTGGAAGGTCGCACTTTCTCACTCTGAACTCCGCCAGACATTCATCCTCCTCCATTTCATCCTGGTGAAAACGCGCATACACTCAAAGAAATAAAACATCAGATTTACTTAATGTAGTTATGTCAATCGGTCCCACGAAACTAGGTTGAATAAATGGGAAAAAGACCACAGATGTAACTATTACGAGATGCTTTTAAGCAGAGCTTACCAAACTGTCTTAATTAAATGCAACAACATACAATGATGTTGAATTTACTAAACACCGTTACGTTGAATTTATTAAACACAGTTACGGAGAATTTATTAAACTCAGTTATGTTCAATTTATTAAACACAACTGAGTTGTTTTTATGTTGTAATATTTTTTTGATCTATCAATATGCCTAGTTCAAATAACACAAATCAACTCGCTTTACCTGATGTTATTAAAAAAAAAAACTCAGACAAAGTGAGGCAGGTGCAAACAAATACAGGCCCCAAGCCCCAAGTAAAGCTTTTAACAATTCCAAGGATGACAGGAAAACAAACAGAACCTGTTTGGTGCTTAGCACTTAAAGAGATACTTTTTGACATGTGGTTGTATGAGGTACTTATGCACAGACAGTGTATTACCTACACTGGTCTCCAGACAGGAGTACCAGCATGGAAGCTAAGCTATAGTAACTGGACGGGGTCAATAGCTCAACATATTTTAGAAGCATTAAAAAAAGGCCCACCTAATAAAATCTATGTCAGTTTAAATGTACGCTATACCAAGAATATGTTTACCACTTTACCTTGCCATCAGACAGATTTTTCTGACAGGAAACTGAAGTTATAGCCCGTGCACCAGACTCCTTTGACAAAAACAGCATTTTTACCTCACAGAACACGGGAGTTGCTGGTCTACTGCTGCCTTGATAAGCGAGTTAAATTGTCATTTTCTGACTTGTGGTGTTTGACAGGGTTCATTCAGAGTTACTGAAGTCACACAAATGATCCGATCAAGGCAGCAGTGGGCCAGCAACTGCCCCATTCTGCGAGGTATAATTGGGGAGAGTCAAGGAACGATATAACTTAGGTTTCCTGTCAGAAAAGTTGCTGACAGCAAGGTAAAGCAGCGAAAATATTCTTAATATAGCGTACATTTAAACTACTACTGATTTTTTTTTTAGATGTCTAAAACACGTTTTAGCTGCTGACCCCCTCCACAGCAGTACATAGCTTAGCTTCTCCAAATTGGCGGTGTGCTGACCGCTGTCTACTGTAGGTAATACACTGACTGTATAAGTATCTCTTACAACCCCATGTCAAAAACCCTAACTATCCCTTTAATACTTAAAACATCAAATAAAAAGGAGCAAATACTATTTTTTGAAAAGTAAGACAAAAATATCGAAATAATGACTTGCTACTAAAACTGGAAATACTTTTAGTTCCTTTAAAGCACAACAGTTTAACATTCTTTAACATGTAAAAAATTGTTGGTAAAACTTCCTTAACCATTACCAGAGCATGAGGTGATACCTGAGGTGATAAATTACATCTACCTCAGACATATTTAAACACTAACAAAACAAGCCATAAAAATCACCAAATTCTCAAGTTTTTAACTGCCGTCCATAAACACTGATCACTCTTCTGAGCTCAGCCAGGGCTCCTGGTGGAGTGACAGGCAGGGGAGGGTATAAACTTAGGCAAATACACTTGGGATGAAAGCTCCAACAAAACTGCATCCTTACAGGCAGGAATCCTGTTGCTGGGCAAAGAGCACTGTCAATGCCCAACCTGCCCCCTCAAAACATTTTGAACAGGCTGAAATGTGATAACCTTCTGAGACTGATAGGACCCATGAGTGAGGGAAATGAGGGTACTGACAGGCACTATTGATGCCAGTACAGTCAGTGTTCTCTATATGAAGTTTGACTGTCATTTAGAAAACAAGAACAGTCTCAAACTACAGTGTGTGTGTATATATAATATGTCATTGGCAAAGACAGTCTTCTGAATGGTGGGATTTTCTGGGGACATTGTCACTTGAGCAGTTAATGTATAACCACAGTGCTCAAGGAAATACACTTGGGATGGATGCTATGGCAAAACTGTATCCCAACAGGGATAGCAGGGGTGAAGAGGCACTACTGGTGTCAGTACAGTTAAGACTATTTTCTTTATGAGGTTAAACAGTCATTTAGAAAACAAGAACAGCTTCATCACATCGCTATAAACCACAACCTACTGTACTGCTTGTTCTCTCATTGGCAGTCCGGCAAGTCTTCTGAATGTTAGGATTTTTTGGTGACATTGTCTATCAATATATATATATATATATATATGTATCCATGCTACATGCTCATTTAAGAGTCTTATTCTTTGGGCTCTGCATGAGAAGACTTACAGCAGTTCTTTGCATCTTTTGTAATACATCTATATATACAGTATATGTAATGTATAGTGGTAGAGGCACACAATTTGGTATGTCTGTAATAATGTACAAAACAGTTGTAGTTGCACACACTGAACCTGATCCCAAGGTTCGCAGTCTTGTGCACTGCAAGCAAGATTACTCGTGTAATCTGTTTTTAAGGACCTGCACCTTCGTGGAAAGTCTGTTGCCGTCCAACTCCATTATCACTTTCTGAAGAAATTCAAATGTGTGTCTCAGGTCCTTAGGGTAGCTCAAGTTTAAACTGTAGATCAGGCTGAGCAGGACTGCGCACCCATTTGCCACATCTCTCAGATCTTGCAGCACTTTAACTCCCTCGATTATGACTCCAACGTCCTCAGGCACATTTGCGGGCTCTGCTCTCTCATGTCGGATGACATACATTCCCACGTCCATGTCCTCCATTTCTGTCCTTGCATCGGGATCAACATCCTCAAAATGGGATGAGAACATAGCATCAATGAAAATCTGTTTCCAGGGTATATGCAGGAATCCTGAGGTTAATTTCAATACCTTTTTAAGACTTTTTAAGACCTTCCAAAAAAACCTTAAGACCTCATCGCCACTTCAAGCTGTCGTTAGCAGCAACGTATTTTTAACTTACTAAACAGTTGTAGTTTGCAATTAAATCTATGGAGCACAAACATACAACAGAACTCAAATAAGATGAGGTGGAATAAAGCTTGAAAGAAATAAATTAAACCAAAGGCAGGTTTATTAGAATACCCCTTAGGTCATAACAAGTAGCACAGCTCTACAGCTCAACATCAGCTATTTAAGGCCAACTTGCTGAAAACAACAGCCTTATGGCTAGCCACCTGCATGTGGGATTTAGGGCTGACCCCAAAAATTCTAAGCTTCGAAGCTTCGTTTGATGGCACGGGATTCAATTGTGAAAAAAAAAAAAGAACATTCGGCCTTTATTTCTCCTGTTTTTTGGGGGAACCTTGAATGCAACACTAATAATGCCGTCCCTTTACGGTTGTTTTTCCCCCTTAGCCATATGTAAACTCTAAGAACTAAAAACGAGAAGCAGTGTCTGTTAGGCATATAAGATTTCATGTTCCAGTTCCAGTTTGTGTTTTTAATTGATTGATTGTTTTTGGTTGGTTGACAAACCCCAACAGGCCGAGTAAAGAAGTCATCTGGTCTGATTGTTGCATGAGTTGCCTAAAAAAGTTTGACAGTAAATCAGAAAACAGGGATATTATTATTGCCACGGGTTATTTGAAATGGACAAAGGTATTCTTTGTTGGTGAGTTAAGGGAGAATAGCTATCACGTAATTAAAAAAGAAAACATCTCCAACAAGGAAATAGAAAGCCCAATGTGCAATGAATGGAGACCTATTATCCTGCTTGAACACAAACGAATAAATTCTTTCAACAATGTGACTCAAAATAATGATAAAATAGATTTTATTGATGTAAAATAATATGCTGATGGTGACATTTTCCACCGGTCCACTGCACTCTGAGTCTGGTGTCAGTGACACATGCTGCTCTGAGTCGCGCATCTGTCTGCTTGCACTGCAGTACGTGGAGGGTTTTATTTTTTAGTGTTAAAGACGCAACAGACAGCATTTTTGCCTGTATATATCATTGTGAAAACAATGTGGGTTGCACAGGGTAGTATACACAGTAAAATCAGACTGTTTACATAAGTAACTTAATGGCTTTGCAATCTTTACAATAAGCTTCTGCCACCGGGGACGAATTTTCGCGGAAAAAATCTGCTTTGCGGCAGGAAATGCGTCATGTATTGCAAAACTGGTCGGTCAGTCAATAAGGGACTGGAGCTGGTCCTTATGAGGAACTGGCCTGGATATAGTTGAGTCAGGAACACAATGGCAGACAGACAAAGTTTGGAGTTAAGTGGAAAACGAGCTCCTCTGTGTGAGGAGGCAAAGAAGAGCAAAAAGAAGAGTGATAAAAGAAGAGGAAAAACATGAGTAAACCTCAGTCAGGCGTTCAAAAGATGGAGGGAGCTCCGTGACCAAAGAGGCTTCAACACCGGTGTCCAGCTAGCTTTCTTTCTAATGGATCAGTAAGTAACACGGCTAAATGTTAGCTAAACCAGAGAGAACTGTACTGTACTGGCAGCTAGTTCATTCCTAGCTGTAAAATCAATAATGAAACATCTTAAAATCAGATGGGGAGAATCTAGGACAAAAATACTATCAAGACAGAGTTCTATGGTCTACTTTCAGTCTGTGACGTGAAAAGGTTTGAAATCCAGACCCATTGGGGTAAGCAAAGACTCGAGTCGAGGTTATCCATTGTACATCTAACATAATCTAAATACACAAGAAGGATCAATACTACATTACCTGAGTCTCAGAAAACAGAGCTGGCCATCTGCTTTGGAACTCTGTGATGAAGGGCATGTCCTGGATGATTTCCTATCTTCTACAGGCAAATGTTCTTTCCATTTTAGTTTTGATCTGTTGCTGGTTTTTCTTCTTCAGCTCCAACAGAAGTGCTTGCCTTTTGTCCTCAAGACTCTCTTTAGTTTCGCCTGCAGGATAAACCGGATAGTAATTGGCTTTCCGTGGCTTTTTCACCTGGTTTGGACCTTGGCTTGTGGTACCACGCTTTTCTTTCATTGCATTTATGCTCAACTCTGGGCAGCCAATGTTCCTCAGTCTGGTGCGGTAGTTGGCCATTTTGTACTTCAAACTTATTTTCCAACCATAGTAACCGGAGACTGATCCCTGCTCCTTTAAACAAGGATGCTTTGTTATCAAAGCCTGAGCCACATCATCAAACTCTGCACTTGAAGGATACACTTTGTATTTAATTATTTCAGATGCCAAACTATCCAGGATATCTTACTTAAGTTTGGTACTTGGACTCAGAAGAGTGCCACTGATTTGGAAAGCATGGTTGGCCTTTTCCAGCTGAACCTCTACCTCATAAGTGAACTGAGGTATTGGGAAGGTTTGGGGCCACAGCTGTGATCAAAGGGTATCCCTGAAGAGGAAGATTCAGAGGAGGAAAGTATTTCTGTGTCTGCCGTGGATGAAAAGGAAGATGAAAGGGAAGACACATCATCCAATCCTTGAAATGTAGCATTTGGATCATGGTGAGGGCTAATGTCTGACCCATTTGGTAAGTAAATTATTTTAACTGTGCTCTTGTCTTGGAGTTCTGAAGTACATGACAAGTTCACAAACTCATTGTCAAAATCAATGTCTCTGTACTGCAGTCTGAAGTTGCCTGACAAGCCAAACTGTCTTATAATCTCTCCTTTAAGGTCCTCTACTGAATCAGGTACTCCAGTTGGAAGAGTCAATTTGGATGTATTGTCTATTCCAAGTATGACTCTTAGGGTTGCAGCCATCTTGTATTCAATCTGAAAAGAAAAACATGAACACATTTCTATAAGAATAGTGAGTAATTATTAGGGATCAGGTGAGGGTAAATTATTCCTGCACTGACTCAATGCTTCACACTCTACAAAACAATGTTCCTAAATTTGCCAAAATACATTATTTGTCTTAATGGTATAACAGACTGTACAGGACCAAAGTGAGTGACCAATAGGGGTGCAGCAGTATAACAGTTAGAAAAATGGACAGTTATTGTGCCATGGACATTTGCTTTAGGGTATTGATAGCATCTCCATGTTTTAAAATTGCAACATACAAAACAAAACATTGTGGTGAGGTGGCCTGGTTCAACACACAATTCATAGCCTACATTCTGAGTAACAGCATGGTTGGGAACAGACTACAAGCTGGCGCTGTGCACGATGGGTGGTTTCTTGGTGAGTAAATAATTTATTTGTTTAATTGTCCTAATATTAATCCCCCTGATGCGCACTGAGCATGTGCGCCCCCAAATATCTGTCTTCACAGCATCAGTACTAGTCAGTGGTTAAAGTTAGTGACTTGCTGTTTTTGCTGGTTAAACTAAAGCTTCAGAGCTTTCTAACAAGCCCCTGATTGTCTCTGTGTAAAGTGCTCATGTCAATAAACCCATACGTAAAGTGTAACATTTCTTAATCAGCCTCACCCTTTCCCTGGCGCACCTCTGCATTCATATACAACAATAGTGTGTGATCCCTGTAAGTGGTGTATAAAATTAACAAATGGAAACTGTAAATCCAGTTAACATAATTGTCTGCTTTCAATTGACCCCAGGCAACTCTCTGTTCAAACAGGGTGAGCTCCTCCTCTCCTGTCCCCCCACCTGTTTTGGCCACACTTTGGCGGTGGGCAGCCCTCCTCTGCTTCACGTCCGCCTTAATGTCGGACCACTTCTTTTTTAATTCTGCGTGTGTACGCTTTTCTGACCCCACAGCATTGACAGCCTCACACACACTCTCCCACTCACTCCGCTTATGTTTAGCATTGATGCCGGAGGACAGCGTGCCAAAAAGTACATTTTTGTGCGCCTCCACTTCAGTGAGTAGCATCTCCAATTCGCATTCTGTGAAGTTTTTCATTTTTCCCGTCTTACTCATTCTTTTGTTTTAGTTTTCTGATCGTGCAGAGAGGGCAATCTCAGGTGCAGGGTTCATTTAAATATGATTTGCATATTTAAATGGAGGCGTGGACAGGGAGGGGCCGGGTACTCCAACATGTCATTCCATCAATTCCACGTTGATTGGGGTGTACAAAGGAAATGTGCTTGGATTCATGTGTATGCAAAGATTCATACATCTGGATATTTTTGTGCGTACGACGTTTTCTGGATTTAAGCGTACACCATGTTTCAGTAGGAAATCCACGCAAGTCTTTGTACATGAGGCCCCAGATGTATGAATCTGTGCGTACGCATGAATCCAAGTACATATTTGGGGGCGCACATGTTCAGTGCGCATCATGGGGGTTAATATTAGGACAATTAAACAAATACATTATTTACTCACCAAGAAGCCACCCATCGCGCACAGTGCCAGCTAGTAGTCTGTTCCCAACCATGCTGTTACTCAGAATGTATGAATCGTGCGTTGAACCAGGCCACCTCACCACAATGTTGATTAATTGCATTTGCGCATCACATATGATCTGTACATTGATCGAATGAAAATGCTTCCTGTTGACATAAACAAATTCATCCTGTGATGGTGCTTTTATACTGTAGCCATGTGCGTGCAGTCAATAGATCCGATAACGTTAGGAAAGCCGGCTGTCGCTGCAACTTGCGCTTTAATGTTGGCCTGTTAAGCTGCATTGTATGGGAATTTGATATACCTGGCTGACATGCTGATAATTCCGTCCCACACAGCTAGCATTGGCTCAGCTCAGGGTCGACTGGCACAGTTTCGATCGGTCGGCCAGCTCCCTCTGGAATGCCCGTGTTGCTAGGAATCCCAGTGTGGTCAGAACCTGCATGGATACAGGCAGCGCATGGCTTCTCGCCGTGTCGCGCTGCCGGCTGCAGCTCTGCGCACAGTTCCAGGAGGATTGGCCTCGGGAACCTAAAACAGCTGATGAGCCAGTGCCATTGGTCTCTGAACACATGCTCTTTTCATATTGCGCCATTTACAAATCTTCTAATATTGCTAAAGCAGCCATTGTTGTTAATGGTATTTTCGGCACCACTTTGCGCATGCTTTTATAGCCACTCATCTAATTGCAGACACGTGGGTGTGTTAATTGTTTATCAGTGTTAATTGTTCATGTGTCTCTGATGTGCACATCACTCTGAGGACTAATTGTTTTCACATTTATTTATTATGACAGTTTCCCAGCATCACCTCTAAGTGTTGCCCAAGGATCAACAGCTGTAGAAACGTGCGTACGCCAGCCATGAAGTTGGGGTGAGGCACCGCACATTTCCATGGTCATTTCACTCTTGATACATCTGAACTTTGCCGTGGAAAAGGACGTACGCCACATTTTTGTGCATACGCACCCTTTGTACATGAGGCCCCTGGATATTTTTGTGCGTACAACGTTTTCTGGATTTAAGCGTAAGCCATGTTTTAGTAGGAAATCCACGCAAGTCTTTGTACATGAGGCCCCTTTTCTTCCTGAGCTGTTGTAAGATGAAGCTGATGACCTTCCTTGCTTCTGGGGTGGAATGCTCCTGATTTCACTTCCTGTGACTGGATATCACTAAGTTGAGCTGTACAAAATCGACAGAAATACTTCCCTGAGAAACTCTCTACAAACCCGGCTAGCCCATGAGCCCCAAGATTATCAGCAATAACACCCTGTATTGTGCCCTTTATCAATGATCCCAACTGTGGAATAAACAAGCCTTGCTGCTCCAAGATCACTATAACATACAAAAGGCGCTCAAATATTTTCGCATAACCAAATGATTTGACATAATCACTATTGCACAACAATGCTAGGTAAACTGAGGACAAGGCTGAACTATTACCAGGAGGTAACTTACCTAAAATCCAGTAAACTGCACACAGTTTGAGTTTCTTCTGTGACATTCCCAGTGGATTGCACACTTCAAAGTCGTCTATATACAAGCATAAGGAGATTCTTAAATCTTCACCTGAAAGAAACAGATTGTCCATCCTGAAAAGACACATACTTCTGTTGATTTACAGAACAGGCAGCATGACTATCAACAGCCATATCAACCACATCATTACGACTGACCAGTTGTTGTAGAGATCTGAGTAAGGGAACATATTGAAAGGTTTTGTTGGACCTTGCATCAAGTACATATTCAACAGGTTCTACAACCTTAAAATGCTCCGTGTAATATTGCTTATGTTTGAAAGCTGAAGCTAGTGGACCATCTTTAGCTATTGCTTTTACCAAAGGATTGTGAGTAGAAATTGCAGTGCTAAGTTCATCAATTATTAATTGATCAACATGAAGATCATGCTTTTTGAAAATATCAACAGCTATACTGTTTGATATGGACACTACAGCAGAGGTGAAAATAAAGTGCAATTCTTCTAGGAACTCATCAATTGCTGAGCTTGGTACATGTGAGTAAATCTCCAATTTCAGAAGAACCGATGCTAGTTTTTGAATAATAGTGTCTTGCAGGTTCTCAGTTTTCTATGTCTGATTCAATTAAATCTTGACCAGAACCTGTTTCTGCAAGATCAGTGGAAATTTCTTCAGATGAGTGATCCTCATTTACATCACAACCTTTCACTACTCCAGCTTTAAAGTCTTTTACTGTCCAAGTGCCATGTATCCTGCTCTTATGAGATTTGAAAGTAGCATGTATATTAGTTTGAAAAGAACAATTCTGAAACATACAAGTGACAGTTTCATAGCTTTTCAAGTGGTTGTTGATATGAGAAAAGTACTCTCTACTAGATGATAGGACACTTCCTGGACACAAAAAGCATGTAAATGTTACAAGCTCTGCACTTGCTTCAGGTAAAGCATCAACATGACATCTACTCAAATGAGTTTTAAGAGCATTCCAAGTTTTGAATGAACATGGGCAGTCATAGTATGTTCATGGAAATGAGTGTCTCTGACCAAAATGGCCGTGTTTTAATTTGTAATGCTTCAGTAATTGGTACCTTGTAGATACAGTTTCAGCACACTGTTTGCATCTCCACATTCATAAACTTAAGAAAAAGAAATAAGAGTAAAGGATCAATATTGATTGTCATTTCTAAATTACAGCTATTGTTGGATTTATACCCAGTTCCTATACATTTTCACTTCAAAATTCCATATTTTTTCCATACTCAAATTTCCAGACTTCACAGTAGATTTTCAGTTATCAAATTAAGTAGCCTAATTTGGTTGATCCTTCCTTTAAGCAAACAAAGTCAAGTGACTGTCCTGACAATTTTAAACTAACACTAGCTTAGGTCAGGTAAAGAAAAACAGATGAACATTTTTATTAAAAGTAATATACTTCATCAGAATTTTATATTTTAGAAAGCAGCAGGGGCAATAGTCTGGAAACAGTAATATTTCTCACAGGTAATGAACTCACTCAGACAAGTGAGATACTCACTACTACTGTTGAGCCGCTGGCTTTGTATCCATTAACTGAGCCACTCCCAGACACGACCAGCAAATTTGGAATTCACAGTTGATCACAGCTTTGATCACACAATGCACATAATAACAAAAACATTGTTCTTAGAATGTTAGACCAGAATCTGTAAGTCTAGAGTGTTCTAACAATAAGTAAGGGATAATGTAGAGCAAGGAGGTCATTATCGCGGAATAGGCCCCGACCACCTCGCTCAACATTATCCTGCTTATTACACGGCAGCCTACTGAAGCAATCAATAATATGACAACAAAATATTGATTTAACAATACTTTTGATACAATGACACAAAATTGATTATTGTTTCCGTGAAAAAATCGTCTGGCAGAGAAATGCACCTGTGAGCAGCCAGGCTGCTGCTGCTGGCATCCACCTCCTGTCTCTCTGAGCCCGGCGTCACCTATTTTGATCCCGCTACAGTGGAAAGTCTGGTACTCTCCAAAATTATTAAAGTTAATATCAAACACATTTTCCATTGTGCCAGCTAGTTTCTTTGTGTTACAAAGTATTACAGATCAGCTGACTGATACTTTTAACTGATGATTAATTGATCAGGAAAATAATTGTTAGTTGCAGCGCCAGACAAATCAAATAGAAAACACAGTTTATGCTGAAAACACATCTTATGCTGTTTTGGTAGAGAGAGAGAGAGAGAGAGAGAGAGAGAGAGAGAGAGAGAGAAAGAGAGAGACTCTCCTTATTTGTTCTGCTGCAGCTGCTGTCTGGTCAATTAAAAGACAGAGCTTAGATAATATATTTATAAAATTATTTTACAACCACTATAACTAAAACAAAATCTGAAATTAATTTAATGAAATTAATCTACTCTGAGACAAATTAATCTTCCTTCATCTATACATCATTCACACTGAATCCTCCATCATTTCTCAAACAAACAGAAGCACGTCTAATTAACATGCAGAATGACGTGACCTAATCTGCTGGACCTCCGACATTTAATCAACATGCAGCACTGACATTCCACTGGTAGTGAGGGCTTAATTCCAGGTGGACTGGTCATAAAACGTGTCTCAGGTGTTATCACTGCTTATAGTTCTACCAGACTGTTAAAATATAAACAGGATACTAGACTTGTTTGGTGTTGCGCCAAGGGTCGACACAAGCTAACGTTTACATTGCAATGCAAAGTACGTTAAGACATCTGAAATGCTAAATTATTTAATTTAAGCTCTGCTGCTCTTATGTTCACGTAACAGACATTTACACACCTTGTTTTCCTGCTCAGCATGAGAGGATTTCTGTGCCACTGCTTCCCTTCTTTTACCGTAAAAAAAACTCTTCATATATCCATGACTGTCTGACTGTGTGAGCTCAGCTCAATTAACGTTAGCTAGTGTTAGCCACACCGCGGGGCTAACGCTGATACCTTTTCAGCTTGGTTGGTAAACAACACACGGAAACTTGACTTCGGTCTTGAGAAATTGTCTGAGTCTGATGTAGTATGTGCACTATTTTGTTTAATATTGTTTAAAAATTCCTGAACTTACCAAAAAAATTGGAGGATGGCAGGCAGTGGATTGAACGGAAACCAGTTGACATGCACATGGGAGCTCTGGAAAATGGCGTCCTCCACGGCTTTACTGCGCATGTGCAAGAAAGTAAGGAAACTGCGTTGGGACGGTCTTCATTCAGTTCAATGCCTGCAGTGCGTTTTAATCAGCTTGATTACGTAGATTCATTTCAGCATAGTTTTGTAATTCAAACACCTATTACTGTTATATTAATGCAATGGGACTCTCTTGATTTAATCGTCAAACATGCAGTTATTCAGTAATTTCACCTTAAATGATTATTTAAACGTAATGGGTTGAAATTACGTGCTGCCACCACGAAAGAGATGCCAGTGTAAAGTCAATTAGGATCCTCTCCCGTGGTGGACACATGGATTCCCTGATTCAATCACGTCACGTCAACCTTGTTTTCCTCAATGATATCTTTAACATTCCTGTATACACACAAAAACGCGGAAGTGTTCTTGTTATTAAAACGGCAAATATATTCCTCTGTTATAATTTCCCACCAATAATAATAATGATAATAAAGTGATAGTTTGGCTGTTATAGATATTTGTTATAGCCTATTCAAATATTCAATCCCAAAAAGAGAGAACTTGCTAAAATATCTGAAATGAATCATCATGCCGACTTTTTCTTAACATATTTCATCTAGGTGCAGTGTCATTACTAGTTCAGCTTTACTAGACATTTGATATATTCAGTAGATGTATCTTTTTATCACCCTGTTTTACAACAAGCCGCAAAAAACCTACCGTCCCAAAAACGCCATTTTTAGAGTACTATCTAAAATAACTACGATTAGCCAACATCCTTGCTTTTTTCCTTACCATAGTTCATCTAGATGCAGTGTAATAACTACTTCGGCTTTACTAGATATTAGATTTATTCAGTAGATCTATCTTTTTACAACCCTATTTTACAAGTCGCAAACGAACCTACTGTCCCAAAAACGCCGTTTCTGGTGTATTAGCTCAAATATCGAAAATTAGCCGACATCTTTACTTTTTCTTACCATAGTTCATCTAGCTGGAGTGTAATAACTAGTTCGGCTTTACTTGATATTAGATATATTCAGTAGATCTATCTTTTTACAACCCTATTTTACAAGCCGCAAATGAACCTACTGTCCCAAAAACGCCGTTTCTGGTGTATTAGCTCAAATATCGAAAATTAGCCGACATCTTTACTTTTTCTTACCATACTTCATCTAGCTGGAGTGTAATAACTAGTTCGGCTTTACTTGATATTAGATATATTCAGTAGATATATCTTTTTACAACCCTATTTAGAGCCCTACTTTGCAAATCAGAAGAACTACAACTATGTTGCTGATATGTATCAAACTGCATGGCGCGGTCCCAGGGAATTGTAGTTTTTTAAAAATCTAAGAGTTTTTCACAGATTTGGAAGTTGGAAATACTGAATTGAGAGTACACTGTGGACTTTAAGGGGATGGTAAACACATTTGTGAAATCAGATTTTAAATAACTAATTTCTAAATGGGTGAAAATTAATTTTATCCATATTTTATCCATATCTGACAGCACCCACAGTTGTTGACTACACTCACATGATAGTTGAGGATAAGAGCTCTCTATAACAGTTGGTCCCATGTCTGTACCCCCTTTTGTTGCTGAGTTATAAGCCCTCAAACATGCACTGAGGTCAAGGTTCAAAGGTCAATGGCTGAAAGCAGGAGCCATGTAGAATCTTCAAACTGACATATGTTACTCTCCAGGTTGAGACCTTTCCAATGATGTATTTGGTTTAGCTCTACGACAAAGTTTAGATTTTTTCATTTTTTGGACACAAGCCATGCCAGGTGTAGTTCCAGAGAGCACTTTGAAGGCCCAGTGTATAAAATGAGTTTTGTTTGTTTCTTTGCTTGTTTTTTTCTTTTTTACTGTAGATAGTTACTAAAATGAGTCATCCTCAGACAATACAATACTACTAAAAAGTAAAACCAATAATAACAATAATGAAATAAGCAAAAATAATATTAAAATCATATTGAAATTTTAAAATCTATTTACAGAGTGGAATGGTAGCCTAATAGATAACTTAGATAATATTTATTATTGTTTAGACGCTTTATTATTGCTTAGATACTATTTAGCCTATTATTGTATTTACTACCTCTTCAGCCTCTACAACCTCTTCAGTGTCTCACGTCAATTAATTATTACTATTTGTCAGCTTTTTATAGTGCCTTTTTTTTTTTTGCTGCTGTCTCCAGTTGAGAGTGGTGATTTGCTAAATACATTCTACAATAATAATTAGATTAACATTTGGTCTACAATATTGTTGGCTATATTACGCATTTTAATTAAAAAAATAGAAGAATAAAAGAAATAAACACCGAAATAATTACTTTTTTTTTATTGACACTCCTCTCCGACAAACACACACACACACACACACACACACATTGAACACGCGATTGAATGAATGAATGAATGAACATTGGAAGCAGTTCAGCCGCAGTCCCACCGGCTGGCGTGGTCACATTGAGATTACATTTGTTTTTTATTATTAACAAAATGATTTATATTGACTGTATGAATGGTTTCGTTTTCAAATAAATATTTGGAAACGAAAATATGCTTTGGTGTACTTTTACAGAGTTTTACGATATGTATATAGCCTACCTGTATCAAAATGTGTAATTTTCAGCAGCGGTTTGTGTGACAGCTGCCACGGTCAGAGGTATAACCAGCGGGGCAGCCGCTGGTTCCGTGATGCTAGCTTGGGGTCCTCTCTCCCCTGGTGGAGTGAAGGGTGGCCGGGTTGCCAGGGGCAGACGGCTCCATGTGATGGTGTTTCCTCTCTGGTTCTTCCGTGCTCAGCCTTATTTTTATCTTCTTATTTATTTATTTTTTAGTGGCGTTTGGATTTAGTTACGGCAGACGGATGGCAATCTGAAATGGAATGAAGCCCACAGACGGCGGACAGCAGCTACAAAACAGTAGTGGAACGCGCCCCATCCGCCCACACTACAGTGCTCTTAAAGCTCTACGCCATCAAAAGTTGGCAAAATGCATTTATTTTATTTTATGGCCTTGACATTAATATGTCATATTGTTGAGTTATCAAGGACACTTCCGCGTTTTTGTGTATATACAGGAATGTTAAATATATCATTGAGGAAAACGAGGTTGACGTGACGTGATTGAATCAGGGAATCCGTGTGTCCACCACGGGAGAGGATCCTAATTGACTTTACATTGGCATTGTTTTTGTGGTGGCAGCACGTAATTTCAACCCATTACGTGCTGCCACCATGGAATGCGGTGTTAAGAGGTCGTGATCATTTCACGTATTTCTGTGAGATCAGGTTGTTTGTTTCAGCTCACCCTTCTGTAGGGGGAAGAGAAAGAATTTGATGGCCACAGGTAGAAAGGATGTCCTGTGGCATTCTGCGGTGCTCCTCTGTGGTCTCAGTCTACAGCTGGATGTGCTCTGATAGGACTCCAGAGTGGTATGCAGGGGGTGAGAGGCGTTGTCCAGAACTCATCCTCCTCTATGACACCTCCGTAGTGGACTCCAATTCCACTCCCAGGACAGAACCAGCTTTCCTGATGAGCTTATTGAGTCTGTTAGCATCAGCTGCCTTCACCCTGCTGCCGCAACACATTGCAGCAGAGAAGATGGCACGGGCTACCACTGAGTTATAAAACATACTGCAGCATGGTTCTGCAGACGTTGAAAGAGCTGAGTCTCCTGAGAAAATACAAGTGGCTCTGACCTTTCTTATACACAGCATCAGTGTTTTTAGTCCAGTCCAGCTAACTGTCTATGTGAACACCCAGGGGCTGGATGCATAAAGCACCTTAAGTTAAGATTTTCCTTTAAATCCAGCCTAAGATTTCTTTTAAATAAAATCAATCGCACAAAACATCCTTGAGTCTTAAGGTTTCCTTATGTTTTTTTTCCGTATCTTGGTCTTATACTTAAGGAATTGCTTAAAGTTTGTTTAACTGTTACACAGAAGGACCTTAGCAGCCAAAGTAAGGAAAGAACATAAAGTACCTCTGACTGCATCTGAACTCCAACATGTCTGAGCAATTGATTTTGCACTATAAACTCGATTGGAGGTCAATTTATGATTTGTCTCAACATCTTAATTTGGACCACTCAACTTTCCGAAGCTGCGCTCTTCCAGCCCTGTTATAATAAATGATTGCTCTGTGGTTTTATGCAATGGGATCTTTCCAATCACTTATTGGTGAGGCATTTCATGTACACGTCAACTGTGTGCCGCATCATTCTGCAAAACACTGTGGTCGAGCTCTTGTCCCAATATGAGGATTAGATAGCGGTGCAATTCTTTGATGTTGCCGGCTTTCCAAAAGTGTGCAGGGTAATAGATGGGACCCACATCAAGATACAAGTGCCCATACAATATGAGGGTCCATTTGTCAACAGAAAAAAAGTTAACACTCAATCAATGTCCAGTTAGTTTGCAATCATCAAAAGAGAATAACCAACTTTTTAGCACAATGACCTGGCAGTAGGTTACTCATGATGCTCGGATACTGGATGAGAGCATCCTCCCAAGTCAGTTTGAGGAGGGGAAACATAAAGGCATCCTTCTTGGGGACAGTAGTTACCCTTGTTGCTCATGGGTAATGACACCATTCAGAAATCTTGCCAACAGATCTCAGGCCAGTGGCCTAACTATCCAAATGGTATTATTGTAACATCTGTAGGCTATATTCACCTCTGTTTTACTTATGCTTTTAATTCCTTGTCTTTTCACTTGATATTCACTGTAGAGTATTTGCTGCAAAGACTGACCATTTAATTAACAGGCTATGTAATATTTGTTATAACTGAAAAAAAAACTGTTCAGATGCATGCTTGACCATAAATCAGAATTAATTAAATGTGATAGTTAGCGATAAAAGGTGAGCTATCACAAGTGCAATCAAATAAATGGTCTCCATGGAAACAATAACATTTTACTGCTGTAAAATGTATTTCCAAGCAGTAAATGCTCTAACATCTTTCCTTGACTAAGGAAACCTTTTAAGAGATTCTGTGTAATGCCCTTAAGTAAATTCCTCAGTTAAGGAAATACTACATCTTATGTGTCATACTTAAGGAGCAAACTTCAGGTGCTTTGTGCAACCAGACATAGATAATTGTAATCATCCACAAAGTCCACCTCAGTCCTCCTGTGAACAGAAAGGGAGACAGGACGTCCCCTCAGGTGCCCCCATACTGCTCACTATGATGTCTGACACTGTGTTCTGTAGCAACATACTGTGGCTAACCTGTGAGGTAGTTGGTTATCCAGATCACTAGTGGGCCATCAACCTGCATGTTCAGTAGCTCGATGCTGAGCAGGGCAGGTCGTACGGTGTCAAATGCACCAGAAGAGTCAAAACACATGACTCTCACTGTTGAGTATATGCTCTGTGCAGCAGGAAGATGATAGCATCTTCCACTCCAATATGGGGCTGGTAGGTAAACTGCATCTCCATCACCTGCACGTATGGCCTGTGTTCATTATAAAAGTCGAGAAATAAATGCAGTGACAACTCTGGCACAATTATTAAAGTCCATATTCTTGTTATGAGTCCTGATAATAATACAGACAAAGATTGTCATAACAAATAGAGATGTGGTTTGGCCTCTTGTTTACACGCAAACAGAGTTTTTTTCACGGAAAACGATCATTTGTAAAAACTCCAGCCAAAGTGGAGATTTCTGAAAACACCGTTTATGTGTTGTTGTCTAAACTGGGTGAAACTGGGTTTTAGGTTCTGAAACGTCACAGCATGCGCCAGCAAATGCTTGATGTCATGTGAGCGACCTATGTTTACACTTTGTTTGGCTACTGATCATGGATGCTGTTAAGGTGGTACTCATTTTTACATTTGTGCAAATGCTTTGTTACGGCCTTTTTCCACCAGATGCGTGTCGGTTGCGTCTCTGCTCCGGCACAGCAGCGGAGCCGATAGGATTCATTTCTAGTCAATGTGTGTGTTTCCACCGGCTGCGGCAGTGCTGCGTTCCAGCTCCGTCTCAGCTCCGGAACTCCATAGCAACAGACACGCAGGACTTCTATTTTTGCCGGATGCTGGAGCACAACACAGCAATTCAGCACAGAGCAGATCGTGCGGGGCAGGAAGTCGTGCACACAAACAAAATAAAACATCTGGTTAATTTTCAAAATAAAATTCACAGTGTTCACAGCAGATCATATTTCCCTGCACTACACCTTGAAAACTACATATTGGGCAGAGGCAGGCCTGAAGTCAACAGTTCAGAGGTTTTCAGACGTCATTTCATTCCGCTGACACCATGGACGAGGAGATATTAATCATGGCAGTGCACCGAGATGTCTTCCGGCGGAGCTGCACCGCTCCGCACAGCAAACGCAGCCGGTGGGTATTGACAGACGGTGGAGCATGCAGCGGATAACCAGCACTGCCGTTCCGCAATGGACACGCATCCAGTGGAAATCCGGCGATTAAAGCGACATTTAGGAGTAGCTCCACCAAAGATACTGTATTATAACAAGATGGCCCACCTACAATATACCCCCATTGTATGAAATGGTATACATTTCCGGTCTCCTAAGTAGGCATTGTCCCCCGTAGCCCAATCAAAGACGATGGAGAACCACCAATCAAAGACGAGTTATCGTAGATTAGCTGGGCTAACCGTTAGCGGTGTCTGTAATAGGTAATAACTCATTAAATGGTCCGTGAAAAAAATATTTTTTCCAGCGGATATCTTAGTTACAACATGATTGAGCTAGCAAAGCAGTTTTGTGTTGCTGTGTGTGGTATTTATTCAGTTTTGGGAAATCACGATGTCTAGAAAGCATCAGTGGCTGCAGCTGACAGGGACAGCTAACACTAGCAGCTAAGCTAACATCAGGACGTCATCTGTTAAATGCCTCCCATTGTCGGATACGACATGAAACTACTCCAGTTAGCTAAATCATGTTGTAACTATGACATCCGCTGGAAGAAAAATATTTTTTTAATCCAGTATCTTTGGTGAAACTGCACTGATTTCAGCACCAGAGAGGAGCTATCTGTTGCCAGATCTCGCGAGAGTGTGTTGTTGAGACAGTGACAGCTCTTGAACAAAGTAAATTTTCTCCTGATTTGTCCGTGTGAAATTTGCCATTTTGGTGTTGGAATGTTCTGAAGATATGTGGCTTGCGATAAATGGGTCCAATATCTGCTTTCGTGACTATGGGGCGAAAGAATTGGCCATAATCTGTAATCACGTTCATTTCTCCCACTGAAGTCAATGGACTCAGGACCTGCTGTTAGTCTCCTAAAGGGGCGTGGTGGTTGCGAACCCCACGTGACGCTTATACAGGAAACTGACTCGCAGTGGACCGTCTTGGTTTATTCACTGTCTTTGGCTCCACTTCACTGTCAGTCCACACAAACGAACCTCCCGCCATTTTAACTGTTTTGAAAGGAACAGGAAGTCGCACGTCTTATTCGTTTTTGTTGTTGTTGTTGTTGTTGTTGTTGTTGTTGTTGTCGATTCTGAGGATTCTGATTGGCTTGCATGGCTTCATCCTTCTCCCTACACTGCCGCCCATAGGTTTGGCATAGTTATGACGGTGCTCGACGGCGTATTTATCCGGGTTCATGTGAATGACAACATTTTTGAAAACAATGTTGTGTGCACGATGTTATTATTGAAAACAGAGGGGGGGAAATAACGTGGTGTAAGGCTGAAACAATGAACTGGCGAAGAGTGGAACGTGAAGCTGGGTTTTATACTGCATGAAGCTGAGATAAGAAGTAATCAGACTGATGCTTTGCAGGTGTGCAGGAGCGTGAGAGCAGAAGACTGGTGGCCCTGCCCAGTCCTGGGGATGAGAACAAGACAACACAAACACATAACACAAAAGGAGGGAAAAACACGGGAAAAAAAAGAAAGGCTCGGACAAATCCTAACACTTACGATGCAAAAGCAGAATGGGATACATTTTTGAAGTTGCAGGTGTATGAATGGAGACATATTGAACATCATATTGCACAGATGTGATGTTATGATAACTTGGCCCAGATGTGCTGATCACCAGCACCTCTCTGTAATGTAGTCTGTAATGACATGACAACACACAATAACTTATGGATGATAGTTTTTTTTTTTTGAGGAGCACAGTGGAGCGGTGTGGATCAATGTGGATACAGAATAAAACAGTTTACTTCTGATGGTAATGCATTACGTGATGTACTTAATTACTGCTAAAACATAATATATTACTGTAACCCATTACTTTTTACAATGAATTCCCCTCAACAATGCAGAGGAGTAAAAATGTGTAAAGTAGCACAAAAATGGAAGAACTCAGGTAAAGCACAGGTACTTTGAAATTGTATTTAAGTATAGTACTTGAGTAAATGTACTTAGTTAGTAAATGTACTTAGTTATGTTCCACCACTGTCTGGTCCACCTTTGACCTACTGTATGTTTAGTCAGTGTTGATAGAGCCTACATACCATCTAACAGTACAGTCAAGAACCAAGAACTGTGACCTTCATTGAGAATCTTAACTAAATGCACTCAAGATTTTCATTCATAACACTCACTTAACTTTTTCCTCAAAGAAGAGTTTCCATACCTTGGGAGTGTTGGAAATGCATCTAATGTGCTTGACTTGTCTGTTTCTGTGTTCCTAAGTGCCTTGTACTGACTGAAAGTGCACTAGTTAAACTGAGGCCATTGTCTCGACCTGAATTTTTTTGTGTCTTTTCCTTTCTCTTCACCTTCTGTTTCCATTACTCTCTGTGTCCCTCCCTCCCTCCTTCCCTCTTTCTTATTCTTCACTTTTTCTCTCTACCACACAGGAGGCCATTGTAACAGGTCTGCTGCCAGAGACGACCTACTCTGTGACTGTGGCTGCGTATACCACCAAGGGTGATGGAGCTCCCAGCAAGGCCAAGGTGGTCACCACCACAGGAGCAGGTGTGTGCTGTGTGTTCTTCCCTCATCTTCACACTTTTGGCAACAGAAAAAACACACATTCGATGATCAGCTGTGGCAAAATTAAATGCATTTTGAAAGAAGGAATAACACCCTCTGTCTTTGAAAATGAAAGGTTCATATATAAGCAGTAAAGCACAACCTTACTCAATTGAATACCCTCAGGGGTTTTGCTGCTACAGCCTTCCTTGTTCTAGAATATGTTGGCTAATGTTAACAAACTTTCGACTGATATTGCTCATATTACCAGCAAGGCTATCTGATGCCACTGACACCAGGATGACATTATTTGTTACTTTATTCCAAAACTAAAACAAATTACTGTTATTAAAAGGCTTTGTGTATCCTTACATACCCCTGCCATGGGTATCCTTTCGTTACGTTTAGGCAAAAAAAAAAAACTACCCAGGTTTGGATTAAAAACAATACCTCCGTTAAGGTAAGGGAACTTGTCCATCATGCTTTAATAATTAGGGTTTGAAGAGTGTCCACCAATGTTCTTTCACAGCTGAAAATGCCAGGCACCCCTCAAGGAAATGCCCAGCTGGGAGCGTTTGGGAGCACTTTGGAGGCACAGCATGTTTTAACTAAGATATTTTGGTCACTAATGGTTGCTATGATACGGAATAGCCGTGGAAATAAAAATACCAGCACTAAGGTAAAGTACTTGATTTGGATGAAGGGAAGGCTGAGGCAGGTAAGGAGAGAGGACAGGCCCACCAGTTGTACATGTAAGATATGATGGTTGGTCTTGGTGGTATTTGGCCCTCCTCCACTGTGACTGAATGGCTGGGTAAAAAGTGACAGTGATGAATGCAGTATCTTAGCCATTATTGAACATTTTTCAATTCTTGGCACTTGGAAAAACCAAACATGCAGCACTTAAAGCAAAGCAGATTCTCAGCACATCGTCATGCCACTGCCGATTGTAGCGCAGTGTAAAAATGTAGCACTCTCATCGCAAAGCGTCAAAAATATGTGCTGGCCTCAGGGAAGACACTTCAGTGGACAATGCCCCTTATGGATAAAGAAAATCTTATTGATTTTATTGATTATGGTTGCATTATACTCACCTGACTAATTGCTAAGGTCTCAGAATGCAGCAACATAGCTAACAATAGATCCAACAGTACAAAAAGCATGAGCAGCCAGGCTCATTCAGACTCAGTCAGACTGTACAGAAATCTCCAGGCTTTTCCACATTTGATCCTGGGTTGATGTTTTTTTTGTTACTTTGCGTTCTTGCAAAGCTGCCAGCAATGACACTTGGCTTCTGACACTCACCCTGTGAGCACAGCTTGGGTGAGCCATCTCATTATCTGTGTGCTTTCCATGCCCCACACACCTTTGACTCACAATGTTGACTCACTGTACTTGCCTTAGTTGTTTGCACACATATTTTTGCTGTGCAGTAATGGATTGTTTGCAGCATTATGGGTGCGTTCACATTCAGTTTCACCTCCAAATATAGTGGTAGCTATTTTTTTCTTACAACCCGTATGATTGTCTGATTGCTGGTACTTTTAGCCCCATCTTACCTGTTCTGAAAATGTAACTACTTTCAGTGGTCTTAGCAATTACTTACGTGAGCATAATGTATGCAGCCAGTGTCATAGTTCCCTATTTCTCCACCAAACAGAGAAAGAACTACAATTAGAAAGAACATTTCTGGACAGATATCTGTTGTACAGCAACCAGAATAGGGCATCAATGTGTCTTTCAGTGCCTGGCAAACCCACAATGATGATCAGCACCACCATAGGGAACACTGCCCTGATCCAGTGGCAGCCTCCTGAGGAGATGGTCGGGGAGCATGTGGGATACCAGCTGCAGTACAAGAGAGCAGAGGAGGAAGCTTTCACTATCAAAGACTTCAGAAAGGTAGATGATCATTTCACAGTCACCGGCCTTCACAAGGGAGCCACCTACATCTTCAAACTGTGCACCAAAAACCAAGCAGGCAATGGGGAGGAATATGTAAAGGAAATCAGCACCCCTGAGGACATTCCAAGCAGCTATCCCCAGAATCTGACTGTGGTAGGCCTGACTGCCACCTCCAATAAGCTGGCCTGGGACCCCCCTCCTCTGGCTGAAAGGAATGGGAAGATTGTCAAGTATGTGGTGGTGTATCGAGATATCAATAGCCAGCACAACAACACCGACAGCACCACAGAAACACAGATGACTGTCCGAGGCTTGCAGCCAGACACTACCTATGACATCGGAGTCCAAGCTTTTACGAGCAAGGGGGGAGGACCAATCAGTCCCAGCATTCAGAGTCGAACAATGTCCACCTCCATGCCAGGTGAGAACCACAGGCTACTTAACAATATTTTATTGTGCTTGTAAACAGCTTACTGTTGCTTCATCTGACAAAACATTCAATCATCAATCAATCAATCGATCAGTCGATCAATCAATCGATCAATCAATCGATCAGTCAATCAATCAGTCAGTCAGTCAGTCAGTCAGTCAGTCAGTCAGTCAATCAGTCAATCAATCAATCAATTTTATTTATAAAGCCCAATATCCCAAATAACAATTTCCCTCAGACAGCTTTACAGCATACGACATCCCTCTGTCTTTCGGACCCTCACAGCGTACCCTTTAAAGGGGAAAAAAATGGTAGAAACCTCAGGGAGAGTGATTGAGGAGGGATCCCTCTTCTAGGATGGACAGCTGTGCAATAGATATCGTACAGAACAGATCAACATAATAAATTAACAGTAATCTGTATGACACAATGATACATAAAGAGAGACAGAGAGGGAGGGAGATGCAGGACAGACAGTAATGATAATAGCTTACAACAGCATTAATTTAAGTAATAATATTACAATAATAATTACGGCTATTGTGGTACAATATGTTGTAGGTATATATTAATATATGATAGTATATGTATGTGACGATAATTCATCAGGCAGGACCACAACAGCAGCACAACCACACACGTCACACCACCCAGGCAATATGAGTTAACCTGCGAGACAGTGGAGCACAAAGGCTCCGGAGAGGAAGCCGAGTTAGTTACATGCAGTAGACCGAGTTAGCGAGATGCAGTAACAGGACATGAGTGTTAGCAAAGGAGAGAGAGAGAGAGAGAGAGAGAGAGAGAGAGAGAGAGAGAGAGAGAGAGAGAGAGAGAGAAGAGAGAGAGAGAGAGAGAGAGAGAGAGAGAGAGAGAGAGAGAGAGAGAGAGAGAGAGAGAGAGAGAGAGAGAGAGAGAGAGAGAGAGAGAGAGAGAGAGAGAGAGAGAGAGAGAGAGAGAGAGAGAGAGAGAGAGAGAGAGAGAGAGAGAGAGAGAGAGAGAGAGGAGGGAGAGAGAGAGAGAGAGAGAGAGAGAGAGAGAGAGAGAGAAAGTGCTTGGTGTATTACAGGAGGTCCCCTGGCAGACTAGGGCTATGTCAGCCTAACTAGGGACTGGTCCAAAACAAGCCTTAGCCAGCCCTAACTATAGGCTTTATCAAACAGGAAAGTCTTAAGTCTAGTCTTAAATGTGGAGACGGTGTCTGCCTCCCAGACCAAAACAGGAAGATGATTCCACGGAAGAGGACCCTGCTCCTGATCTACTTTTGGAGACTTTAGGGACCACAAGTAACCCTGCATTCTCAGAGCGCAGTGTTTTAGTGTGATAATATGGTACTATGAGCTCTCTAAGATATGACGGAGCCTGACCATTTAAAGCTTTGTAAGTTCCTTAAGTAGCCTAGTTGGGATGGAGTCTAAGAGAGAGTTGATGATTTAGATGAAGAAACACTGAGGTCAGTTGTTGAAGAGAAATTGGGGAGAAGCTATGTCTATCTATCTATATCTATATATATCTATATATATATATATATGTATATTAGGTCTTACAGCTGTATTTTAGGGCAGATTGGTTCTGTTTGAGGGCAGGAGGTCATGAATTTTGCCTCTGGGAGTTAGAATTTTGTTATTAAAAAAGCTCATAAAATCATTACTGCTAAGGGCTAAAGGAACACAGGCTCAATAGAGCTGTGACTCTCAGTCAGCCTGGCTACAGTGCTGAAAAGAAACATGGAGTTGTTCTTATTTAATCTAATTTTTGGGTTTGAGAATTGTACCAAGGAGCGAAGTTTCTTTGCTTTGTTAACTTCTTTTTAAGAAGTGCTACAGAGTCGAGTGTTGTTTGAAGCGAGCCTGCGGCACCATTGACAAGATGATCAGATCGGGAGAGTTTAAAGTCAGTATGGGAAACCTCTGTTACAGAAGGACATGCTAGTAAATTTAACATCGATGGAATCATTTCCTTAAATTTTGCGACAGCACTATCTGATAAACACTGAGTATAGTAACTGTTGCTGAGTGGCGTGTAATCGAGTAGAAAGAAATCCAAAGTTATTAAATAATGATCTGATAGAGAGAGATTCTGTGGAAAGAGTATTAGGTTATCAATTTCAGTTCCATACGTCAGAACTAGATCGAGGGTGTGGTTAAAACAGTGAGTGGGTTTATGTACACTCTGACTGGAACCAATGGAGTCTAATAACGTGATAAACGCAGTAGCGAGGGAGTCATCATCAACGTCAACATGAATGTTAAAATCACCTACAATAATAACTTTATCTGATTTAAGAACTAAACTGGATAAAAACTCTGAGAATTCAGATATAAATTCAGAATACGGGCCAGGAACACGGTACACTATAACAAATAAAAGTGGCTGTGAGGTTTTCCAGGTCAGATGTAAAAGACTAAGAACAAGGCTTTCAAATGAATTATAATCTAGTTTAGGTTTAGGGCTGATAAAAAGGCTAGAGTTAAAAATGGCTGCAACTCCCTCTCCTCAGCCGTTGCCTCGAGGAATGTGGGTATTATTATGACTGGGAGGAGTGAATTCATTTAGACTAACATATTCATCTTGACACAGCCAGGTTTCAGTGAGGCTGAGTAAATCAATATGATTATCTGATATTAATTCGTTTACTAACACTGCTTTAGACGACAGAGACCTGATATTTAACAGTCCGCATTTAATTCTCCTGTTTTGTCTTTCTGTCACAGAAGAGGTTTTAATTTTTATGAGGTTGTTATGCACAACTCCTCTTTGTTTAATTTTAGATTTAGATAATTTAGGTGGTCGGGGGACAGACACCGTTTGTATAACTCTGTGGGTGGGTAACTGCACTAGAAGCTCAGAGAAGCGTGTAAGACTTCGACTCTGAGTCCTGGTCTCAACTCTGAGTTGTCAGGGCTTTGAATTACTAATAAACTTGGCCAGGTTTCTAGATGTGAGAGCAGCTCCATCCAAAGTGGGAAGAATGCCATCTCTCCTAATCAGACCAGGTTTTCCCCATAAAGTTTGCCAATTATTAACGAAACTCACATTACTTCATACATTACTCCATGATTTGGAAAGGTGGAGTCAGATGAGTCATGGTGGTTTCTGATTATATAGACATGCTTTGACACTCATTTGCCACTAAGGGTGTTACAATACACGTACTTGAATGGATCCATTTGGTATGCGGCTTTTGGTTTGGTACGCATTACAAACTGAACATTATGTTGAACTTTACTATTACATATGGTGAGAGTGTTTCTGTGATGATCTGGAGAATTCAAGTATGAGGCCGATCACAGAGTTCTTTCTTAATGCACGTTTTATTACAAGCTCGGATCAACAATGGCTACATGCAGAAGCAATGTGATGATTGTGAACAGAGAGAGACAGAGTTTATATAGGATGGTGGCATGTATACTGTTACCTAAAATGGTGCTCTGACACATTTAAATTGACCTTGGGCCTAGCACTTCTGACGCTATGAGAGACATGATCCCCAGGGGGGTCTTAACCAAGTATCCACTGGTCAGTGGAGATGTAAAAATACATACTAACAATTCCCCCTTTTTCTGCAACACAGCAAACAATTCCGATTCTTTACACATCATGCTAATAGGGACTAAATATCATCACAACCAATGCAAAACATAATTCCTTCTAGTTTCTAAAACATGGCATAAGAGGCCCATTCACATTCTATGGATAGAAGGCCTGGGGCTTCCCCTATAGTAAATCTAGTCAATCCTTTTGAAAATATTATTAAATAACACTTTGTTGACACGGCATCTCCAGGACACGTCCAGTTCTCCCCTTCCTCCTCTTCTAATAGTAGCACACTTGTTTCTTCAATGCTGGGCTCCGGGGACGAGGGACCTGTTGTTACCCGACCCCCCTTTTCACCCAGTCTTCACCTCACTGCCGTCGAGAAGGTCGGAGTCCATCCCACACGTGCTCCATTATACGCCGTTCAATGACCACTTCCTCCGGTGATCAGTTCTTGGGTTCTCCAGAAGACTCAGATGAGATAGAGGTGGAATCACTACTGCTAGACTCTGGTGTGGCGTAGACACTTACATTCCTGACCGGGTTCTGGATCACGGTCATGTTGGTGACAGAATGGACAGATTTCAAAATTAGTGTACGGAAAATAGAAAAACAACAACCCATTATGATGGCTATAAGTAGAATCATTCCAATAAGAGGGGCACATATGCTCAAAATCCATGCAATGGTGGGGTTTCCTCTAAAGAATATCGTATCCCATGGCCTTTGATTTAAATAGCCTCCAGTGTTTCGTGCGTCTCTATTGGTATTTACAATGCCTTCTTGGATCTCTTTAAGGTTCTTAATTACAACAGTTAAATTACCCAGCCCTTCGGATTAGGATGGAAGATATGTGCAACACCCCTCTCCCACGATGGTGCACACTCCTCCTTGGGAAGCTGTCAGTGAATCTAATGTAACACAATTATCAATGGCAAATTGACGCAACAAAGCAAGCTCATTATTAATAGATCGAAAGCCTAAAATCGTTGCATTAGCCACTGACGCCAGGTCATGTCGTGTAAGTGCTATGAGATAGTTGTTAGCATTCTGTAACTCTGTATTCCAAAATATAGATTTAAAGACTAGCTGGGAGTGTGTAAAAATCTGATGATCATTTGGTAAGGCATAGTACTGGCTTGACAAATCCACTGAATGCATGTTTTTTAGATGTATGTATCCCGTGAATTTGTGTGATTTGGAAGAAATTAAACTGGTTCCACCACATAAATAACATCATTTAAGACACACAGTGCACATCTTCCTTTAAATGAAGGTGGTACTTCTCTTAATCTGAGATTGATGTTGATACTACACTCTGAGGTGGTGCGGCCTTGACTCTGGTGGCATGAATCCATTGTGGCTGGCCCTTGACCTTGATCGCCATTCTGGTCACCAGTAGGACTTGCGTCGGTGGGCCATAGAACGCGGTTCTCCTTCTATGGCTTTCAGGCTGAGAACCAAAACGTAGTATCCTGGTTGAAAAACGTGTGTGAGCATATCAGCTGGGAAGGGAAGAGAACCTACCACCTGCTGAGAATACTTAGACACAAAGGAAAATAAATGCTGAACATAAGTATGTTGCATCTCCTGTAATTGGATTAAGCCCAAGGCCGGTTTCTCGTTCAACTGCACCCTTAAAAGAAAGGGACGGGCCATTAGTACTTCATGTGGTGACAAACCGGTGGTGGTGTTAGGCATTGCTCTAATTGACAAGAGGGTTAGAGGTAATGCTTCAAGCCATTTCATTTGTTTAGATTGATGAATTTTCATCAGTTTGTCTTTTATCGTCCTATTTGTACGTTCTACTTGTCCTGAGCTCTGCGGGTGATATGGGATGTGAAAAGTCCAGTTGATTCCCAAAGCTAAGGCCAGTGCTAAGTTAATCGATAGAGTTGGGCGATATCCAAATTTTGTTACCGTTAAACCTTCCCCACATTTTCCTGGGGTATACGGTATTACCGTGACTAATTAAAAATCACTTTGACGGGCTCAGAGGGAGTCGCCAAAATGTTGGCTTGTGCCTATACTGCTCAGAAACAGAATAGCAAACATTACATAGGCCTAAGAAGCTGGTTTTGCCTCCAGCTAACAAACTGATGTCATTGTTATTTCAATCCCTGACCGGGATTTCAAGATGGATAAACTCGCTTTTAAAACCAACCAGAGCTACTGCAACAAGAAAACATTCAGCCCTCTCCTATGGCTGCATGCTTTGTCTGTTCCTTGCTTGCAGTTTATTTCTGCCTTTGATAAGACATCCACACACAACTGCATCCGACGGCGATGACTTCTTTTCCCTCTCTGCAAGCCAACACCTGCTGTTCTCCTCTTTCCTGGACAATGGCTGTGCCCGGACTGCTCCTGCTAAGCAAGAGCAAGCCAACTTAGCTGGCATATCAACCAGGCTCAAATATCTGGCAGTCATTTTGCTCTTGGCAGGCGACGTTGAAATTAATCCCGGTCCACCGCCCCCCAATACTGCTAGCCCTGCTAACAACAACAGTCTCTTACTCCTGCTAATACAGCTAACTCTAGCACAACCACCGCAGCTAACATCACCCTGGAGCCTGATGTTAACATGGCAACAGAGTATACAGTAATCCTGGCTGATAACTGCCTCTGAACTGACAACTGCCTCACCTTGTGCAGCGCTGCTCCCCCGCGCTCATTTCACCAGCTGGCTTCGCGATGCAGCGTCAGAGGTCCTGGCTACATGCGGCAATACAGCGCTGCTCCAGCAGCCAGACTGCATCTGCAGCGGGGCCATGCTGAAGGACCAGGCGGTCCTAGCAGCCCCAGGTGTACTTCCAACACTGGCAACTCCAACCTGGGTGCGGGTTGGATGCCTGCGGCCTATAGCTGACTATCTGGATGACGCCGCCACCGAGCCACCAACCAGAGGTAGCTTAGCAGTGGCAGATACAGCACCACTCCAGCGGCCAGAGTTCACCTGCAGCGGGGCTGCGCTGAGGGACCAGGCAGTTCTAGCAGCCCCAGGTGTACTTCCAACACTGGCAACTCCAACCTGGGTGCGGGTTGGATGCCCACGGCCTATCTTCGGTGCCGGATGTGCACACACGGCATCTGGCTAACGCCTCCACCACTGCCAAAGGTCCCCGATCCAAAGCTTATTGTCCAGCAAACAACGTATCATTAAGACAAAAAAATAAAATACACAGTTCTTCCAAACAGTAAATGATGTTAAGGTCCTTTGGGACCCAAAAGATAAACCAAAAGGGGTATTTGGGGGACATATTAATATTAGAAGCATGATGTCTAAAACTGAGCAACTGGAAAAATGTGGCTAACACCAGCTATTCCCCAAGGCATCATTAACATTGCAGGCTATAACACCTTCAGAAGAGACCGCTCCCATGGTAAAGGTGGAGGAGTGTTGTTATATGTTAAGAACAGCTTACAATGCAGACAACTTGATCTTCTGAAAAATGCCATAGATGTTGGTGTTAAAATCATGCTCTCCTCTGAAATGAGTTTTAATGTTATAGTTCTATACAGACCACACAAAGAGAAGGATATATTTTTTAACAACTTGGCCGAAATTCTCAAAACCTGTAACAACAAAGAACTCATCCTAATGGGAGACTTTAACCTTGATTGGCTTGATAAATCCAGACGTAAAAAACTGAAGGTCCTGGCAGAGAAGTAGACTATTAAACCCAGACTATTAAAAACCCTACAAGAATCACAAAGTCTTCCAAGACATTACTGGACTTAATCTTCACTAATAGACCTGATCACGTCTCTAAGAGCTATAATCTGATCACAGGTATCTCCGATCACAATCTGACTTTAGTGTCATGACGGTTAAATATGATAAGATAAAGAGCAGCATGTATCCACAAAAAGGATCTGGATTGCTTAGAAAATGAATTAAAATCAATAAAATGTGAGAGAGTGACTGAAGGTGTAAAGTGTGAGCTGGCATGTAAGGAGTTACAAGCTATTCTCTCAGAGCTCCTGCTCAAATTCACTAAAACAAAATTTTTTAAGCATAAACAAAGACAGTCTCTGCCATGGTTCACTGAAGAGCTAGGACAGCTAATAAAAAACAGGGATATGGCTCTGACAAAATCCTTGAAATCTGGGCTAGAAACCAATCGACTAGCTTTTAAAAGCCTCAGAAACAAAGTGACCAGACAGTTCATAAAGGCCAAAGCAAATTCATTTTTAAATATCATTCAACAAGCCAGGGGAAATGGCAAGATAATCTGGAACTGCATTGACAAACTAGGTAGGGAACACAAAAAAAAACAACACCCTAGAGCTTAGAACGGCCGCTCACAGTACAGTTAGTGATAGCCACGAGGTGGCAAATATTCTTAATACCTTTTTTGTTACCTCGTGATTGAGTTGGGTAGACTTTTCTAAACAATACATCATGTACTGTACAAACAACGGACGACTCGGTACTGTATTTTTCGCGTGTAAATGAATCATGTTACCAAAATTCTTGCCTCGATGTCAAACTCCAAAGCTAAAGACATCTGTGGACTTGATCCGGCCTTTCTTAAAAAACATAAAGACATATTAGCCCCACCTCTTATGCATATCACCAATCTCTCATTGGATAAGTGTGCTTTTCCATCAGCCCTTAAGTCAGCCATCGTAACTCCAGTTTTTAAATCAGGTGACCGACAGGAAGTGACAAATTACAGACCTATTAGTATACTCCCCGCCATCTCCAAAGTGCCTGAAAAAGTGGTTGCAGAACAGTAGAAGTCTATGGAAGACGAGAACGGCCATGTATTTTTTATTTTTTTTCTTTTGTGCACTGTTATCTCGTGATAACGACTTATTTTGTTATCTCGATATAACAAAGATTGTTTTCTCATGATAACGAATTAATTATTCCATTATCTCAATATAACAAAGATTGTTTTCTCGTGATAATGAATTAATTATCTCGTTATCTCAATATAAAAAAGATTGTTTTCTCGTGATAATTGTCAAGTCTGATGATTGCGCACTGCTTAATGTGATCATCTTGATTTCAGCCTACAAGAGCTGCCATGGTCCTGCCAGATGCCTCCTGCTGCTGCTGTTATCATTAGTCACACTACTGCAGCAGGTGTTGGCTTCTACTGCTATTATACACATATGATTATTGTCACATACCGTATATTTCCAAATGGTCGCCTGGTGGCAAATAGCCGCCGGGCACCTAATAGCCGCCAGGGATTTGACCCCATTTTGCGTATGAAACGCCAGTCCGATTAAACGCCGGGGCAATTATTTCCTCGTTCATTGTCTCAAGGAGGGACAGCCCTGCAGGCATGGAGAGAGCAGCTCGCCAGGGCTGCTTTCTTCATGCCTCCATGCCTCCTTGAGGGACTGTTTGCGCTTTTACACACGGGTCGGTGGTGAAGTGGCACACATGACTCATGCTACGGATGGACGGACGGACGGACGGACGGAAGGACAGACAACCACGTATCTAAAAAAGGTAATACATCTGGCTACATCTTTCCCACATCAAATATCCGTGATCACCTACACCCGCATGCGTAAAAGCGCACACAATTCCATGTCCTCTCAACGCGGATGCTGTGATTTGATGGCCTGGTACTCATTGTAGCCCACACTTACAGTATAGGCCAAAAGTTTGGACACACCTTCTCATTCAATGCGTTTTCTTTATTTTCATGACTATTTACATTGTAGATTCTCACTGAAGGCATCAAAACTATGAATGAACACATGTGGAGTTATGTACTTAACAAAAAAAGGTGAAATAATTGAAAACATGTTTTATATTCTAGTTTCTTCAAAATAGCCACCCTTTGCTCTGATTACTGCTTTGCACACTCTTGGCATTCTCTCGATGAGCTTCAAGAGGTAGTCACCTGAAATGGTTTTCCAACAGTCTTGAAGAGTTCCCAGAGGTGTTTAGCACTTGTTGGCCCCTTTGCCTTCACTCTGCGGTCCAGCTCACCCCAAACCATCTCGATTGGGTTCAGGTCCGGTGACTGTGGAGGCCAGGTCATCTGCCGCAGCACTCCATCACTCTCCTTCTTGGTCAAATAGCCCTTACACAGCCTGGAGGTGTGTTTGGGGTCATTGTCCTGTTGAAAAAGAAATGATCGTCCAACTAAACGCAAACCGGATGGGATGGCATGTCGCTGCAGGATGCTGTGGTAGCCATGCTGGTTCAGTGTGCCTTCAATTTTGAATAAATCCCCAACAGTGTCACCAGCAAAACACCCCCACACCATCACACCTCCTCCTCCATGCTTCACAGTGGGAACCAGGCATGTGGAATCCATCCATTCACCTTTTCTGCGTCTCACAAAGACACGGCGGTTAGAACCAAAGATCTCAAATTTGGACTCATCAGACCAAAGCACAGATTTCCACTGGTCTAATGTCCATTCCTTGTGTTTCTTGGCCCAAACAAATCTCTTCTGCTTGTTGCCTCTCCTTAGCAGTGGTTTCCTAGCAGCTATTTGACCATGAAGGCCTGATTCGCGCAGTCTCCTCTTAACAGTTGTTCTAGAGATGGGTCTGCTGCTAGAACTCTGTGTGGCATTCATCTGGTCTCTGATCTGAGCTGCTGTTAACTTGCGATTTCTGAGGCTGGTGACTCGGATGAACTTATCCTCAGAAGCAGAGGTGACTCTTGGTCTTCCTTTCCTGGGTCGGTCCTCATGTGTGCCAGTTTCGTTGTAGCGCTTGATGGTTTTTATGACTCCACTTGGGGACACATTTAAAGTTTTTGCAATTTTCCAGACTGACTGATCTTCATTTCTTAAAGTAATGGTGGCCACTCGTTTTTCTTTAGTTAGCTGATTGGTTCTTGCCATAATATGAATTTTAACAGTTGTCCAACAGGGCTATTGGCTGTGTATTAACCTGACTTCTGCACAACACAACTGATGGTCCCAACCCCATTGATAAAGCAAGAAATTTCACTAATTAACCCTGATAAGGCACACCTGTGAAGTGGAAACCATTTCAGGTGACTACCTCTTGAAGCTCATCAAGAGAATGCCAAGAGTGTGCAAAGCAGTAATCAGAGCAAAGGGTGGCTATTTTGAAGAAACTAGAATATAAAACATGTTTTCAGTTATTTCACCTTTTTTTGTTAAGTACATAACTCCACATGTGTTCATTCATAGTTTTGATGCCTTCAGTGAGAATCTACAATGTAAAAAGTCATGAAAATAAAGAAAACGCACTGAATGAGAAGGTGTGTGCAAACTTTTGGCCTGTACTGTACATTACATTTATCAATTCCATACAATCATGAGTACAATCTTCATTTTCTTGAAATCATTATTGCATGGTGGAGACCATGCAATAATGATTTCAAATGAATAGCAGGATTTGTGTGAGTTGAAATAGTGAGATTTTGGGTGAGGGTCTTAAGGACAGAGGGATGTCGTATGCTGTAAAGCCCTGTGAGGCAAATTGTGATTTGTGATATTGGGTTTTATAAATAAAATTGAATTGAATTGAAAATTGAAAGCACAAACCAACAGCAGTGAGCAGTGACTGCTGGCAGGCTGGGTAGGAGATTCTGGCTGATAGACTGAAAGGTATGTTAGTGACAGCCATTTAGCTTGTGTTCAAATGACTGGCATTTAACAGAGATGTTTATTCATGTATTTATTAGACTGAGAGAGCTCAGAGAGCTCAGAGAGCTCGTAGGATGTAGGGAACTTGCTGCTCACACACAGTAGGCAATAGAAACAACATTGATACTATATGCTGTAATGTCAGTAGTAGCCTAACATTGTTAACTTCAGGCCAATTTCTAAACTGCCATTTTTGTCCATAATTTTAGAGAAAGTGGTTTTTATTCATATCCAATTATTTTTAGTGGCCAATGATATCTATGAGAAGTTTCAGTCTGGCTTTAAACCATGCCATAGCACTGAGACAACACTGCTGAAAGTTTTTAATGATCTAATGGTAACTGTTGACTCAGGAAACCCTGCTATGCTAGTGCTCCTTGATTTGACAGCTGCCTTTGACACTGCGGATCATGGGATCCTCTTAGCACGTCTGGAGCAGTGGGTGGGCATTACAGGCTCCGCTCTCTCATGGTTCCAGCCCTATTTGACTGATCAGAGTTTTTCTGTGCAGCTAGGTGATTTCACCTCATTCTCAGCCCCTCTCACCTCTGGGGTCCCCCAAGGCTCCATCCTCGTGCCGATTCTTTTCTTGCTTTATGTGCTACCATTAGGGTCAATTTTCAAGAATTATAGTCTTTCCTTTCATTGTTATGCCGATGATGGTCAGATCTACCTGCCATTAACATCAAAATCCAATGACTCTGTACAGACATTGCTTGATTGCCTAAACGATGTTAAATCCTGGATGACCGCAAACTTTTTGAACCTAAATGAAAACAAGACTGAAATCATAATGTTTGGATGTGGTCCAGCAGATTTTCCTGCTGGCTTTCTGGGCCCCCTTACACCAAACATCCAGTCATCAGTGAAAAATCTTGGTGTAACATTTGATGACAGGCTGAAATTTGATCGCCAGGTTAGTTCGGTCGTGAAAAACAGCTTTTTCCATTTGAGGATTTTATCGAAAGTAAAAGGGTACCTGCCACGTAGAGATCTTGAGACTGTAATCCATGCTTTTATTAACATAAGACTGGATTACTGTAACTCACTTTATTTTGGCCTGGACCACTCACTCTTGCACCGCCTGCAACTGGTACAAAATGCAGCTGCCCGTCTCCTCACTGGCAAATGCAAATGTGACCACATATCCCCTGTCCTAGCTTCGCTGCACTGGCTCCCGGTTGCTTTTAGAATAGATTTTAAAATTTTATTGTTTGTTTTTAAAGCTCTTAATGGCCTAGCCCCCCAGTACTTGACTGAGCTTGTTCGTATTCATGCCCCTGCCAGAACACTGAGATCCTCAAATCAGCTGCTACTGGTCACCCCCAAAACGAGGCTAAAAAACAAAGGTGACCGAGCATTTGAGGCGGCGGCCCCTAAGGCTCTGGAACAACCTGCCCTGGCACATCTGCTCTGCAGGATCGATTGAGGTTTTTAAATCCTCCTTAAAGGCTCACCTCTTCTCCCTGGCTTTTAATCGAGCTTAAGTGGACATCTGGCAAAATCTTAATTAAAATTTAATTTGTTTTATTTTATTTTATTCTATTTTATTGCACTCTGTTTATGTATTTTAGTATTTATTTTAGTTCCGGCATAGTATGGGTTATGTTTAACATCCATGCTGCTTTTAATCTGTACAGCACTTTGGTCAACCCCAGTTGTTTTAAATGCGCTCTATAAATAAAGTTTGAGTTGAGTTGAGTTGAGTTTTTATATAGTAGGAAAGGGGTTATGTTAAGGATGGCTCTAGTGCGTAATCAAGCCATGATTTTAGGCTCACCCAAAAAATCTTGGTTACAAAAATGGTGAAAAACAGTTCAAGGGTCTAACTCTACACTTCACTATTCCACAGTTCCTAGTCTTTTCACATTTTCAACAAGTATTTTGTAACATGTGTTAAGTGTTTAGGAAGAAATCACTGATTTGCTTTACCCACACTTTAACAAGCCCATTTCAGCTAGACCTTAATTCCTGCTTTGTACAAAAAACCAAAAGCCCAAATTATGTCAGTTTTCATACATTTACAATTTTAAAAATCAAGGGAATTTCTCTGGCATTTCAACTCTTGCTGTATCGTAACCAAACCGTGACACCACTGTTTCAAACTGAACTGTAAATGTTGTGAATCATTACACCCCCATAAGCCACACCTGTGAATAATTTTAATTTTACTGTAACCAGGTAAACTAAAAATAATCCTCTTGACATGACAGAAACAAAATATTCTGACACTTCAGAGGAGGCAGGGTTTTGACTCAATGAATAGAAAAATCTCTTGACGGATTTGATGGAACTCAAGATTCATCCTGAGAATACTAGCTTTCCTGTCTGATGTTTAGAAAAACAGTTTTTACTGTTAGATCCTGACCAATCCTGCCATTGTGTCAGGGCACAAAGTTGTTGCTGCTGTGTCATCCTGTGAAGTTACGCACAGCCTATCTCCCAAAGTAGTGCCTGTAGATGAAACACCTGTATGATATCTGGTGGTGTATGATGACTGCAGGTGTTAAATCAACTGAACAGAAAAGATAAGATGTTTTACAAGTTGTTGTGGGAAACATCAGTACTGGCATTTCTGTGGATCTCCAGGCCACTGGATTAAATTCATATGGATAATATTATTGGTAAGTCTCTTCCTCTTCCTGATGCACCACCATTTGTTGCTAAAATGCTGTGTAGAGGTAAAAGGAATTGTGGAGGAGGCAGTCATTATCTGTGGGATCTTGTGACCTCTTGTATTTAATACAACTGTGCAAATTTGTAAATGATGCAAAACACATGCTACCATGGCCTAGCTTATAACTTATTGTTAATTAACTGGTTATTATTATTCAGGCATGTGATTGGCAAAGGACAAAAAATCAGGAGAATATACAGAGTGCAGAGCATGATAAGGTAGTCCCCCACTGAAACCAGCAGACTTAAAAAATCCGTTCATCAGCTCCACCATCAAAAGTCAGACAAACACAGCTCCTTATTTACTGCCTAATTATAGGTACAAACTCCTACTGATGACTGATGCTGCTCCAATGTCTATATTATTATTATATTATTATTATATAGTATTTTGCAAGCTAGCAAAACATCCGGGCACTGACTATTAACTGGCCTTTACCAACCTGTTGGCACACAGATCTCATACCACATTAGAAAATAATTGCAAGCTCTTCCGTTCTTGCCTTCCTAATTTGAAGCATTTATAATACATTTCATAGAAGAAGTTATCATTCTATTGTACTTTTATTTTTATTGTACTTTATAAGTACTTTTTCAAAGACTCAGTTAAAAATGTCTGATTTTCATGTGTTCCAATACTTACATTCCTGAGTGTCAAAGTCAAGGATTTCAAGCACCTTGCACAAACCCTGATATTAGTGTGTGGTGTACAAATTGTTCTCTCACATAAGTTGCCTTCATCCTCTGGCTTTTGTGCATCAACTACTTTCAACTTTGAATCTTCTCAGTCATATTCATAATCAAATTAACCATCTGATAATCATCTAGACCTTCCCTCAGCATTCACCAAGGACTTCAGTGTGAAGGCTGTGATGAAAACCTCGGTCCTGCTGACCTGGGAAGTACCAGAAACTTACAAATCTCAAGTGCCTCTCAAGGTAAGATCAGCCTGTGCTTCCACTGAGATAGAGGCTGCAGCACTGAGACATTACAACCACTGAATTTAACAACTAAAAGAGGTTTCTTACTGATAATATGAGGCCAAGTAGTATTTTTTGTGAACATCAATAACTCTGGTTAGGCAGTAGAGACCAAAGAATTAAAACTTGGATCAGATTTATATATTCAGGTACCATTTCAAACTGCTTCTGAGACAATGATATCCGTCTGTATAGATGGAAACCAAATGAGAACCAGAAGACAACCAATTAAAGGTGCCTGAACCTGAATTAGCACTGAAAAAAACCCACACCTATTGGTTGTAGATTATAAGTAATAATAATAAAGTACTGTATAAATTGTATATGTAAAAGTTAGTGTCATTAATATATTATGTTGTCATGACTACAATAACAGAAAACATGTTTTCCATTAATAGTTCAGTTTAGGACTAGATGTTACAATCCCTTGATGCACATACTTGAGACTATGGAATGGAGTGATAGCGCTGTCTGGGGGTTTCTGAGTGAGAGCCAAAGGGTTAAGGTTAGATGAATAGAAAAGTAGGAAACATACTTGATTGTTTTTTGTACTCCTTAACAGAACAGCTGCTGTGCAAATCATCAAGACAGTTTGCACCATGTAAGATTCTGTCTGTAACTATGAACCATGAACTGGTAAATAATGCTTTTTTATGTATGTATATATATATATATATATATATATATATATACACATATACAGTACAGGCCAAAAGTTTGGACACACCTTCTCATTCAATGCGTTTCCTATATTTTCATGACTATTTACATTGTAAATTCTCACTGAAGGCATCAAAACTATGAATGAACACGTGGAGTTATGTACTTAACAAAAAAAGGTGAAATAACTGAAAACATGTTTTATATTCTAGTTTCTTCAAAATAGCCACCCTTTGCTCTGATTACTGCTTTGCACACTCTTGGCATTCTCTCGATGAGCTTCAAGAGGTAGTCACCTGAAATGGTTTCCCAATAGTCTTGAAGGAGTTCCCAGAGGTGTTTAGCACTTGTTGGCCCCTTTGCCTTCACTCTGCGGTCCAGCTCACCCCAAACCATCTCGATTGGGTTCAGGTCCGGTGACTGTGGAGGCCAGGTCATCTGCCGCAGCACTCCATCACTCTCCTTCTTGGTCAAATAGCCCTTACACAGCCTGGAGGTGTGTTTGGGGTCATTGTCCTGTTGAAAAAGAAATGATCGTCCAACTAAACGCAAACCGGATGGGATGGCATGTCGCTGCAGGATGCTGTGGTAGCCATGCTGGTTCAGTGTGCCTTCAATTTTGAAGCAGTGGTTTCCTAGCAGCTATTTGACCATGAAGGCCTGATTCGCGCAGTCTCCTCTTAACAGTTGTTCTAGAGATGGGTCTGCTGCTAGAACTCTGTGTGGCATTCATCTGGTCTCTGATCTGAGCTGCTGTTAACTTGCGATTTCTGAGGCTGGTGACTCGGATGAACTTATCCTCAGAAGCAGAAGTGACTCTTGGTCTTCCTTTCCTGGGTCAGTCCTCGTGTGTGCCAGTTTCGTTGTAGCGCTTGATGGTTTTTGCGACTCCACTTGGGGACACATTTAAAGTTTTTGCAATTTTCCGGACTGACTGACCTTCATTTCTTAAAGTAATGATTGCCACTCGTTTTTCTTTAGTTAGCTGATTGGTTCTTGCCATAATATGAATTTTAACAGTTGTCCAATAGGGCTGTTGGCTGTGTATTAACCTGACTTCTGCACAACACAACTGATGGCCCCAACCCCATTGATAAAGCAAGAAATTCCACTAATTAACCCTGATAAGGCACACCTGTGAAGTGGAAACCATTTCAGGTGACTACCTCTTGAAGCTCATCAAGAGAATGCCAAGAGTGTGCAAAGCAGTAATCAGAGCAAAGGGTGGCTATTTTTGAAGAAACTAGAATATAAAACATGTTTTCAGTTATTTCACCTTTTTTTTGTTAAGTACATAACTCCACATGTGTTCATTCATAGTTTTGATGCCTTCAGTGAGAATCTACAATGTAAATAGTCATGAAAATAAAGAAAACGCATTGAATCAGAAGGTGTGTCCAAACTTTTGGCCTGTACTGTATATACTGCATTTAGCTCCTTGTAAAGCAGGGAACACAGGAGGCAGCAACATCACTCAGTTTCACAGCACTTTAAAACAGACAGAAAAATACAGGAAAAGGAAAATAGAGCTACAAATAGAATGAATATTATAGAATATTTTTTTGAAATGTGCTTACTCGCTGTCTGGGTGAGAATGATGTTCACCATGTTATGAGCCTTAGGTACAGAGCTAGAGTGCTGACAGGTTATCTTAGCTTATCTTAGCCTAGCAAAAAGGCTGGAAATAGGGAAACAGCTAGCCTGGCACTGTGCAAAGTGAACATATACACCAACCAAAATCTTAAACTACTTATGGGGATTTTGTTGCAGGAATTATTTTTTAGCAAACAACATCAAGGATCAGTTACTGTGTGTAGCTTCCTAAAGTCTTAGAGTGACTTTGCCAGGTAAGTCATCATCTTGCTGGCACAGAGACCTAAACCAAAACCTGTTCTCATAGTATCGGACAACCTGTGCTAAAGCAAGAGAAGCTGCACAGAAGTGCTGGACGTACAGTATGTTTAAACCGTTTATTTTATTCTTATGCTTCAAATAGCAATTTTTTTTTTTTTGGGGGGGGGGGGGGGGGGGGGGGGGTCATTTTTAGCCTTTAATGGATAGGACAGACAAGCGTGAAAGGGGGAGAGAGAGGGAGTGACACGCAGCAAAGGGCCACAGGCTGGAGTCAAACCCGGGTCGCTGCGGCCTGCTCTACCACTAAGCCACCGCTGCCCCAGTCTGTCTGTGTATGAATTAACCAAACAAGCTAGGTGGTAATCAGTGAGTTTTAGAGGTGTGGGGAGGTATGATTTTTCACTTTTCACCCTGCCAGACTAGCCGTCACCACCTGCTTCCAGCATTTATACTAAACTTAGCAAAACAGCTGCTGACTCCAGCTTCAAATTTTGCATTTGAATATAGGAGCAGTGCCAATCTTATCAACTCGATAAGAAGGAAATTAGCATATTTCCCACAACACTGAGCAATTCCTATAAGGTCAGAGGATGATGCATCAAAGGGATGAATCAAAAGTGCAAGGAAGATAAGGGTGAAAGCATTAAACATTAATACATTATGCTGATGCTGAACTTTTACAATACAAGTTTCTAAGGCACAAATATTTTGATATAGCTTTAGCTTTGTTTTTATTTATCTGCTTTTTTTATTACTTACTCTAGAATTGTGTTTTTCATAAGGTAATTTAGAAAAGGTATTTTCCTTTTTTGTGTGTGTTAAAGTCAGTGCTTTACACAACCATAGTAGTAAACATTATGTAAACAATCAAACCTTTATCAGTGTTGGTAAAGAAGAAAGTGTTGGTTCATCCTGGCTTCAGATCCTGTACAACCAGCACAGTGTGGAGGTTCCAGGCAACCTGAAGAGGAAGCTGATCACACAGCTGCAGCCAGATACAGATTATTCCTTCATCCTAATGAGCAGGGGGAACAGTGCCGGTGGCCTCCAGCAGCAGGTTTCCATTCGTACAGCTCCAGACCTGCTGAAGATGAAACCAGTTCGATTCCAACACCATGTAGAGGAGGTTGGGAAAGTGACCATCAGTCTGCCCAGGATCCCCGCTGCAGCTTCCGTCAGGTCAGTGCAGTTTGTTTGTCTGAGGGGAAACCTACTGAAAGAATAAGGGATGATTCATGATTTCAGAGATGGCTCTGACATGTGGTCTCTCCTTTTCACATATCAATTCGAAATTAAAGTTGTGGAAAGTAATTAAAGCTTGCATCACCCATTAATGCAATCATTTCCTGAAAACACCCAAAAATTTAATAAAATTTGTACTTAACCTTATAATATATATATATATATATATATATATATATATATATTATCATAAATATAATAACTTGATCGATCATGTAATAAAATATCCTGAAAGATCTTGACTGATAATGTAATACCATGGCAACAGTTGTGGTATGTCACATGGCTGATACAGGCACCACAGATATTTAAGATTGTGACTTTCGGTCACACAGCATTAAAATCCTTCTAACGTGAACTGCTTGCTCATTATTTCTACTTTGCCGGATATTTCTTCGGTCCAACACCCACTACACTGGAGACTGGGATTTGCGTGTTTTACTTTTTTTTATATATATATATCTGGGTAAAATGGGTGATTTACTTTCTGAACCAATGATGTAAAAATTTTGACAGTTTTTTAGAGAGAGAGAGAGAGAGAGAGAGAGAGAGAGAGCACGAGAGCGAGAGAAAGCAAGAGAGAGAGAGAGAGAGAGAAAGAAGGCTGACAACAGAGAACTACAAGATGGGTGAATCAAAGATAGCTTCAGACCCCCTATCTGAGGGTCAGTGTGGTCAGTCAGAAAAAGACAAGGGAGATAAAGCCGAAACTTTTACTCACGTCTTTGAGTGTAGAAATGTTGAAAGCCAATTTGTGAGTGAGTATATATCTATGCAATATGTGTTGCAAAAGGTTCTGGGTTAGTACAGAGGATGTTTAGTTGCATACAAGACTCTGTCTGTAAAAAGCATTAGCAAATTAACATCACTTAGCTTTGGGAAGCCTACTAACCAATAACCTAACTGAAAACGATCACAACAGTAGCTCAGTGAATAGCATTAAATCATAATCAACAAAGTTAAACAGTCTTGGTTAGCCTGTACAACTGCAATAATGCCATGCCCAGTTGTCACATTACCCAATCCTTGAATGGAGGGAAGAGTTGCTCTGTGGTGTGCTGCTTTTGTTAGCCGGCTTTGGAAGGCTGGAAGAATTGTGGTTCCAGATGCAGTCTTTGCTGTGTCCTTGTTCCAAAGGTGCAGATCCGAGGAGACTGGTCACTCGTTGTTCTTGCAGAGTTGGATGTTGGGGTGCTAACTCAACTTTGTTCTCCTTGTCACTGGAAAGTTAGTTGCACACCTTGTGTTTGGCACACTAACTTGTCTAATCTTCAGGTTCTGTGTCTGCTGGGAGCAGGCCACATTGAGAGCAAAGCTGCAGCTCCTGCTGTGGGCATGCAGAGGTGAGAAAACAGGGGAAGGTGCCTCCTCCTGCCTTCATCCTACCTCGGTCAGAGGCTCAGGAGCAAGAAAGCTGAAGAGAGGAATCTTCTCCTCAAGTTTGGTTGGTAACATCACGGAGTGACATGTCACTGTGAAAGTACTGCCCAATCAAGTCTGAAGACAGGTCTCTCACTTAGGTGTGACAGTGATTTATCCTGAGAGAAATGGCTGTCCTTTGTTTGAAGAACAAAGAACATGCAATCTCAGCCACCATTCCAGATGGCAAGACCCTGAGGAAAAACCTTTACACGTCCAGTTTAGATCTTAAAGGGAAATTTCGGTTTATTTCAACCTGTGTCCTATCGTCCTAAATTTGTTTCAAGTGACTAGTGACATAAAAATAATAGTTAGCATGTTAGCCGTTAGCCTAGATACAGCCGGGGCGCATAGTAGTGTCAGACCTGTTAAAATGTAAGTGAAAGGGCATACTTCAAGTGCAAAGTTAGTCAAAGGCAAAGTTAGGCAAAGTTAGTTAGCAATAGGAGACAGGTTGAAATAAACCGAAATTTCCCTTTAAGTGCAAACCTTTGTCACTGAATTTTGTGGTGAGGACACACGAAAGGTTTTCTTCGGATTGTTATGTGTTTTAATGTATCTTATATTGTAATTGCATATTCTATGTGTACTGTATTGATTTTTTATTACTTGGCATCTGGCAAGGGGACTACCAATGTCCCTGGCAATTGGGTGCATCTACATTTTCTTTTTTTTCTTTAAAAGGAATGTTCATTGATGTACACTGTCCCTTTTTAAACAAATAAACTATTAAATGTAAATGGATGACTCTACCATGAAGGTCATATTTTTACAGGTGTTGCTGCACAGTAGAACAGTGCACCACCACTCCAGAGTCTGCTTCATCTTCCTGTAGGACTTTTGCAGTCAAACAGGGTTTTGATTTGTCTTTCTAACAATCCTACAAGCAGCTCTCCCAGAAAGTTTTCTTGGTCTTCCAGACCTCCAATGACCTCTATAGTTCATGTTAACTGCCATTTCTTAATTACATTCGGAGGAAACAGCAAGCTGAAAACCAGTGTAAATTTGGCAGCTATTTTTGATTTAGTCTTAGTCTTGAGACTAAAATGCTTATTAGTTTAGTTTAATAGATATTTTTGGGAGTTTTGCCTTTATTTGATAGTACATCTATAGTGTGAAAGTGTCAGAGAGGGGGAATGACTTATGGTATAGAATTGAAACCGAGGCTGCTGTGGCAAGGACACAGCCTTTTATACGGGGCACCTGCTCTTCCAGGTGAGCTAGTGGGCACCCCACAGTTAAGTTATTTTCATCCTTCATAGTTTTAGTCAACATCTCTCTATTTATGCTCTCAAAACCTTTGACACCACAAATGACTAATCTGAGACCACTAGGATTTGTGCAGGTTCATTGTAAACTCTGACTTGTCCATCTCACTGTTAAGAAGCATGAAAAAAAAAACAGGAAAACCTGATTTTTTTCTTAATCTGCAACATGTTAGTCTGGAGGTTTAAACTCATGTCCTCTCACAGAGTTGGTGATTAAAACTAAACTTTAATCTCTGTCATAAAAAACTGATCTGAGTTCAGACTATTTACTTACAGCACAGCTCAACCTGATCTCACAGAAATACGTGAAATGACCACGACCTCTTAACACCGCATTCCGTGGTGGCGGCACGTAATGGGTTGAAATTACGTGCCGCCACCACGAAAACAATGCCAATGTAATGTCAATTAGGATCCTCTCCCGTGGTGGACACACGGATTCCCTGATTTAATCACGTCACGTCAACCTCGTTTTCCTCAATGATATCTTTAACATTCCTGTATATACACAAAAACGCGGAAGTGTCCTTGATAACTCAACAATATGACAGGTTAATGTCAAGGCCATAAAATAAAATAAATGTATTTTGCCAGCTTTTGATGGCGTAGAGCTTTAAGAGCACTGTAGTGTGGGTGGATGGGGCGCGTTCCACTACTGTTTTGTAGCTGCTGTCCGCCGTCTGTGGGCTTCATTCCATTTCAGATTGCCATCTGTCTGCCGTAACTAAATCCATAAGCCACTAAAAACTAAATAAATAAGAAGATAAAAATAAGGCTGAGCACAGAAGAACCAGAGAGGAAACACCATCACATGGAGCCGTCTGCCCCTGGCAACCCGGCCACCCTCCACTCCACCAGGGCAGAGAGGACCCCAAGCCAGCGCCACAGAACCAGCGGCTGCCCCGCTGGTTATACCTCTGACCGTGGCAGCTGTCACACAAACCGCTGCTGAAAATTATACATTTTGATACAGGAAGGCTATATACATATCGTAAAACTCTGTAAAAGTACACCAAAGCATATTTTCGTTTCCAAATATTTATTTGAAAACGAAACCATTCATACGGTCAATATAAAAATTTTTGTTAGTAATAAAAAACAAATGTAATCTCAATGTGACCACGCCAGCCGGCGGGACTGTGGCTGAACCACTTCCAATGTTCATTCATTCATTCATTCAATCATTCATTCATTCATTCATTCATTCATTCAATCATGTGTTCAGTGTGTGTGTGTGTGTGTGTGTGTGTGTGTGTGTGTGTCAGAGAGGAGTATCAATTAAAAAAAGTAATTATTTCGGTGTCTATTTCTTTTATTCTTCCGTTTTTTTTTATTAAAATGCGTAATATAGCCAACAATATTATACACCAAATGTTAATCTAATTATTATTATAGAATGTATTTAGTAAATCACCACTCTCAACTGGAGACAGCAGCAAAAAAAAAAAAGCATTATAAAAAGCCGACAAATAGTTTTAATTGACGTGAGACATTGAAGAGGTTGTCTCCATAGTCTGTAATTTTTATTTTTTTTTATCATGTTGGGAAGAGGAGGAGCTAAATATGATCATTGGCAATAATTCATAATTATTAATATTAATTATGGATTATTAAAATATTTGGTTAATTAATTAATAATTAATTAATTATTACATAAGCATAATAATCAAATTAGCCTACAGCGGGGCACCACCGGGAAAACCCGGACCAATGATCAGACGTAAATTCAGTCTCAAGAGTGTTCACTTAGGAAGCTCATTCTAGGGAGATATCAGCAACTATAAGATGAACAGGAAGGAGTGGAGCTCAGGCACTGACTTTGTCAACCAGCTTCATCACAGTATACAATGAAAACCCAGAGCAACTTCTCTTTGCAGTATAACAGGGTTTATTCACACTGATGACATTAATTTACAACCAACATCAATATTGCTCTATAAACCCTATCAACTATAAAACATTACCGAATCAACCAGCAAGCATCAAGAAGGGTGTGTGTGTGTGTGTGTATGTGTATGTATGTGTGTGTGAGAGAGGGTGTGGAAGAAAGTGGGTGAGTGAGCGAGAATGTGAGAGTGTGTATGTGTGTGTATGTCTGAGCGAGTGGGTGTGTGAAAGAGAGAGAGGTGTGTGAGCGTAGCAAGATGGCTTTGACGCTACAAGCTACGTCACGCAATGGTGGTTCGCCAAGAAAGCCGTGACTCAAAAAAGGAGGGGAGCCGGTAGTGAGGGAAGTTCAAATTGCTTGGCTCCAAGTGTAGGTTAGTGGAAGAGAGGAAGAGAGAAAGGGGAGCACTCAGAAGTGTGGTCACGCAGGCGGTATTGAGATGCAGTAACCCGTCTGTGTTACGCAGAGACTTGCTCGGCTCAGCTGGTGAGCGGCGTGAATCTGGACATTGAACCAATACAGCCGAAGTACTGGTCAATCCCGCGTGCGGGGCGACACAATAGCAGTCCGACGAGGTCGAATCACTACGTATTACAAGCAGACACAAACGGGCGGTGGTCCGTATCAACAAGCCCTTACAAAACTTAAAAAGAAAACACACACTAACTAATATCTGCCCAGAGCTAAAGCCTCTTACTGTTGCAGAAGGTGGAGTAATGTGTCGGTTGTTCCTCGTGCGTCCTTTGTTACGGCAGAGGTGAAGTGGTTAGCGGCTCACAGTGGCTAACAGGTCCTCGGCGAGGGGGCAAGTCTCTGGCGAGGCGAGTTAATTCTGGCTCGTAGCGGGGAATCACTCGGGAAAGAAGGGAGTCCTTGTCCTTCTTGAAGCAGGCAGTCCTTGTTATCTACCAAACTTCGCATCCGCGGGCATCCGGGTGAGAGGGTGAATCCATGGTCTTGTACCGGTCTACTCTGTGTTCCTCAGCGCACAGAGTGAGGGAGAGGAGAGGAGATCAGCTCAACCAGCGAGGGAAATCCGTAGGCCTAAAACGCGTCTAACTGTGCACAGTAATAACTCTTTCTAAAGCGTTCGCCATGTGGGACGAGTTGCTAAGCTTTAGGAACAGTTGTGGGTACTCCTATTAGCTATGAGGATCACAGCCAGAAGCGTTTCCCTCAGGTACGCTTTGTGATGATATACCCCGGCATGACGTCATCGGTGCGGGGTTGGCCATGGCGGATTTCACCCAATGGGAGCTGTGTATTTCAAGGGACCTCTGCTGGTCAGCTGGGGTGCTGTGTTGGGGGTTGAATCAGCTGATTCACACAGAGAAAGGGGGTTGACTGATTCCTTTGTTCTTTTGGGCGCCAACATGTGGTCTCAGGCTTTGATTGTTACACGTAGGCCCAAAAGTTTATGGATAAAGTGTAGGCCTTTGTTAGAAATCCTTGTACGGCACAACAATCATAACTTCTCGGAAATGCTAAAGAACATGCTAAAAGGAAAAACAATAATAGGCTAAATAGTATCAAAGCAATAATAAAGTGTCTAAACAATAATAAATATTATCTAAGTTATCTATTAGGCTACCATTACACTCTGTAAATAGATTTTAAAATTTATTTTTAATATTATTTTTGCTTATTTCATTATTGTTATTATTGGTTTTACTTTTTAGTAGTATTGTATTGTCTGGGGATGACTCATGTCAGTAACTATCTACAGTAAAAAAGAAAAAAACAAGCAAAGAAACAAACAAAACTCATTTTATACATTGGACCTTCAAAGTGCTTTCTGAAACTACACAAGCATGGCTAGTGTCCAAAAAATGAAAAAACCTAAACTTTGTCATAGAGCTAAACCAAATACATCATTGGAAAGGTCTCAACCTTGAGAGTAACATATGTCAGTATGAAGATTCTACATGGCTCCTGCTTTCAGCCATTGACCTTTGAACCTTGACCTCAGTGCATGTTTGAGGGCTTTTAACTCAGCAACGAAAGGGGGTATGGACCTGGGACCAACTGTTATAGAGAGCTCTTGACCTCAGCTATCATGTGAGTGTAGTCAACAACTGAGGGTGCTGTCAGATATGGATACAATATTCATTCAGTCATTCATTCATCTTCTAACCGCTTCATCCTCTTGAGGGTCGTGGGGGGTCCCGGGGGGCGAGAGGCAGGGTACACCCTGGAGAGGTTGCCAGACCATCGCAGGGCTGACACATAGAGACAAACAACCATTCACGCTCACATTCACACCTACGGACAATTTAGAGTTATCAATTAACCTAGTCCCCAATCTGCTTGTCTTTGGACTGTGGGAGGAAGCCGTAGTGCCCGGAGAGAACCCACGCTGACACGGGGAGAACATGCAAACTCCGCACAGAAGGGCTCCCACACCCGAGATCGAACCGGCAACCCTCTTGCTGTGAGGCGAGAGTGCTAACCACCACACCACCGTGCCGCCATGGATAAAATTAATTTTCACCCATTTAGAAATTAGATATTTAACATCTGATTTCACAAATCCATCCCCTTAAAGTCCACAGTATACTCTCAATTCAGTATTTACAACTTCCAAATCTGGGAAAAACACTTAGATTTTTAAAAAACTACAATTCCCTGGGATCGCGCCATGCAGTTTGATACATATCAGCAACATAGTTGTAGTTCTTCTGATTTGCAAAGTAGGGCTCTAAATAGGGTTGTAAAAAGATTTATCTGCTGAATATATCTAATGTCAAGTAAAGCCAAACTAGTTATTACACTCCACCTAGATGAACTATGGTAAGAAAAAGTAAAAGATGTCAGCTAATTTTTGATATTTTAGCTAATACACTAGAAACAGCGTTTTTGGGACATAAATCTAATATCTAGTAAAGCCGAAGTAGTTATTACACAATATTTGAATAGGCTATAACAAATATCTAGAACAGCCGAATTATCACGTTATTATCAATATTACTATCATTGGTGGGAAATTATAACAGAGGAATATATTTGCCGTTTGAATATCAAGAACACTTCCGCGTTTTTGTGTGTATACAGGAATGTTAAAGATATCATTGAGGAAAACGAGGTTGACGTGATGTGATTGAATCAGGGAATCTGTGTGTCTACCACGGGAGAGGATCCTAATTGACTTTACATTGGCATTGTTTTTGTGGTGGCAGCACGTAATTTCAACCCATTACGTGCTGCCACCACGGAATGTGGTGTTAAGAGGTCGTGGTCATTTCACGTATTTCTGTGAAATCAGGTTGGCACAGCTACACTCACAGATAAGTGAGCCTCCTACCTGCTTGTGAAACAGCATCAACCCACAAACCATTTTGAGTCCGGACTGAGTGGAGTCCTATGGAGATCAGCTGTGACATCAGACAGCTGGTGGCTGCTTGCTCTGATGCCGTTTAGCGGCTATCAAGCAGAGCTGCTAACACCCACGGCTGTCACTTACAAACTTCAAAAATCCATTTAACAGCTCCACCATCCACAGTCAAAGACACACAGCTCACAACTTGCACCAACAGCTGACGCTGCAGTGTGAGTGTTTTTGCTGGCTAGGGAAACATACTGGTGCAGACTTTTTACTGGAGTTTGCCAGCCTGTCGCTCATGCAACATTTTAAGATAACTGCAAGCAAGGCTGTTCTGAGCTTATAATGTCCCATAGTCCACCACTAACATTTTGTCACATCTTGTCAACGAAAATGAGATGTTGATTTTGTTTTAGTTTTTAGTTTTTTTGTTTTAGATATATTTTTCGCCATAAGAAAAAGGTCTTTGATGAAAAATTTCCTTCATAGTTTTCGTCAGCAAAATTAACACTGCTGAAAACACTTTGTTATCTTATAGTTTTCTCCTGCTTTATGGGCATCAATTATTTTAGTTTTCAGAGTGCAAGGCAGCTGTTGAGAGGAGCCCACGGCTGCTGATTGTTGGGACAAGGTTTCAGGAGTCAGAGGATTTATAAATTTGGGACAGACTGGATAATGTTAAAACTTTTTTTGTTTCATGGCAAAGAAACTATACAAGAAGGAAAGTTCATGATGTCAGCGATGGCATTGTAAATTGTAAATGGACCTGCATTTGTGTAGTGCCTTTCTAGTCATCCAAACAACTCATAGCGCACTTTACATTACGAGTCACATTCACCCATTCACACACACATTCATACACTGGTGGCTGAGGCTACGATACAAGGTGCCACCTGCTACCCAGTTTTTAACACACTCACACACCAATGGAAGCATCATCGGGAGCAATTTGGGGTTCAGTATCTTGCTCAAGGATACTTTGACATCCAGATTTTGCATTTTGCATTGGAGCCAGACTTTGGTGTCACCTCGTTTGAAGTCAATAGGTTGGGCATGGCAAATCACACTTTAACCCATCATATCTGCCTTGTTTCACTTACTGAAAAATGCTTCCATCAAATAAAAAAAAACACATATTACATGATTACGGGTTTATATGCACGTTCATTTTCTTTGTTATTGGGCTTAAAACAGATCATGACTCTGTTTTACAGCCGTGTTTTGGTCCAGCTAATGTTACATCATTATACCTGACCAAATGGGACAGGTCCAATGTGGGTTCAACCTGTTAAGATAAGATAAGATGCCTTTATTGTCACTATGTACAGTGATACAGTGAAATTTCAAGTGCCCTCACAGTGACATTTAAGACTTTACATACATTATGTGAATTCATACATACACACCCATACAACAACTAACACAAGATAAAATAAAATAAAATAAAATAAAATAAATATGAAATTTCATTGATGCATGACAGTCATTGCACAGACTTGATGTATAAAACATATATAAATAAGTAATAAATAAATATTGCACGTGTTGAGGATTGTGGGATGGGTTACAGAATTACTGAGTGATTATTTTTGTTTATTGAGAGATTGGATGGCTCTGGGGAAAAAACTGCTTTAGAGTCTGTTGGTGCATGACCTGAATGACCTGTACGTCCTCCCTGAGGGCAGAAGGTCAAAGAGGTGATGGCCAGGGTGGGAACTGTCTTCAGTGATCCTTTTTGCTCTGGAGAGGTATCGAGAGAAAAAGGATCACTTTAACCTGAAGCAATGTTTTAGCCTAGTGGGCAGCCCGCGAGCCAGCTGCCCGCTAGGCTAAAACATCACTCTCACTCACGGAGAAGAGGAGGAACGTTAGCGTTAGCTCCCGGTGTTAGCACTAGCCGAGTCGGCTGCCACCGGGTACTGGAGTAACTTAACAGCTATGGAGCGCTTCTACCAGCTCCTCTAGTCACTGAGCCTCGCCTCCATCTCAGCAAATATATTACGTTTATTACAGGTACCATCATCATTGAAGTAGGCAGGGGGATAGCTAAACACAGCAGAGACCGAGACATCGCTAACTGCTAGACAAGGCAAGTGGAGGTGCGGGGTGGAGAGCAGAGGTAGAGGGAGAAGTGGCATATGACACTCCTTGTTTTGGTCTACAGGCAGTGCACAACAGCAAACCTAGCAGTGAAACCATTTCGCTTTTTGCCCCTTTAAGTTTATTGATGAACAAAGTGAAAGTCAGAGATGAAGGTCCAGATTTATAATAATTTGGCGATCACCACCTCCTGATAATATGAGGAAATATGATAACGCTGGCTAACATTAGCCCTCTTGAATATTATTACATATTCATTGACAGATTGCGGACCGTTTAATGTTAGTTACTGATAATCAAATACTTGTAGCCTATAATACTACATTCTAACAACAGGTCACAATAGCTGTCTTGGACACAACAGGGGCTGGATTTCAGCAGCTGCCACTTTTACAAAGAGCTGTGATCTTTTTTGAGACCAATAGCAAGCAAAACAGATTTGCATTATTGGATAAAAACCACAAGTCAACATCAGGTAATGTTTTTTATTTAGTGGAAGCAGTTTTCAGTCCAAGTTAAACCAACAAAGATATGATGAGTTATAGTGTGATTTGCTGTGCCCACCCCATTGACTTAAATAGAAGTGGCACCAAGTTCTGGCTCCATTGCAAAATTTAAACACTGTCATTGATGCCATGACCTTTCCTTCTTTCTTCGTTTCCTTGTTTCATGTTGAATAATGCATCACCATGGCATTGGTGTTCAATGAAGACTCACAATATTCTCGAGGAAGCATCATATAGCCACCCATTCTCACCCCTTTTCCCCACATTTTTCCCTACCCCTCCTACCTTCTAGGTTTGAATCAATGAGAAGCGAGTGAAGTCTTTCGAGAGACAAAAATATGGTGCAGCATTGCAGTGTTTAAGTGTACACAGCTTGAGAAAAAGGATTTGAAGAAAACCACGAACTAAAAAAAAAAAAAAAAAACGGCATATAAATTTGTAAAAAATTTCAGTTTTGGTAGACACGTTGTCTGACCTGTCAAAACAGTTTTTACACCTTCTTCTCGACCGTATGGATGAGCCAGAGGTTAGACAAAACATGGTTGAGGGTATAGACCATTTGGACATGGCCGATTTCCTGATTACGTTTTGTTCGACGGGCTATTGAGGTGGCTGCACAGACATTGAATGTGAGCAGTTGCAACTATCAATGCTGACAGATGGATGGCTGATTGGGTTGTTGATACTATCAAATCGGCCATTTATCATCTGCTCAACCTGACTATTTGCAACCACCGCATCGATCAGTGCTATGGGTATAAGATCAGTCATCATAGCCAGAGACAGCATGAATGCTTAGAGGTGTTGGAGGATGATTTTTTTCCTGGAACATGATCACCATTTGATGAAAAGACTCAGCACCCCTCACTTTATTCCTTCTATTCAGCGTCTGCTGATTAGTCGCCACGTCTTCATGAATGATTTCACAGTCCAGGTCATGGCAGGGACTCTCCTGCATGAGTTGAGATCGGTCAAGAAAATCTACACCACTCTCTCCAATGTGTACAAAAATCTGACTGGACAGGATCCGGTTAAAATCTACCACCTGCAGATTGTCGGTGTCTGTTATACCGGAGCTTGTTAAGCCAAAATTAACAGATTTATTACTACCTTGTAAATTATCATTTTGGAAAACAAACAAAAAAAAAAAACACAAAACAACATGTAAGTAGGAAGTTTTTCCTACTTTTTTTTTTTTAGGACTTACTAGAGCTACCTGATTATAGAGAGTTACAGTAATCCAGCCTAGAGGTAATAAAAGCGTGGACCACTTTTTCTGCATCTTTTCGGGTCAGGATAGGCCTAATTTTTGCAATATTACGGAGATGAAAAAATGCAGTCCGAGAATTAAAATTAAAATACAAATCTTGATCAAATATTACTCCGAGGTTTCTTACGGTAGTGTTAGAGGCCAGAGCAATGCCATCTAGAGAAACTGTGTCATCAGATAAAGAGTCTCTGAGTTGTTTGGGGCCAAGAACAATAACTTCAGTTTTGTCGGAATTTAACATCAGGAAATTGGTGCTCATCCAGGTCTTTAAGGCAGTTATGGAGTTTAGTTAATTGATTACTTTCTTCTGGCTTCATCGATAAATACAACTGAGTATCATCCGCATAACAATGGAAATTTATAGAGTGATTTCTAATGATGTTACCGAAAGGAAGCATATATATAGAGTAAATAGGATTGGTCCGAGCACAGAACCTTGCAGAACTCCAAAACAAACTTTGGTACGTAAGGATGATTCTTTATGAACGTCAACAAACTGAAAACGATCAGATAAATAAGATTTAAACCAGCTCAGTGCAGAACCTTTTAGGCCAATTAAGTGATCCAGTCTCTGCAGTAGAATTTGATGGTCAATTGTGTCAAATGCCGCACTAAGATCTAATAAAACAAGTACAGAGACAAGTCCTAGTGCTGTCTCAGTGCTATGATGCACTCTAAATCCTGACTGAAATTCCTCAAATAAATTATTATTATGGAGAAAATCACACAGCTGGTCTGCGACTACTTTCTCAAGGATCTTTGACATAAAGGGAAGATTAGATATTGGTCTATAGTTAGCTAACACCTCTGGATCCAGGGTGGGCTTTTTAGTAGAGGTTTAATTACAGCTACCTTAAAAGACTGTGGTACATAGCCTGTTAATAAGGATATATTGATCATATCTAATATATGAGTGTTAACTAAAGGTAAGACCTCCTTAAGTAGCCTAGTTGGGATGGGTTCTAAGAGACACGTTGATGATTTAGATCAAGAAATCACTGCGGTCAATTCTTGAAGAGAAATTGGGGAGAAGCAATCTAAATATATATTAGGTTTTACAGCTGTGTTTGAGGTTAGATAGGTACTATCTGAGGACAGGAGGTCATGCATTTTGCCTCTAATAGTTAGAATTTTGTCATTAAAAAAGCTCATAAAATCATTACTGCTAAGGGCTAAAGGAATACAAGGCTCAATAGAGCTTCGACTCTCACTCAGCCTGGCTACAGTGCTGAAAAGAAACCTGGGGTTATTTTTGGTTTCTTCTATTAATGCTGAGTAATAGTTTGCTCTGGCATTGCGGAGGCCCCTCTTATAAGTTTTGAGACTGTCTGTCCAGATTAAACGAGATTCTTCCAGTTTGGTTAATCGCCAATTCCTTTCAAATTTTTGCCATATTTATTATAGGAGCGAACTTTCTTTGCTTTTTTAACTTCTTTTTAAGAGGAGCTACAGAGTCAAGTGTTGTTCGCAGCGAGCCTACAGCACTATCGACAAAATGATCAAAGTCGGTACAGGACACCTCTGTTACTGAGGGACTTGGTATTGAATTTAATGACGGAGTAATCTTTTCCTTAAATTTTTGTGACAGCACTATCTGATAAACATCTAGTATAGTAACTGTTGCTGAGTGGCGTGTAATCGAGTAAAAAGACATCAAAAGTAATCAGATAATGATCCAATAGTGAGGGATTCTGTGGGAAGACTTTCAGGTTTTCAATTTCAATTCCATACGTCAGAACTAGATCGAGGGTATGGTTAAAACAATGAGTGGGTTCATGTACACCCTGACTAAAGCCAATGGAGTCTAATAATGAGATAATCGGAGGACAGTTAGCAGAGGCTAAGGCTATGCTATGTGGCTCCGCACCGGCTACAGGGGGCTGGCTAACTACCGCAGCCACTGAATGGTTTTCCATGGTGCGGAGCACCGTTTGCAATTCACTATGCCTCACCTCCAACGCAGCAAATAAGCTACACTTATTACAATTACCACTGTCGTTAAAGGAGGCAGAGGCATAACTGAACATTTGGCACACCGAGCAAGAAAGAGCAGAGGGAGAAGCCATCGCTAACTGTAAAGCTAATGTAGCTACCAAGGCTAGTAACGTGCAAACAACAGCTCAGAGATTAGCGAGAAGTCATAGAAAGGAGGAGAGCTATAAGTGCTTAAACAGAACCAGTGTGGGTTAAGACTTGAAGTAGATGTTAAAGCAACGTTAAAGCAACTGAAGTGAGAAAGCAGGCTACTAGAATTCACCAGAGCAGTACAGAGACGCTGTCACAGAAACACTGGAAATGACACAACTCGCTTACAGCAATACGTCCAACAGGGACGTACATTAAAAGCAACACTACATGTTGGTAAAGGAGTAGAAATATTTGGTCTACCTTGACATCAGACCACTTTTTTTTTCTCTGTCACTGTCTGTGCAGTCCCACAGACAGCTGACAGCATCAGCAGCGTTGATGTGTTGCCACTTTTTTTGCTTTCTTTTATTAATGATCCTGCTGCTGTGGCTACCAAATAAAATCTTTCTTCAGTCCTCCACCTCCCGTTAAAGGGTCTCTAGCTCAGTCTCGGAGAAATTCCGTTTTTGGGTTCGTTTCTCACACCTTCGCTGTGACTCACACAACGAGAGAACACTCGCATGCCAGCATATTTATATGCAGATCGCATTCATGAGGTGATTTGCATGACCATTTATGGTTGAACTAGGGCATGTAGAGAGGAGAATATGAGGTGGATCTGGGTTTCTTCACGCCATTTTCAGCTTTTGGGCGCACGTCAACTTTTAGTATGAATCCTAAGCACTTTTTTATAAATGAGGCCCCTGGTGTTTACGTTTCAGTCTAGTTATGTTATTGGCCAGCAGTCTGATGATCTTATTTTGACGTCTCAGTTTTTTGTATTGAGACGTAGATTGCAGAATGTTTCCCTTTAAAAGATTTAAATGCTAACTCACACAGCACCTGGAGAAAGTCAAGGGAGCAGTGAGCTATGATATCTTTACGTTTCTGAGGCGTGGTGTGGTACAAAGCTTTTAGTAAGACGGCTTTCCTTTTTATACGCTGTGGCATGACGACCTACTTGGCTTTAGGCAGGTAGATGATGGGCCACTGGTCAGGAAGTAAACCACTCCTCACTTCGTATTGTTCTGGACAGGATGGTGTGAGATTCAGGATTAAATACCCATAGGGGTCTTTGGTGGCATCTTTAAAACTTTCCAATAAAAATGTTTTTGTGAGGGGAAAATTTGACGAGATAGAATATTCATCTGTAATTTGTCTCTGGGGTTTTTGAACAACACCATATACTTGCTGTTTAAACTGATAGTAGAGCTGCAGGGGCTAAGTATATACATTCACTGTATATCCACTTTTCTACATGTGGCTGCTGCTGGCTTGAGGTTGGTTTCAAAATTCAAAATACCTTGTAAACAAACAAAATATTCAGTATTACACATTTTCTTTGGTTACTTTTCTTTCAAACATTTTTTAAAGTTACTGCCGGTAAAAAAAATGAAAAAAAGAGGGAGAGAAGGAGAGAGATCCAGTTTTTGTCTTTGATGAAGCCTTATTGTTTTGCTGCGATTAAACAATGAGAGACATGTTTTCTCCATTTTCTTAAATATTCACACTACTGTGCATGGGGAGACAGAGACCTGCTCTGCTCCAGACACACTCAGCACCTTGGACAGCACAGTGCACCTGAGTGTTGTCGATGTGTACATGTTAATTTGATTTCAATCATTTTGTTTTAAACCTTGACATGTGCAGGTGGACTCAGCCAGTGCTAAGAAAGGTCCTATGCCTGCCTGTTGGAGAGATAGAGAGAAGATTAAAGCGTCAAATTGCAGTAAAAGATGCTGTATAAAAGACAGGCTACAACTTTTTTTCCTTGTCCCCCCCTGGAATTATTATCTAAAATTTTACTGTTTATTGTCCCCCCCCCCCCCCCCAACTATGAAATGGGATTTTCGCCCCTGTACAGTTGTATTTACCCTGATGAAATACATTCTGAGTCAACATCATGACCGACATATTTTTATGATGTTGGTAATGTGTAAAAATTTTAACCACCTCTGGATGATCAAAGGCTTGAAAAATAACATTGTCCAGGATGACCACAACATCTTCAAATTCCTCAAAAGAATCAGGCAGCCCTTCGATAAATGTAATATTTTTATTTATTTTCTGCAGTTCATCATGCATAGGTTGGAATGAAGTAAAAATCCACACAATTTTCTGAGGTACAGTACTCGTTTTCCAGTACAGTTTTTACAAAATAACTTTTCCCACAGCCATTGGGTCCAACTATAAGACATGAAAAAGGCACTTTCAGTCTAGAGTCAAATTCAACCTCCTCCATCACGGCAAAGTGTGACATTTTTCTTTTCTTTTTTCTGTGGGGGAAAAAAAAATTGGGACTGTTGTTTTGGATTGCCAAAATGCCCCTAAGATGATTGTCATCTTTGACAACTCATTGTCATTTAACTGAATACCCATCCTCTGAGACTTTTCTCGAGGAGGACTCTCACTCTCACTATGCACTCTCTTCCCGTTCTCCTCTTCCTCCTCTTTTTCCTCCTCCTCCTCTTCCAACTTTTCCTCCTCTTCCTCTGAATAATACCCTGTCTCAGACGTCATCACATCAACATCCTTGTTCTCTTTATCACACATCGTCGCATCAGCATCCTCGTTCTCTTTATCAAATGTGTCCTTTTCATCAAGCTTCTCCGCACTCACATCTTTGTTATTCATAGAAACTGCCATCCTTAACATCATCACTGCCCAATCCTCGGTGGTCAACACCGTCATGTCGGTTGAAGGACTCAGACTTTCCCACTCACCCAGCTGATACAAACACAGTTTGCCCAGCTCGTACCTGAACACATAACCCCAAGATCCAGACATCCACAGTTGTAGAGACCATTCTTCATGCGTTCCTGATGGCGGCATCTGGGTATGGCACAGATACATCAGAAACCTCTTCTCTGGAGCGCCTGGTACCTAGGTAGCATATTGATAGAATGTTACAGGCATCTGACTGAGCATTGATGAGGACCATTTGTCAGACGAGTCTTCTCCTCTCTTCATCTCTTCCTCTTCTTCTTCACCCAACAGTGTAGAAACCGCATTGTCCACTCGAATCGATTCCAACATTTGCAGATCCATGCTGAGTACAAAGTAGAATGAAAGAATTAACAGAAACTGTTTTTTATCCACTTCTCAACACCTCCCACAGTTCTCATAACTCCGCCCTCTTCTCTCATTGGTTCATCCTTAAAACGTCCCTGCGGGCAGACCGGACACACCTCTCAGTGTGGAGGCCCCCCATGAGGAAACACTGGAGCTAAAAACTAAAAGACGAAAAGACTAAAAGGCAATATGATAATATAAAACAAGTATGAGATAAAATAATGATAAAATGCATAAAAATATAAGATTAGAAAAAATTAAAGATTTAAAGATTAAAATAATATTAATAATAGTAAATAAATGAAGATTTAGAAACTAAATAATAAAATGCATAAAGATTTAAAAATAAATCATTTAAAAGCATTAAAAAGTAAAAATAACATATAATAGAAGAATTAAAAAAGTAAAAGGAATCAGTTAAAAGCTAAATTAAAGAGCTAAATTAGAGCCTCCTTTTAAAAACATCAGCAGTCTCTGCAGTCCTGTGTTCTCCAGCAAGCTGTTCCATAAGTGAGGGCCAGAATGGCTGAATGCAGCCTAATTATTAAAAATGACAACACGTCGGATGACACTTCTGAGGAAGACTGAAGTCACAGTCGAAACTGTCAAGCAAGTAAAAGAAACATCTCCTACACCTTTTGTAGAAAGATAAGAAAATATTGAACAAACAAAAAAAATCAGAATAACAGCTAGAAATTATTTAGTGTATTGGGAGAAAATATACCCTAAACATATAGTAAACAAAATATCTACGTACTTCAATAGCCGCGAACTGTAAAACAGATATTCTGTGCACAAAAACATTTATACAGACACACACACACACAAACAAAAGAGCCTTTTTTATGTTTTTGTGGCTATTTGTTCTTTTTTATGTTTTTGTGTGTTTTGTATTTCAGTTTTCATGTGTATAAAAAGAGGATCGTGCAATTGTACAAGAGCAATTGATGTTTGGTGACTACATCAGTTTGGGCACTACAGTAAAATATTAAAAAAAAGCTCTGTACACTTAAACACTGCAAAGCTGCACCATTTATTTGTCTCTTGAAAGACTTCACTCACTTCTCATTGGTTCAAACCTATAAGGTAGGAGGGGTAGGGACAAACTTGGCAAAGGTGTGGGTAAAAGGGGCAGAGAATTGGGCGGGAATGGGAGGGGAAAGGGGGCAGATGGGGCGGTCATGAAGACGTGGCAACATATGATTGGATGACAATTGAGTCACGCCTGTCAAAATTGAGTTTGACATTATGTGTACCCCTTATCTCTCTCTAACACAATTTTGGCACTGGTATGTTATAAGGTCAGGAGTCTTATCAAGCATGTAAAATTTTGGGCAGATTGGACAATGTCTTAAGGCTCATGTCGAACATCCTTAGATAGTACAGACAAAATTTGCACAGTAAATTCTAAATAGCTGACTTCTTCTTGAGTTTGGGGGTATTGCTTCAAGAGACTTTCTTGCGTGTCTTGGGATTCTATGTGCCCCCCAGTTTTTGTACATTCAGGCTAAATGTACTGTAACTCAGGAACACCTTGTTGAAGTTTTGTAGGGGGAGCTACCAAGCCACTTTTGGGCCCTTGATTTTGACCCCTGGAAATTACAAATTTTTCACCAGTTTTGATGTATGTGCAAAGTTTAGTGAGTTTTCAAGATCCTTAAAGCCACAGTGTGTAGGAATTTCTCCCATCTAACATTGAAATCATATATTGCATTGAAACAGATGGCTCACTCTAGCGCCTCACTGTTTCAAACACGTATTGCAACAACTGTAGCCGCTGTGTACCAAAAAGCTATGATAACACTGATGAAACCATGTCATCCGATACTACATGGAGTATTCATTTAGGCTCCTATACAGACACACATGACGCGAGTTGACAAACCCCCTCCTCACCATGCTGGCTGTGTTTACAACGTAGGACTGTTGGGGCGGGTATAAATCGAAACAAACCAATCACGTCTTGTCCTTTGACAACTGACAAGTGGCTCAACCTCACACACCTCATCCCTCTCCTCGCATTACTGCACCGCTGACAGCTGTTAGTGGCCAGCGGCACTACTGCCGCATAACAAAGTCCCACTCTTTGAGCATAATGCAGGATCATGTATTATACAGCATCACGGGAGACGGAATCCTAGTTGCCAAGAAAGTGCAAAAGGTAATCAAAAAGGCAGTGTGACTGGCGAATTAAAAAACAAGGGTCAGCATTGGGGTTGCCTTTCCCAGGTGGAGAGAGCTGCTGAAGGAGAAAGGTAATACAATCACAGGCCAGCGCTAACAGCGGCTAACAGCAGCTAACAGCTAACAGCGGCACAGTGATGCGAGGAGAGGGATGAGGCTGTTAGCGACTGGCCGCTACCAGTGACTAACAGCCAACAGTGGCGCTGGCCTGTGATTGCATTACCATTCTCCCTCAGCAGCTCTCTCTACCTGGGAAAGGCTACCTCGATGTGGGCCTCCGTTTTTTTTTTTTAATTCGCCGGTCACGCTGCCTTTTCTATTCCCTTTTGCGCTTTCTTGGCGACAAGGATTCCGTCTCCCATGATGCTGCATATGCATGATCCTGCATTATGCTCAAAGAGTGGGACTTTGTTTCAAATTTGCCAGGGTAGTAGCAAAGCGCTTCTTGCTCCTCTCCTTCGGCTCCTCAGTCATGCAGTGTTGGCCTGGCTCTCAACGAAAACGCCGAAGGCGGTGCTGTATGTCCCTTGCTGGCAGGTGTATTCTCAAGATGGCGAAACGTAATGGAACCCCACAGACGACTTAACCGCCCAATGTACAAACAAATCAAAAATTCTCCTTTTACGAGAATAAGTCAGATTATTGGTGGAGGTAATAGTATACCAGTGATAAAAGCAGACATCAATTTTTGCCAATAAACAACTGAAAATGTTTCACAATGTCCCTTTAAGCCCCTCAAAATTGCTATTCATATACAGTACAGGCCAAAAGTTTGGACACACCTTCTCATTCAATGCGTTTTCTTTATTTTCATGACTATTTATATTGTAGATTCTCACTGAAGGCATCAAAACTATGAATGAACACATGTGGAGTTATGTACTTAACAAAAAAGGTGAAATAACTGAAAACATGTTTTATATTCTAGTTTCTTCAAAATAGCCACCCTTTGCTCTGATTACTGCTTTGCACACTCTTGGCATTCTCTCGATGAGCTTCAAGAGGTAGTCATCTGAAATGGTTTTCCAACAGTCTTGAAGAGTTCCCAGAGGTGTTTAGCACTTGTTGGCCCCTTTGCCTTCACTCTGCGGTCCAGCTCACCCCAAACAATCTCGATTGGGTTCAGGTCCGGTGACTGTGGAGGCCAGGTCATCTGCCGCAGCACTCCATCACTCTCCTTCTTGGTCAAATAGCCCTTACACAGCCTGGAGGTGTGTTTGGGGTCATTGTCCTGTTGAAAAAGAAATGATCGTCCAACTAAACGCAAACCGGATGGGATGGCATGTCACTGCAGGATGCTGTGGTAGCCATGCTGGTTCAGTGTGCCTTCAATTTTGAATAAATCCCCAACTGTGTCACCAGCAAAACACTCCCACACCATCACACCTCCTCCTCCATGCTTCACAGTGGGAACCAGGCATGTGGAATCCATCCATTCACCTTTTCTGCATCTCACAATGACACAGCAGTTAGAACCAAAGATCTCAAATTTGGACTCATCAGACCAAAGCACAGATTTCCACTGGTCTAATGTCCATTCCTTGTGTTTCTTGGCCCAAACAAATCTCTTCTGCTTGTTGCCTCTCCTTAGCAGTGGTTTCCTAGCAGCTATTTGACCATGAAGGCCTGATTCACGCAGGCTCCTCTTAACAGTTGTTCTAGAGATGGGTCTGCTGCTAGAACTCTGTGTGGCATTCATCTGGTCTCTGATCTGAGCTGCTGTTCACTTGCGATTTCTGAGGCTGGTGACTCAGATGAACTTATCCTCAGAAGCAGAGGTGACTCTTGGTCTTCCTTTCCTGGGTCGGTCCTCATGTGTGCCAGTTTCATTGTAGCGCTTGATGGTTTTTGCGACTCCACTTGGGGACACATTTAAAGTTTTTGCAATTTTCCGGACTGACTGACCTTCATTTCTTAAAGTAATGATTGCCACTCGTTTTTCTTTAGTTAGCTGATTGGTTCTTGCCATAATATGAATTTTAACAGTTGTCCAACAGGGCTATTGGCTGTGTATTAACCTTACTTCTGCACAACACAACTGATGGTCCCAACCCCATTGATAAAGCAAGAAATTCCACTAATTAACCCTGATAAGGCACACCTGTGAAGTGGAAACCATTTCAGGTGACTACCTCTTGAAGCTCATCGAGAGAATGCCAAGAGTGTGCAAAGCAGTAATCAGAGCAAAGGGTGGCTATTTTGAAGAAACTAGAATATAAAACATGTTTTCAGTAATTTCACCTTTTTTTGTTAAGTACATAACTCCACATGTGTTCATTCATAGTTTTGATGCCTTCAGTGAGAATCTACAATGTAAATAGTCATGAAAATAAAGAAAACGCATTGAATGAGAAGGTGTGTCCAAACTTTTGGCCTGTACTGTACATTACATTTATCAATTCCATACAATCATGAGTACAATCTTCATTTTCTTGAAATCATTATTGCATGGTGGAGACCATGCAATAATGATTTCAAATGAAGAGCAGGAGTCGTGTGAGTTGTAGTTGAAATAGTGAGATTTTGGGTTCCTGTTAAAGGGATAGTGCACCCAAAACTGAAAATTCAGCCATTATCTACTCACCCATATGCTCTTTCCTGACACTAGACAGCTTTAAAAACACAATTGATCAGCAAAGAGAATCCCAATGAAAAGGCTGCAAATCATTACAAGGTTATTTTTTATTATTACGTAGCTCAATCATGAAGACAAGCACTGCAAAGCCTTGGACATAATTGTGTTTGTTTCTCCGAATAAACAATCCAAAAGTAAACAGTAAAAAGAGAGATGGGGCTGATGTAGAAAAACACAAAAAACTACTACCATCTCTGTATGAATGACCTTTTCACTCAGAAAAAGTTGAAAACAAACATTAAAAAACGTCCTTCAAGAAACTGTCACAACATTAGCAATAGATGAGTAAAATGAAACAGTCACATTAACTTATGTTATGTATGTATGTATGTATGTATGTATATGCAGCACGTGTAATGCAGTTATGTTACTGTTTTGGTACAGGTGGTACTACATAGTGGTTGTCCCCCAAACCCTGGGTTCTTTAAGAAGATGGGAGAACCCTGAGGACATGGATATACATGAGGTAAGTAGACATGTACTTGGGAGCCAAGGGACTAATATTTTTTCACACAGTCACTTTTTTGGAACTCACCACTCATTTGGGGGGTTGAGTGACTCAAAGTTTCTCCCAGAAAGACAAACCATTTAATTTTAAGGTTAAGACTTCAGGTTGGACGTCAGGCTGGAGTAAGGAATGTAGTGGTTATGGTTAAAGATCCAGTGTTTCTCATCAGAACACACCGAGACCTCATGGAAGAACCGTTTGCACAATCATAATCTATCTATCTATCTATCTATGATTTGTCACATGGAAATATACAAGGTACGACTCAATGAAATGTGATCCAATCAGCTCCTTTTACTTGTGCTTTGTAATTTACTCCTTTTTTGTGTCTTCTTACATTGTTGGCTGCTGCTTTATAATTGTCCATGTTTTTGGATGGTTCTTGTAATCCACGGTTTCTGATTGTGGAATGATTTAACTGTCCACACAGTCTGACCTTATTAAAACCGCTGTAGGGTAGCTCCTCCTAAACACTACAGCCACTTTTAGCAGAGATCCACAGCAGGAGTGGCCGGGACAGCACATCCCAGTCCTAGCATCACACCAGTCCTCACCATAAAGCACACTCATCCTCCCTTCTCTCACCAGAGTCCCCTGCTCCGTCAGATTAGCATATTGGAAAAGAGTCACCTGGTTGAACGGTGTTGTACAGAATTTAACAAGGTTTCGTGAATCAAAGGATATTACAGTTCCTGATCTCCTGTTGGTGATTCACTTTATTTTCCAATGCCTGTACGCAGTGGCGGTTCTACGCCAGTTTCAATGGGGGGGCCAAGCTATTTGATTTAAAGGCATCAAATCTGGTGAATTCTGAGAGTCAAGTTATGATGGCAGAATATGCATAGATTTCAACATCTTTGTGCTTTTCATGTGTGAAAAATGTTTTATTTTTACTGATTAAAAACACTAGTGGCATGTTATGGTGAAGGGTTACACTTAAAATACGGCTAAGGATTAGTGGTTAAACATTTCAGTAATCAAAAGAAAAATGACTGACGTACTGATCTGCCTCTGGAGGGCTGTTTTATTGTTTTAAATCATGTGCAGACAAAATATTCTTTTAAAATTCTCCTACACACAAGTCAGTATAAGCTACTCCACCAGCTGAGGCTTAGAAGCGGCTCAGCGTTCCGCTCCGCTAATAATACGCGCTGGGTCTATTTCTGACGGACGCTGCGTGACGGCACGTCAATTTGCACAGACCAAATGAGTCAAACAGGAAGTCAGGTGCAGAGAGTATTCAGTCAATTTTTGAAATAAAATATCCATGAAAACTCAATTCAATGGTGCTGTGTGTTGCTGTGCAGGCTCAGTGTTTAAGTCTTAAATACAGTTTAGTCTTAAATACAGCCACACAATTCTCTACTGATGAAAACGGGTGTTTTCAAGAATGCTTCACGATGGATGTCAGTATTCCTCAGTGTTCCGCTTAGAAATGCATTCTGCTCTATCAACTCAAGCTCACTCTAGTGCTAGGAGAGCAACGTCTGTGGTGAGGCCAGGGAGGGTGAGGAGGAGGGAGGGGGCAGCCAAAGAATTCTCAGTAGGCGCTCCAGCCAGTGCGCTACAGAGTGACGTTCATTTACTGGAGGAATTTTATATCTGGCTTGGCCTGGCTTTGGAGACTATGGCGGGGCAAATTAGTCAATGTATGGAAAACACTGTATATATACACTAGAAAACTTGCGCCCTTTTTCCTCCTTGTGTGGTGTATTCCGCATGATCCGACTTTAAGTCGTCCGACGAGCAACCCGTTGAGACGATTTAGTTCAGGGTGCTAATTCAGCTGGTGCCCATTTCTTCTCCATCTTCCTTGATTTTTATTGATGTTTACATTTGAAAACATTGACCCAGCTAGAAGTCAGCAGGAAGTGAGTTTACAGACCAGTGAGTTGATTTCCTCATCCTGATGATGACCTGCAGCCACACTACACCACTGTCCAACACCAACCACAAAAAGCACCACGAAGACTTGCAAAACAGGCATGAGCTGAAATTTATCAGAAATTTAGGAGAGCTGAAAGAGCGGCAACTGGAAGTGTCCAGGACACTAAAGCAGCTAAAACAGAATTCAACTTGCATTCAGTTCATTATTTACACCTGTGACATGTCAACACGTCTTCTGTGAAAAAAGCCCATGCCGTAATGCCATGCCTGGGTACCGTTAAGGTTTGGTTAGGTCTCCAGAGAATGAATGAAAAGTTAATCTAATGTCGTTGAAAGGGACACTTCAGGTTTTTTGAATTGGGGCTGCATGAGATCCTTAATTATGGTGTATTACCTACAGTAGATGGGAGTCAGTGTGCACCTTGTTTTGAGGATCAAAATAAGGGCTGTTGGGGTGCGGCCGGCGCTGCATTTAATTTTAGGCAACAACCTTGCTGGCAGACGGGTTTGAGCGGATGCTCCTTCCACACCTCTCATCGACCCGCCTCCCTCGCCTGTAGTTACACCTTGTCTGTCTGAGTCTGTGTCTGGAGTGAGCTCCAGTGTGTTGCCAGATGTTTCTTTGTCGTGCGTGATTACGCGCGCTATGAGCACAGTGGAGCCTTTAGGGCCTGACAGTAACAGTGATGTAGCTCTGAAGGTTCCTTCGTTGTCTGAACTTCCTTTATCTTTGTCGCACGGGGAGGTTGTACAGGAGCAACGTAGTGATTTGTCCTTGAAAGAGGTGTTTGAGCGTGCCTTGTCTGCCTCGGAAATATCCAGTGCTGCAAATGGTTACTTTGTGCATAATGATGTACTTTTCAGAAAATGGGTTCCTGTTGTTGACGAGTGTGTGAAGGGTGATGTTTTCCAGTTGGTGGTGCCAGTGAAGTTTCGCCCTCTTGTCTTGAGGGTGGCACATGACGAGTGTGGACATTTCGGTGTGCGGAAAACATATTTGAACATCTTGAAGCACTTCTTTTGGCCGCATGTTAAGCATGATGTGTCCGTGTATATTAAAACCTGCTATGTGTGTCAGCTCACTGGAAAGCCTAACCAAAGTCTCAGGCCAGCCCCGCTGCAGCCTATCCGGGTGGAGACTGTGTGGGTCCATTGCCACCGTCCAAATCTGGTTGTAAATATCTGTTGACGGTAATGTGTCAGTGCACCCGGTATCCGGTGGCTTATCCTTTGAGGTTGATTATGACCAAGGCTGTGGTTAAGGCATTGTCAGAGTTTATTTCAGTATCTGGTATCCCCAAAGTGGTTCAGAGCGACCAAACTTTTCATCTAACTTGTTTGGGCAAGTGCTGAGGCTGCTGCGTATTAGACAGAATCAGTCAACAGCTTATCATGCACAGAGCCAGGGTGCCCTCGACCAGTTCCATCAAATGCTTAAGTCTCTCCTGCGTGCCTACTGCACGGAGTTGGACAGAGACTGGGAAGATGGGGTCCCGTGGCTAATGTTGGCTGTGCGAGAGGCAGTACAGGAAAGCACAGGCTTTAGCCCAAATGAGTTGGTCTTTGGGCATGTTGTGCGGGGTCCTTTAGCAGTGCTGAAGGGGGACTGCGTTGACACTAAGCCACCGAGCGGTTTGTTGGATTATGTGAACGGGTTCCGTCATTGCTTGTTTGTTGCTGGTTGTATGGCACAGGAAAAATTGTCTGTGTCCCAGGACAAAATCAAAGAGTTGTATGACCATCATTCTGTGTGCCATGACTTTATTCCAGGCGACCAAGTTCTGCCGCTTTTGCCCATTGTTGGTTCGCCTTTACAGGCTAAATATGCAGGTCCATACACTGCTGTTAAAACAGTCTCTGATTTGAACTATATCATAGCAACACCCAGTCGGCGGAAAGCTGAACGTTTTTGTGATATAAATCTTTTGAAGCCGTACTACACCCGTGTTGAGTCGTGCTTGAGTCAGGAGCTGAATGATGGGATGCGCCCGGCTCTGGCTTCTGTGGTGGATGAGTGTGACAGGGTGCCAGAGCCGGATGAAAGTTTGCTGTGCAGGCAGTTAAAAAATTCTGAATCGCTTGGTAATTTGGACCAGTTGTTCTGTCATCTGTCAGCGTCGCAGCGCAGTGAACTGACACGTTTGGTGCATAATTATCCCTGTTTGTTTAGTGACATTCCCACGCAGACTGACTGGATTGAGCATGATGTGGATGTAGGAGATGCTCGGCCCATAAAACAGCAGTTTTACCGGGTGGCACCAGGTAAACGTGAGCATTTGGATGCTGAGGTTGAGTATATGCTCCAAAATAAGATAGCTGCTCCGTCGTCATCCAGCTGGGTTTCGCTGTGTATTTTGGTGCCGAAGCACGATGGCACGCCTCGGTTTTGTACAGACTTACGTAAAGTAAATGCTGTTACGAAGTCCGATTCGTTTCCATTGCCGCGCATGGATGATTGTATTGACCAAGTGGGCTCGGCCAAGCTTGTTAGCAAGTTTGACCTGCTGAAGGGCTACTGGCAGGTGCCTTTATCTGAGCGTGCACAAGAGGTCTGTGCTTTTTTCACTCCATCTGGCCTTTACACTTATAAGGTGATGCCTTTTGGGCTTAAAAATGCCCCTGCAACATTCCAACATTTGATGAACCGCGTAGTGTCGGGTTTGCATGGTTGCTCAGTCTATCTGGATGATTTGCTGAAGCGCACCTTACCATTAACCTTGTCAAGTGCGTCTTTGCGCGGGCTACAGTAACATACCTTGGCTGTGTGGTGGGACAAGGTTGTGTGGCCCCAGTCCAGGCCAAGATTATGGCAGTGCCCAAATAACCACAACCCACGACGAAAAAGGAACTGCAAAGGTTCTTGGGTTTAGTTGGTTATTATAGACGTTTTTGCAAAAACTTCTCCACTGTTGTATTCCCATTGACTGAATTGTTAAAGGCCAAGGCTAAATTTGTCTGGTCAGCTGCCTGCCAACATGATAATGTGAAATCTTTACTGTATTGTTCTCCTGTTCTAGCAGCTCCATGTTTTGACCGGGCATTTATGCTCCAAGTGGACGCCAGCCAGGTGGGAACAGGTCCGGTCCTGCTGCAGGGGGATGATCAGGGTGTTGTGAGACCCGTCAGCTTCTTTTCTAAGAAGTGTAATCATTATCAGTCTAACTACTCTGTAATAGAGAAGGAAGCATTGGCACTCATGTGGGCCTTGCAACATTTCGAGGTTTATGTTGGAGGAGCTCGAGCACCCCTGGTGGTTTTCACTGACCACAACCCTTTGACTTTTCTCCGGTCCCTCAGATGTCCCAACCAGAGGCTTATAAGATGGTCTCTGTTCTTGGAGGCCTATGACCTTGATATTAAACATATAAAAGGAACAGACAATGTTATTGCAGACGCATTATCGTGTGCCCCTTTGTGTTTGGCTTTTGCCTTGTGTTTCCTAAGCCAAATAACTGTTACTCATTCTGCCTGTTAACCTGCTCTGTGCTCCCATTCTCTTAATTTGCTTCTCAGGTTCCCAGGGTTGCTGAGATGGGTGGCATCGTGGTGGGCCCCATAGGCAGGATTACGGTGATGAATTTATGTTTTTTCCGATATTCATTCTTTGGTTGTGGGTGCGTGCCAATGGTTCCCCTGGGAACATTGACTTTATGGGGGGGGGGTTTGACGGCCCTGGCCTGTATGTTCTTGATGTTGCCTCTCAGTCCCTCTCTCTCTGTTTCCTCTCTGAGGTGTGGCCTGATTGCCTGATCTGGAGCACCTGGGCTAGGTGCTCCTGCAGAGAATAAAAGGCAGAAGCTTCAGTGCTTCTCCCTCTCTCTCCATCTTGGCAGCACCCTTGTTGGTTTTGTTGAGGCTTTTGCACACATAACACCATGCAGCACATTCTCACACACCCACATGTGCACTACTGATCCTACTGACTTAACACATCTTACTCTTTATCTCATTAGTTAATATTTGTTTACTTTAATAAATTACTTAATTTACTCGTATTCTGAGTCCTTTCCCTTCTTTGCCATAACCTCTCGAGCCAGGGTTATGACAGTAAGAATGTCGTCAAAAGTAACCAACTCATAGCTCCAACTCACCAACAGAAAGGCAGCAGGATCTTTTAAACATGGTGCGTACCCAAAATTAAACATGGTCTTGACATCAACTTCACGTTCCCTATATTTGACACTGAACATCCAAACAAGCAATCAAAACAAGCAAAGTCATCGAAATATTAATTAGGAGGTGTACAGTTGGAACTGCAAAATGTAATGTCTGTCTTTGTGAAAAGGGCCTGACCTGACACTTTCAAAGTCTCATCACAGTACTGTGGTGTGTGCCGGTATAAATGCTAATGCCTGAATAGTCAAGACCCCCCTCCCAATTATCATATGGGTGAAGAAATACAGGAATAAATAACTACAGAAATAAATAAATAGGGAAATAAATGAAAACAAAAATAAATGTAAAAAGAAATAAATGTAAACATAAAAGAATAAATGAATACAGAAAATAAGTAATTTGTCAAATAAATAAATAAATTGTATTTATTTATTTTAATATTTATGTGCATATTTATTTATTTTCAAATTAACCTGCACATTTGTTTGATAACTGGGCATTTTATCTCTACATTTTTTTGTTTATGATTTCATTTATTTATTTATTGAGCCATTTTGATTTTGGCAGTTTCAGTCCTGAATAGCACTACAGGTTTCCAGCAAAACAAATTGTAGCTACTTTAAAAAGGCATATCTAAAACAATCAATATCAGTCTAAGTGGGTGCTACTTTTATAATATTTTCATCACTTCACCTGTGAGTCTAGCGAGAAAGTTGGCAACTGTGTGGTGTGTGTGTGTGTCTGTGTCTCAGAGGTACCTCCGGAGAATCCTCAGGATAACCTGGGAGGATCGACGGACCAACTCCAGCGTCCTGGAGGAGGCTGGTATCTCCACTGTCATAAGAATTTGTTTGTAATGACCTTTAAAGCAAATAGAGACCGGAACCGAAATATCAAAGTTTAACAGAATTTATTATCTTGTACAAGAGGAGTGTTTCACAGTGCAACACACAAGATGAGGTTACAGAGAAAAGGCTCCCTGAAGGAGCGTTTGCTATCAGCTATTATACAGCACAAGTGGGCAGGGAAGCTCGGATGTTTCTATCAAGTACACACTTGTAGATAACGTCACAATCATCTTCTGTCCCTCTTTTGGAACAATACCCTGCCTGTCTGGCCATCCAAAATGGCTTGTCCTTGACTTGTCTCCGAGCCTCCCTGTCCTCCCTTACAGATACAGAGCTGATGAATCTGCTGATGTTGTGGTGTTTAAGTACAAAACAGAAACAGTATCCTACTGACCGGTACACAGCGTACATACACAGCGTGATCATAATTTTTATAACATCCACCATCACTGTCATCATCACCCAACACCAGCTCAGTTGGACTTGCCATGGGATTCGGATGCCTGACTCGCCTCGCCAAACAAGTCCTCTACTCACAGCTTGTTCAAGGAAAGCGTGCCCCAGGAGGCCAAAAGAAAAGGTACAAAGATAACATCAAAGCAAACCTCGAGAAGTGCCACAGAGGCCTTAAGACCTGGGAGGCCACAACAACAAACAGGGCAGCCTGGAGACAACTTGTCTGAGATGGAGCTGCGCAGTATAATGACGATATCCATAGTGTAGCAGAAGACAAGTACAGACGCAGAAAGGAGATCGCTTCCACCAAAAAGGTTCCACCCAAAACCAGTCGCCACTGCCCACCCATGCCCACACTGCCCCAAAATATGTGGGTCCAGGATCAGCCTCTTCACCCACCTGAAGACCCATAAGGACCAAGAAGGAGGACAGACATACTCGACCCCGAGTGTCTGCCGATGATGATGGTGTGTGTGTGTGTGTCCCCGCAATGGTGCAGACTGAATAGAGCATGTCTTCACCTTCATCCATTGTGTATATTTGCCTTACTAACTTCTATTACATTACTGCTGGCAACAAACCTCTGCTATTTAAATCCATTGTTTACTTTCCAACCGCAGTGGTTATATCAGAGCAAGCCACTAGCAGGCCTATGCCTATTAATTAATACCACCATTAATACTTAACCGGTACGTTTTTCAGGGGCAGATTCAGTGACTGGCTGTTCTAGGACAAATGCTGTCTTGCTATGCTTTTCTGGCTTTCTTTCAGTGGAAATGTTGGTATTGGCAGTGAAGGGAAGGGGTGGGTTTACTCAAACGTACTTTTTTTTAAAAAATGGAGCTTTCAATTCTAATATAATGCTAGACAGTTTCATAATAATGCATCATTTTTAATGGATATATTTTGTGAGCAAAATCTGAATATAATATCTCTGTCAGGTAAATGTAGTAGTAGGCCAACAATGTTTTCTTCTTTTTTAACCCTATGGGCCCGAACGACGCATAGTGCGTCCAAATTCACACCCGTTCTTCTCTGTGGATTTTCTCCGCGACTGTGCATCATAGCCAGAAGCCACGCATATCATGTGAAACAGCGGAAGGGTAGCTTTCCGAGAAGGCCAAGCACTTGTCGGTAGTCCAATGTTTTCACAGCGAAAAAAAAAAGATAAAATTACACGAAAATGATGTATAACAGAGCTTTCATACAGCTTTGCACACACATTACTGTTGGATGGATTACTCGCGAACGCAGGCTCGCACAGACATGCCACACATATCACATGAAAGCGCAGGAGCAGAGCTTTCCAGGGATAACACATCATTGTACTGTCATCCCATCACGCTATAAATACAGATTGATTGTCTACAAAATAAAAACCAAATTTCTTTACAATCCATTATACAGATCTTGTTATCAGTCACTTCATATAGTGAGGAATATCGTATCTTACCACGTCTTAAGTGCAACACACACCGCCACCGGCGCGGCGCTGTGGCCGTCAAGGGACGCCCCCCAACACACACTGGCAGCGGCGCGCAGCGGCACCGTTAACATGTATTTCCCACCCCAGCCCTCTAGGTGTCTGTACCTACACTAGTTGCCAACGGTTGCCAACTGCTAGTAACAGAAGAAGAAGAGGAAAAACTTTGAGGCAACAACAACTTGAATTTCACGGGTGAGTTTCTTATCAAAGTCGTCTTATTAAAAATTTGAAACAACCAGAGTTGATCCTACCAGACTTGACGTACATAAAAGGCTTTTCTCGCAGCGCCGCCATGAGCGCCGGCTGCACTGGAAATAGAGCAGTGGGCTGAAGCAGAGCGGCGCAGCGCGTCGGCCGGCTTTAGTCTTGCGTGTGTTTCTCCCTGTCTATCCACATTTGTAGTCCGGCTTTCAAGATGCAAATATCTCCATATTGTCCAGTTGACATCAAACTCCATCAAACTTTGTATGACAAGACCAGCGCACTTCACCTTTGCGCACCCAGACAACTGCAGCCTAATTATGCATGCATGACAGGGCCATAGTCACCATATACATTGAGGGGGACACGTGCCCCCCCACCAATGCCCAAAATGTTCCCCCAGTATATAATTGAAACTGAAAAACAAATATTATCTTGGAGGACATCATTGCACTTGGTTAACTATTTTTCTATGATCTTAGATGTAAATATTGCATGTTTCTTTCAGATAAAACACATTTTTGACTTGTGAATGAGTCAATGGAATTTCTTGCAATAATGAAAAAATACTGGCAATCATGTCTGCCTGGCACAAACCACATGTTTTGGACAACTGTGAAGTGACAGAATGTCCCACCATCAAGGTTCTTATATTGCCAGATTCCAGAGAGTCTCCCCTCTTCATATATGGCAGAATATGTCTTCTTCCAACTTGCTATGGTGAGATACATGTAAAAATGTAAGAATTTAATCACACGGATTTGTTTTTTTCATTGATACAAAAATCAGTATCACATACAGGCACATAGAAGGACATGGAATGATGGCAAATCTGGTTAGCCCAGATTGTCTTGAAAAAAAAAAAAAAAAACAAGATATAGCATGTGTATGTAGCCTTTATAATGACTATGATATGAGCTTAAAAGCAAAGGCAGTAAAAATACCCCAAAAACGCCTAGGGCCCAAAGGGTTAAGTGCTCTGGGGGGGTTGTTGGTTATTTCAGGGCACAATGAGTTACAACACAAACATCATTTAACATTTTTCATATCTAAATATAATAAATCTATGTTGTTTGGGGCTCTGGTGTATTGCTCAGGACCCAAGCTAGCACTGTGCGGAGGGTGAAGTTGTTTGTATGGGCAGTTCTCAAGAAAGCAGCAAACAATACCACAGTTCCCAACAGACATGTTTTTGAGCAAGCACTGCACTAGTTGTACAGGTGTGAGCACCTCACCTGATAAGCACTCATAAGGATCACCTTGGTGTGCAGTGACAAAATGTCAGGTAAGGACCCGTTGGTTGAAAAACTGTAATAACAGGATCAGAATTAAAAATGAATGAATTTGGATGGGATTGGCATGATGTATGTCACTGGGCAAGAAGAATAAAAACATAGATTAGACCAAGAGAACAGAAATAATATAGAAAGAACATTCTACATGTTCAGTTGTTGTTTCGTTGTGTTTTAATATGCTTGATCCAAAGTTGCCTGTTGTTTCTTCCATCTGGCAGCTCCTGGAGGCTGGTGCTGACAGCAGTCTGCAGACAAAGAAGAGACAGAACCAGGATTTCCTGCAGCCCTACATCGCTGCCAAGCTGGACACTCTGTCTGAGATTTTCACACTAGGTGATGAGAAGAAATACAATGGCTACTACAACAAAGCTCTTGACCAGCAGCAGTATCATTGCTTCGTTCTGGCTGAATGGACGGGCCATGAGTCTGTGAGTGACCTCTATGTATTTATAAGTATGAGTGTGTACAACATATTTTTTTTTTTTGTGCCTTGTGCAGAGGATAGTGCACTTTGGCCAATCACAAGACTCTTTGGCCAGTTGCTATGAAATCATAAGACAATCATCAAAAGTCATCACCATTTTCACCAAACACTTTTGGTATAGTACCTTTGGCACCTAACGTAACCCTGCAGACGTGGTACCTAGACCCTAGGTCCATTTAGTGCTCTTAAATGTGGGCGGGGTTGTTATCACTTACTGTTCCATCCAGCACTGTCTGTCTTTCCTCATCACCGATGACACGGATGGAAACCTGCACCCAATTTATCGTCCACAGATCGGAGTTGCATGCCGACATTTTCAGAACAAAATAGAACAGGTAAGAATGAGTGTCACTCTCCTTGGGATAGCAGGTTTGTGCATTTAGTCCGCTGCTGCTAGAAACAGCAAAACATCCTTTCATTTTATCTTACTATATAATGATGAAAACTCTGTCTGTGGGTGTGCCTGTGTGCCTGTTCCATGTTTTTATCCTCACTGACTTGGTCAATCCATGTGAAATTTGGCACAGTGGTAGAGGGTAATGGAAGGATGGGAATGAAGCATGAGGAACAAATTTGCCCCAAGAACCCATAACTTCTGGTTATACAAATTTGCCACATTTTGAATTTTTGAAAAACACTTAAAATCGATCTCTTCCTAGGAAGTTTGACCAATCTGCATAAAACTTGGTGAACATAATCTAGGGACCAATATCTAAAGTTCCTGTCAAAACAAAAACTAAAGGTCTGGAGCTGGGCCAGAAAGCTCGCAACCTTGTTCCCATCTTCTCGAACAGACTTTCTTTGTTTTCCATTAGATATCAAAAACTCAAATACTCAGAGGAAAAAAAGTCACTGGAGACAAGTAGAATCAGATGCAACTGAGTTTAATGTGCTCGCAGGCAACGAACACATCACAACTCAATGAGTCAAGCTCCAGAGCAGGACTGAAATTTCTTTGTTTGCGCACTTGTTTTTATTGTGAAGATTTTCTGCTGAGTCGTCTCTTTCTTAATCCTTCCCACTTGGCTCTGATCATAACAATGTCACATTTCTGCTGAGTTTCCACTTTTTTCCTTTCATCTTACCACCATAACGGTGTCATATTTCTGCTGAGTCTTCACTTTTTCTCCTTTCATCCTAAACCCCGCCTCTTTACTTGTAATTGTAATGTTTTTCTGGACAATCTAAGACCGCCTCCTCTTACCAGGGTCATATCAGGACAAGCTGTAATTCCCCTAACGTTCCACCAATGTTTCTGAGCCCATCCTCATGCTATTTTTAGAAATGATGCCTAGGTACTTCTCCACCACAATACTTAAATGTTCAGTGAGTGTGTGTCATAAGAATACAGAAAATAATAAACCAGTGTGTGACTTCTCAGTGCACAGAGTACATTGCTTCAACATGTGTCTTTAAAGTTCAAATTAAAGGTACAGTATAAACACTTCAGTAAGCATTACACTACATTCCCCCCTTTGGGGCTAACAAGTCCCACTAAATAGTGAGGGAGGAAAATATATATTCCCCCCTTTGGGACCAGAAGGTCCCGTACTAAAACTGGTATTTTTCCAGATAAGATGAAAATAGCCAAAGTGATCCCAATCTATAAAAATGGAGATAAGCAATTTGTGTCAAATTACAGACCAGTTTCTTTACTGCCTCAATTTTCTAAAATTCTCGAAAAGTTGTTTGTAAAGAGATTAGATTCCTATATTGAGAAATATGATTTATTGAATGACCATCAGTATGGGTTTAGGAGCAATCGCTCAACATCATTAGCAGTGATGGAATTTGTAGAAAACATTGCAACAGTTGTAGATAATAAGCAGTTTGGAGTAGGTGTGTTTATTGATTTGTGTAAAGCATTTGATACGATTGATCACTCTTTACTTCTACAGAAATGTGAACGGTACGGCATAAGAGGTATAGCACAACTTTGGTTACGAAGTTACTTAAATAATAGGTTTCAATATGTGAGCATTGATGATATTAAATCTCATCTTAAGCATGTAACCTGTGGAGTTCCACAAGGCTCAGTGTTGGGACCAAAGTTATTTATACTTTATATAAATGATATTTGTACAGTAAGTGATACATTAAAATATGTTGTGTTTGCAGATGATACTAATTTATTTTGTTCTGGAGGGAACATAAAGGAGTTGTTAAAAACTGTAGAAAAAGAATTGATGAAATTAAACAAATGGTTTGCTTTAAATAAACTAGCACTAAATGAAAGTAAAACTAAATTTATGTTGTTCGGTGGTAAACGGACTAACATTGAGGTAAAACTGAATTTAAACAATGTTGAAATTGAAAGAGTATATGAAACAAAGTTTTTGGGAGTAATAATAGATGATAAAGTTTGTTGGAAGCCTCACATAAAGCATGTAAAACAGAAATTATCCAAGTCTATTTCTATTCTTTACAAAACAAGAGATTTATTGAATAAGAGCTGCCTTCATTTGCTGTACTTTTCACTTGTGATGCCTTATATGACATACTGTGCTGAAATTTGGGGAAATACATATAAAACGAACCTAGATCCAATAATTAAACTGCAGAAAAGGGCTATTAGGATAATAAATGGAGTTGGATACCGTGATTCTACAAATCAGCTTTTTATAAGATCACACACATTAAAATTTTTGGACATTGTATATTCAAAAACATTAGAAATAGAGTAGTAATTAAGACAATTCCCGTTTGTATTCAAAAAATGTTTAAGCTAAGGCATGTGGTTTATAACTTAAAGGGGTTGCTAATGTTTGAAACTCAAAAAGTCAGAACTAATCTAAAGTACAGATGTGTGTCAGTTTTGGGTGTAAAATTATGGAATGGACTGAACGATGAAACAAAAATGTGTAATTCTATGTTAGTCTTCAGAAGACTTTAAAATTTAATATTATCAAAAGTTACAATGAAATTTGATGATTTGAAGTCATTTTGATGATTTGAATTCAATTTTTCTGTTTAAGTTATCATGTGTTTTGTAATGATGTATTAGTACTGATGTTTTATTGTGAATTATTCAGTTAATTCTCTGATAGTATAGGATAGGCAAAAATAAGCCTTAGGGCTTCAGCCTACTCCTTTTTTCGGTTGCTATCTGATAAATTCTTTTGTAAAAACATGATTTTATTTTTGTTTTTAAACTGAAATAAAGTATTCATTCATTCATTCATTCATTCATACTACAATCTACATGAATCAGCAAGCTTAACAGAGGGAAAAAATATATATTCCCTCCTCTGGGACTGCAAAGTGCCACTCTACCAAAGCTATTAGCCAAACATCAAACACACTATATTCTACTGTTTACAGCTTGGTATAGGCACAACAAGGGTAAGGCACTCAATGTGTAATATCACTCTGTTACGGTGTTTAATCTAATACCTAGAAAGATGATTGTTAAATAGTGCAACACACAAGTCACAGTGGGATACATCATCACTCCAGTGTATACATAATTATAGAACGATTACAGTGAGTGGAACACCCTAGTGATCCTGCAACTGTTGATACAGCACAGTCACTGGTCAGTAGAGTCAGTGGAAACATAGGCCGACGTCCCAGCCATAGGCAGACGGCGGTAAGCTGCAACTTGATCCTTCAGTGACGCGATCTCAAGCTCCAACTCTTGATAGGTTGCCAGCTGCTGTTGCAGGTTTTGGTTGTCTTCTGTCAGGATGCAAACTTGAGCACGCAGGGTGATCTTCTCCTGTTGATCCCGTTCATGCTGCTCCTTCAGGCCCCAGTGATTTTCCACCATCCTGCGCTTGTAGGTGTAATGGCGCAGCTTGCGCAGGCTGTGTTGCAGCTCTAGAGGGAAGCTGCACACCAGGTGACAGTAGAATGTTGCAGGAACATCATAGAGTTGGGTGTGCAGGTCATCCACGAGCTGCTTGTATCTCTCAGTGGTGGGCATCTCGTTTTGCAGCTCGCGGAGATGCCCTTCCACCGCTTCAGGCCACATGTTATATTGGTGTTGCAACAGGACTCTGGTGGCTCAGGACAATGTTTTTTGTGGCACAGGTGTGCGCATGATGGCTGGGGGTTTTGGTCCTTGTGGCATGGGTATGCGCCTACCTGCCGGAGGGGGCTGCAAGGGGATTGATCGTGGAGGGCTAGTGGGAGAATAAGACATGTGTACAGGTATGGGCCCTCCTTTGTCAATCTCTGAGTCCTCCGTTGAAGAAGACATTGCCCCAGGGGCAGGTTTGGGCCGTGGTACCCATTGCCTGCTCTCTGGCACCTCGTATTGTATGGGCTGCATTACCCTGGCAGTTGGCCGGGACCCGAGTACAGTTGACACCATGCATTGGGATGTGGACAGCATCATACCGTCAGGGCGCATCTCCCATCCTTGCCCAGGAGGCTCAACAACTTAACCTCTAAAAACAACGGTCGTTCACAAATGGCCTCATGTGACTCTAATGACTCCGGTGACAACCGTTGCAGCAGGACTTTCAACGACTGTCGTTGACACACCATTGGAGCACTAACGAACCAGTGACATCATTGGCCTTGTGAAGACCTCCCCAGAGGTTAAATACCTGGGTGCTTCCACACCAGTTTGTCAGACTAGTTCCAGCCTAGTCAGACAAACATGAACTGATGAAGCCTCTTGGATAAGAGGTGAAACGTCCTCTAAGACAAAACAGTCCAGTTGCGTTCGATTCAATTGCCTTGAGATCTCCCATGGGTTCATCATGTGGCCGGGCCACGTCGTACACGTTGGTGACACTGGGGGGTTGGTTGAAGATTGTCTGGTCTACCAATCCTCCTATCGCGGCCCTTCCATATTCTGTCGTGGTCATTCCCTGGCCTGGGATCTCAAACCGGGGCTGGTCCTCTGGCAGGCACGTTGTGACTTGTCAATGGGGCTGAAAGGGTTGATGGGAATCCAGTGCGGGATGTTCGTCAATGGCGGCTGCATAAGCGGTGGCTCGTAGGTTTCTGGTGAGGTCATCGGCACATACTAGTACCAATGGGCTTCAATGGGGGCTCCTCCTTGGGGCACATACGGGAATGGGGGTCAGTTGGTCAGCCTGAGAGATGGGTTGGGGTGGTCTGGGCACTCCGGCATGGCTGGGCGTTCTTGGTAGGCCAACCCTGGAGTCTGCTGCTTTGGATACGGGGATCTCCAACTGCTGGCCATGCTTTGCACCTATCTAGGTGTTGTAAGGGACATTGTTTAGTTCAATTTACTTCCCTCTTAGTTCAATTCACTTCCCTCTTTTCCTCCTTTTCCTTCTAATTGCTCCGTGGTACAAATAACCTATATATGTTAATCAGTCGATTCTTAGTATGGGTTTGGTAACAGCAAGGTTTTACCTGAATCTACTGCCAATTATTTGGTTATTTCTTACCCTGAATCGGCTCTCCCTCTATACGACCTCGTATTCCCCTTCCAGGTTCCCCTTCATTGGCTCACATAAGTTTATATTGTCAGCCATATTCTCACATACGTCCGTATTGTCAATCATGGTCTTGTATAAATCGTTGTTCAATCTTTTGGGTGCATAGGGTCTAACCCACGGTTCATCTAGTTCCCACAATTCGCCTTTCTCAGGTAGCTTTTCCTGCTATTGTATCAGCATAACAAATTGTCCCGTGGCTGCTCTCATGGCCCTTCTTACTAGGATCTGTATTAGGGGAAGGATGCAACAGATTATCAAGAGAATAGTCAATAGAACATGTCCAAATATTACTCCTATAGTCAGTAATATTTTTCCAACAGAGAACTTTTCTAACCAGTCAAGAATTGATGAGGTTTTAGTGTTCCAATTGGAGTGTTTGTACTTGTTGGTCTCTTAGTCTACGTATGTTTTCTAAAGCTTGAGTCAAGTTGCCATCTTCACGTGTATTCATGGGGATGGCTATACGGCACTCTTTCCCTATTACATTACAGACACCTTGGTCTGGGGCTAACGTTGTTTCAATGACAAGTCTGTTCTGCACAGTCATTAGGGATGTAGCATGCAACTGTTCGCTCACACCTTCCAGTGCTGCTATAGACCAATTTACGAACCTCTGTTGATTGTACCACAAATAGTTCACCCAGTGGCTATTATGCGCTATGTATTGGGCATTCATTATGGTCCCTACAAATGGCATAGCACCTAATCCTCTACCTTTGCTAAGGTCATAAATCCAAATCCATGTGGCGTGAGTGAGATTACACCCCATGACGTATGAGGTCTTAGCAGTGCCGCTTACCACCTGGTGACATTGAATCTTAGCTTTCTCTACGGTTTGACACACTTTTGCGATCCAAGTCTGATTAGTTTGCTTATGGGACGCACTTTCCTACCGGCACTGGATCAATTGTTCCGCCTCCAGCATGTTGTTGCTGCTGGAGTTCTCTAACCAATGTTCGATGTGCCCTCGGGCTACACAAAAGGTAAATACAATGTCTTGAGCCAAATGCACTACTGGTGGTACTTGAAATTCCTTTTTAATTTGCTCAGGAGCCCCTTTTAGGCTTATTGGGCAGATTTCAGTATTATTGGCGTAACTGGTTTTCCCTGCCACCATCCACATAGTACACTGTGCAAAACAGGTGTCTCGCCATTCACATTCCTCTATACGTGGGAGGGGCCTAACTCTGGGTAGGCCTAATTTTCTGTGGCAGGCTATGCACGAGCTGTTGGTTACTTGTTTGGCGGAGTACTCCAACCACTGGTAAAACATATTAGATCTCCACATGGTATTTCTAATTAGTTTGGTGTCTCGGTCTGGCGCGTTTCTGGTTCTTCTGTGGAGTTCTGGTTTTAGTTTGAGCCATTGCTGAGCCAGGTCTATGGGTACTGTGTGCCCAGTTTCTACGCTGGCATAACTTTGATTATCACACCAGACTCTTGCTGTCACCATCCCCTCTGCACTACATTGTGGTCCTATAGACCAGCCATGCAACCTAATATTTCCTGGATCTTCCACCAACACATCATCATAAGCATGCGACTTATAGTAGGTCAGCTGCACTTTTTCTCCGCTAGGCATCTGTCCTTGTTTTACAGCCATGGATCCTAGTGCGAGTAAACAATGGTCAATCTGCCCCTAATCCTGATCGCTCTGTTTGGCTCCCTCACTTGGCTTCACCCCTATCATGATAAGCAGTAATGTTAGTAGCAGTGCCGCTATTATCCCTGCCTGAATTCCTCCTCCTATACTAGTCTGGCCTCCTACATCTGAATTTCTCTGGCTATTTGGCCTGCTGGTCTGCTGTTCCCTGTTCTGAGCCTGCATCTCCTGTGCCTGCACCCCTTGTGTCTGTGTCTCCTGTGTCTGTGTCTGCACTCTCTTGGCTCTCTGTTGTGCCTGTTTCTGTGCTGTGGCCTTGTTCTTCTTCTTCTTCTGCAGCTTCCTCAATTTCCTCTACTCTTGCTGTCCCTGCGCCCTCATCATCATCCCTACGGCTGTCAGGTGTCGACTCATGAGACTCATCACTAGCCACTGTGGAGGAGGTGCTCCCCTCCGTGGTCACTCTCTGGTGACACCCTCCCTGACAGCAACCCACTGCTGTCACTCTGCGCCCCACTCGGACCCCGGCTGGCCACCAAGCGTAAGAATCGCCTTGTCCCTTGCTCCTGCGGGGAGGCATCGCCTGAAGGTCCTCTGGGATCTCGACTCATCTGTCCTCTGTAGCCCCTTTCACCTGCTGGAAGATGGCCCTATGGATACGAGTTAGACTTAATAAATAGTCAAACATTTCATTTTGCAGTTGCTCCTGTGGGGGCCCTTCGTAGGGACCCCTCAAATATGGTATTGGCATGGGTCGACCCGTAAGCATTTCATGCAGCGTTAGATGCGTGATTCTGCTGGCTTGTGAGCGCATTGACATTAGTGCAAGCGGTAAAGCATCCACCCAGTTAAGCATATCCCCGCTATCTGCTACTATTTTTGCTATTTTTGTTTTCAGAATCCCATTTGCTCTTTCTACTGCCCCCAGTGATTGAGGGTGGTAGACACAGCCAAACTTTTGTTTGATGCCTAGTTGCTTCAATGTTTTTGTATTACATTAGATACAAAGTGTTTTCCATTATCTGATGATATGGTGTCCAGCATCCCAAATCTCGGGAAGACTTCTCGGCAGAGGGATTTTGCCACTGTTCTGTGATCTGACTGGGCTGTGGCTGTTGCTTCTACCCATTGGCTGTATCTGCATATGACTACCAAGACGTATCTCATTCCTCTTACTCTGGATTGTTCTCCCATGTCTATATAGTCTAACATGAGGTGTCTAAAAGGACCGTCTGGAGGTGGTATATGCGCCAGTGGGCTTGTAAAAACTTTCCTGATGTTGTATCTCACACAAGTTTCACATTTGCTTAGTCCTCTACTACCGTGGCTGCCATGAATGATGACCACCATGTTGCTTGCAATTTCGGTAGGATCTCCCCCCTTGTGCAATGGTCATTACCATGCACCCAAATTATAGCATGTCGTAGCAACAGGGTTGGTAGTACAAAATTGCCATGACTATCTTGCCAGAGACCATTTGTTGGCCCCTGTGCTTGTGTTCTGATGGTGCCACGCTTGATCCACAGTCGTTTTTCAGTCTCACTTACTGAGTTTTGCATGGCCTCTACACACGTATCTACTACTTACGCTCCCCGTCTTCGTCCAGTCGTAAGTCTGTTATGTCCTCAGTCTATTTATAACACACGTCCACACGTCTATTTATAACAACTTCTATCTTCTCCTATAATATTTACAATTTTTACACTTTGATCAATCTTTATCGCTGTCCTTTTGAGGCTCCTTGTGATTTATTTTCTTTACCTATCGCAGTCCTCTCAAGGCTCCTAGCGACTTATCTCTTTTATCTCTTACCGCAGTCCTTTCAAGGCTCCTAGCTATTTATTTTCTTATCTACCACAGTCCTCTCAAGGCTCCTAGTGATTTATTTTCTTATCTACCGCAGTCCTCTCAAGGCTCCTAGCAGTTTATTTTCTTATCTACCGCAGTCCTCTCAAGGCTCCTAGCAGTTTATTTTCTTATCTACCGCAGTCCTCTCAAGGCTCCTAGCGATATCGCAGTCCCCTCACGGCTCCTAGTGATGTTTATCTCTTTATTTCTTCTTTATCGCAGTCCTTTTGAGGCTCCTAGCGATTTATTTCTATCGTCGCAGTCCTATCGGCTCCTAGCGACTTTTATGTCTTATCTCTTTATTTCTTATTGTATCTCTTTATCGTGATTTCTGTTCTGCTGTACTGTCTCTTACACACACATTCTCTGTTTTTCTTCCACACACACACACACACACACACACACACACACACACACACACACACACATTCACTCTGCATGCGTATCTCTCTGGCTTACAAACACACACACACACACACACACACACCAAGGTCACGCTGTGTTGCACTAGATTCAGTTGTCTCCAGCAATATATCAGCTATAAAACAATGTTGTTATTAGTTAGTAATTATTACATCACATTTTAGGTTCTTTAGGAGAAATACCTCCGACCTGGGCGGCTCCCAACACTGCACCTCAGATGCACCCGGTTTAGGCAGAAAAAAGGCTCTGCTTACCTAATCTGGTGGCCACCTGTACTTCTGATGCGCAGCCCAGTGCTCCTGGTCTTAGGATCCAACCTTCTCGCCCTCCTACGCTGAGCTCGCCAAAATGTCGAAACAAAAACTAAAGGTCTGGAGCTGGGCCAGAAAGCTCGCGACCTCGTTCCCATCTTCTCGAACAGACTTTCTTTGTTTTCCATTAGATATCAAAAACTCAAATACTCAGAGATAAAAAAAAAATCACTGGAGACACGAAGAATCAGATGCAACTGAGTTTAATGTGCTCGCAGGCAACAAACACATCACAACTCAATGAGCCAAGCTCCAGAGCAGGACTGAAATCTAAGACTGCCTGCTCTTACCAGGGTCATATCAGGACAAGCTGTAATTCCCCTAACTTTCCACCAGTGTTTCTGAGCCCATCCACATGCTATTTTTAGAAGTGATGCCTACGTACTTCTCCACTACAATACTTAAATGCTCAGTGAGTGTGTGTGTCATAAGAATACAGAAAATAATAAACCAGTGTGTGACTTCTCAGTGCACAGAGTACATTGCTTCAACACGTGTCTTTAAAGTTCAACTTAAAGGTACAGTATAAACACTTCAGTAAACATTACACTACATTCCCTATTGGCAAACGTTGGAAAACTTACTAAAACTGAGCTTCTATAAGGCAATGAATATTGCAGAGGGCGTGGCTCATCACATAAAGGTGAATAACATCTCAAGGGTTTCGCCGATCACAACGCAAGGCCTAATCACCGTATCAATTTTTACTAGACTTGGTAGATATGTAGAACAGGACACCTCAAGGTGACTGGAGAAATTTAACTCCAATTGGCAACTGCACTATAACAACAGAAAAATGCTTAAAAATGGCTAAAATCCGTCTGATTGCTGTGGCTCCCCCTGTGGCCGAATGTTTTTTTTTTTTTTTTTTTTTTTTTTTTTTCTCTAATTTTTGGTATGACAAAGTCATGGTATGGTATGCTGTACTCAATAGGTATGGACTAGTAGTTTTAATTCACTAATATATGTAAAACTTGCCATGGTATGAACAGTGGTTATATAAGCCACAACTCAGCCCTAAATAAGAGTGACTGTCCGCTACTGACCAGTCAACAGACTGCTGTGTTTCTAGCTCCACCTTTTAGTACCAGATCTGTGTGCGAGGTACTCCAACAGAGGGGTGACCAAAAATGGGGACAGTAAGTAACAGTTCCATTGGTACCATCCACAACTTTTCACAGTGGAAACGGAAAAAATTTGTACTGAACTGACCTGTACCGTACCGTGCCTACTGTACCTACTGCTTGGTAGCAACGGGGCTAAAGAGGTGGATGTAGCAGACACCACATACAGTGTTCAATTTCAATTTGTTCAATTTGTGAATTTTGAATATTTCAGACAGTTCTGGTAAATCATCTGCTGATAAAGGCAGGAATAGTTCTATAACTATACACTGTATATTGATTAATTCTGTTATTTACTTTACACTGTCATACCTGCAGAGAGGCATGCTACACTACTCATGACAGCAAAAAAGTCACCCCTCTGTTGGGGTACCTCGTTTGGTACCTAAGACCAAACTATTTTGCCATCTTTACAGCTTGAAAGAAAAACATGATAGTATTATATTTGTTGCCAGTGCTGGGTAGTTTAGTCACCACAGGTAGTAACTAATGTAACGAGTGTGTGCATGGAACATGGAGGAGGATGACTCGAGGAACAGTTTCCTGCATTTATTCGCTCCTGCAAAAGAAATAAAAACATTATTTGCCTTCTGGTCTTTTCTCCTGCACCTCTGCACTCCCAGCAAAGCCAAACAGCACTGTGAGAGCAGAAGGGAGGGTCTACGGAAGCCCAGGCGGTACGGAAAAGGCATAGTGCAGGAAAGTCATTTCCACAGGAAAAATTAAGAAAATCATCCATCCATCCATCCATCCATTTTCGTAACCGCTTATCCTCTTGAGAGTCGTGGGGGGGCTGGAGCCTATCCCAGCTGACACTGGGCTATACACCTTGGACCGGTCGCCAGACTATCGCAGGGCTGACACATAGAGACAGACAACAATTCACGCTTGCATTCACACCTACAGGGACAATTCAGAATCACCAATTAACCTATCCCCAACCAGCATGTCTTTGGACAATGGGAGGAAGCCGGAGTACCGGGAGAAAACCCACGCTGACATGGAGAGAACATGCAAACTCCGCATAGAAGAGCTCCCTCCTGGAATTGAACCAGGAACCCTCTTGCTGTGAGGCGACAGTGCTAACCAAATAATAATAAATAAAAATAACAAATTCAGATAAAATTCACAAATACTCATCATAAAATGATGAATAAAATTCACAAATACAAATTGGAAATAATAATTAATGAAGCGCTTTTTTTTTTTTTTTTACTTTGTTACACCCACCCCCATTGAATTTTATCAACTATGAGCGCCAACTACACAGTAAACACCATAGAAAACACTACAAGTTCACAAATTACCAGGGCCATCAACAAGAAAACCAACACCAAATGTATCCCATAAGGATGGAGTGGCATGAGAGCAATGCTTTTTCCTCAGTCCAGCAACGGGTAACAGGATGCCTTGTACACCCCACAAAACCCCAAAATATAGTGTAGTGTAGTGCAGGCTTATGACACTGCATAAAATGAAAACAGTGGAGCATTACATCAACACAAAAACTTTTAGACCCAAAAGGGGCATAGGCTATCTGATTAAGGTTTTAGTCAGCAAAATCCTGGAACACAGATTTGCAAACAGCCTTAACACTGAACTGGTCCTGAACAACATCCTGCCTGGATATGGTGTGAATGATGAACCTTTTCACAGGTTTGACTAGATGACCAAATCTAGACCTGACTTGTGTCTGTGCATTAGAATGGTCACAGTGTATGGTTGAGGTCTGGTCAACAGTGTGCAGAACATCTGATGCATTGTCTGTCTGTGTTATGGTACTGAGAGCAAGTGCCGGCTGTCTCAAACTTGCTGGGACGTACACAGCAGTCACTCTCTCTCAAACAAGGTCTCTCCATCCTCTCTGACGTCAACAGTCCTTGAGGCTGAGAATTCTGTAGCAGGCACAGATGCGCCCGGGTCAGACATTTTAGTTGTGTCTTCCACAGGGAGGAAATTGGCCAGCATCAGTAGGTTTCTTCTCCTGTCCAGTGATTGTGTCGCAGATCCTGCATGTGTGCGTCTCTGGGATCACATCCACCACAGTGAAGATGGTTGATTCCCACTGGTCGGTGAGCTTCTTTTTACCCCTCTCCTTCCTGTTGGCCAAGAGCACACTGTCACTGATGTCAGTGTTGGATCCCTTCACTTTCCTGTTGTACAGCTGAGCATGTCTCCTATGCTCTTTTGCAGCATGGACCTGAGCAATCACCATTGCTTCCTTCAGGTCATTGGTAAGACATGTCACATACATGCCATAGCTCATCACAGCAGAGTCATTAAGGATAGTACAAAAGAGGACGTCAACAGGTAGGCAGGGGACCTGGCCAAACATAAGGTAAAAGGGGATAAACCATCGTCTCATAGGCTGCACAGTTATACATAAAGGTCAGTGTCTGCAAGCGCCGCAGTCAGTCAGCCTTCTCTCCAGGGGGCAACACATGGATCATACCACCCAAGGTTCTATTGAATCACTCCATACTCCCATTTCCCATGGGATGGTAGGGGGTTGTGTGTGATTTTCTGACACCTGAGACCCTGAGGAGCTCACCTATCAGCTGACTCTCAAAGTTAGTGCCTTGGTTGCTGTGAATCCTTTCAGGAAAGCCAAAGAGACAGAAATGCTCAACATAGTACAAAACACGACAGAGAATTCTGTCCTCCAGTTGCTTGTCATTGAAGTCCTTTTTGGTGTAGGCAGGTAAGGTGTCCTGTCCAGGTGGAACCAACTGAGACTTTCCACTGCTTTCTTAACGGATTCCAATACAGACCTCGCAATCTCTACTCTCATCTTGTTACTCTGTCAAAACACCTACAGACTGGTTTGTCTTCTGACTGAGGATCCTCCCCTGTCTTCTCTGCCTCCTTCTTGTCACATGTGCATTTGCATTTTTTTTCTTCTATTTTACAAATAAATGTACGCTCAGACACAGGTTTTGAGAAATTGAAACGACATAGTCGTCTTTTTCCTGCATGACTTTGAATGTCATTTGGAATGTGTTTGCACTGATGACATAATGTCCAATAATGCGTCATCATCTGAGGGTAACTCACACAATACGTACTTATCAATAAACTCTACAACCTCCTTGTCTGTATTCTTATCAATTTGGGGAGAACCCTCAATCCAAAACAGACAGTGAACATGAGGAGAACCGCGCTGCCGCAACTCTACTCTATAAAAATAATCTATGATTTTGCCAATTGGTTGAGCAGGAGACATGAGGACCTTGTTCAGAAAAAAATGCCATCTGTAATCAAACATCCTCGCTGCTGTAAGTGGGTTACCACGCAACAACTGACACCTGTCTGCCCACTCCAAATCCTGCCGTCTGCGTTCTGCCTTCCTGCTTCAGGATGCTGGTCAGGAGATTCTGCCAGCGCAGATCTGCAGACGAAAACGAGCAAAACCACGTCGGAATCCCTAACTGACGCACACACGCCAAGGCGTCCTTCTGCATGGACATCCAAAATGCAGGAGTCCCACGAAGAGGCTTTAAAAACCTAAATCCATCATCAAACTGCAACAACTGCTTCAGAGACTCCTCATCCTTCAGCATACTCTGACTAATCCTTTGAGACCTCTGACCTCCCTTACCTTTACGCAACGCTACAGAAACACTCGACATCACCTGATCAACCTCTGACATGTACTGAGCAAAAAATATGTACTCTACATTACGTGCAAAATGACCATCGCAGTGCATAATCCTATTGTTGAAATAACACGACAGACTCAACTGATAACGCTGACTGTCATGGAAGGTCTTCAGACCCACAGGAAACAACACAGAGAAACACTTTGCTTCATTACTCTGGTCAGAAAGCATCCTAACTGGAATATTTCCCTCTGCAGGTGCTATATTCACGATATCATCAAAATACTGATCTAATGCTTCCTGACCAATATCAACAGGCATAAGACAAGTGTCCTGAAACATGCAATGCTGCTGTCTCTCATGTAGCATTTTATCTTGTACTATGTCTGCTGATTCTGCTAAATCATCAACCTCAGCCTTTTCTACAACCTGACCAACAACCTCACTTCCTGTACCAGCTTCCTCACTTCCTCTACTAGCTTCATCCTCACTAGCTGATCCAGCCTCTTCCCTGTCCCCATCTTCCTGCCTACAAATCTCATTAATCCACTCCTCATTAATCTCTGTGTCTCTATAATGAACACTGGTCCTCTTTAAATACTCCAGCGATGCTCGATGCTTTCTCTATACTTCGCTATACTCTTAGCTTTACAACTCACTTTAACTTTCTCCCTGTGCTTGATGCTTTCTCTATACTTTGCTATACTCTTAGCTTTACTAATCGCTTTAACCCTCTGCCTGTGCTGGATGTTCTCTGCATATTTACGAACCTTCCTCGCTTTAACACTTTCTCTGTACAATACGTTCTCCTGATACATCTTGATAAACTTTACTTTACGTCTCTCCCTAAGCAACCTACTGATTTTGTCCTGTGTCTCTTTTCTCTGCCTCAAATACTTTTATTTTACAGGCTTACGACCTACACCTTCAGACCCTACACATTCATTACATCCAACGGCTAACTTCTCACTATCCACAACAACTGTCACTCTAGACCTAATGCTATAACCTGACACATCACTAAGTTTACAGTAACTATAACAAATCTGCAGTCCAGACTTACACGTAGTGTTACACTTGTACTTCAACCAACGTCCATCATAAAAAGTACACACACGAACTCCTAACCAATCTGCTGTGACCATTTCTCATCCTGGACTGCTGAAGATACTCTGAAACAGATGAATACTTACTTCTCAGAAGACTTGCATACTTATCTGCATTCCTTTCTAACTCCTTACATACAGCTAGCCTAATCTCGCGATGGTGCTTCTGTGAGCCACTCACAGCCTGAGAGATGGCTCTGAAGAAGCAGTTACCATCAGCCACAATCCTCTCTCGGTAAGCGAGTTGTGTCATTTCCGGTGTTTCTGTGACAGCGTCTCTGTACTGCTCTGGTGGATTCTGCTAGCCTGCTTTCTGCTTTCTCACTTCAGTTGTTTTAACGTCTACTTTAAGTCTTAACCCACACTGGTTCTGTTTAAACACTTATAGCTCTCCTCCTTTCTACGACTTTCTCGCTTATCTCTTAGCTGTTGTTTGCATGTTACTAGCCTTGGTAGCTACATTAGCTTTACAGTTAGCGATGGCTTCTCCCTCTGCTCTTTCTTGCTCGGTGTGCCAAATGTTCAGTTATGCCTCTGCCTCCTTTAGCGACAGTGGTAATTGTAATAAGTGTAGCTTATTTGCTGCACTGGAGGTGAGGCTTAGTGAATTAGAAGCGGTGCTCCACACTGTGGAAAACCATTCAGTAGCTGCGGTAGTTAGCCAGCCCCCTGTAGCCGGTGCGAAGCCACATAGCATAGCCTTAGCCTCTGCTAACTGTCCTCTGGCAACTCCCGTTCAGCCGGGAGGTTGGGTTACGGTTCGCCAGAAGCATAGCTCCAAGCCGAAGCCCACAGCTCACCACCAGCCTGTTCACGTTGCCAACCGCTTTTCTCCACTCAGCGACACACCCGCTGAGGATAAAACTCTGGTTATTGGCAGCTCTATTCTGAGAAACGTGAAGTTAGCAACACCAGCGACCATAGTTGGCATTCATCCCACTTTGGATGGACCTGCTCTCATTTCTAGGAACCTGGCAACCTTTATTAGTAATTTAAATCCCTGACAACCCAGAGTTGAGATCAGGACTCAGAGTCGCAGTCCTATACGCCTCTCTGAGCTTCTAGTTCAGTTACCCAGCCATAGTTTTCATAGTTTTATACAAACGGTGTCTGTCCCCCGACCACCTAAATTATTTAAATCTAAAATTAAACAAAGAGGAGTTGTGCATAACAACCTCATAAAAATTAAAACCTCTTCTATGACAGAAAGACAAAACAGGAGAATTAAATGCGGACTGTTAAATATCAGGTCTCTGTCGTCTAAAACAGTGTTAGTAAACAAATTAATATCAGATAATCATATTGATTTACTCAGTCTCACTGAAACCTGGCTGTGTCAAGATGAATATGTTAGTCTAAATGAGTCCACTCCTCCCAGTCATAATAATACCCACATTCCTCGAGGCAGTGGCCGAGGAGGGGGAGTTGCAGCCATTTTTAACTCTAGTCTGTTAATCAGCCCTAAACCTAAACTAGATTATAATTCATTTGAAAGCCTTGATCTTAGTCTTTTACATCCGACCTGGAAAACCTCACAGCCACTTTTATTTGTTATAGTGTACCGTGCTCCTGGCCCGTATTCTGAATTTGTATCTGAATTCTCAGAGTTTTTATCCAGTTTAGTTCTTAAATCAGATAAGGTTATTATTGTAGGCAATTTAAACATTCATGTCGACGTTGATAATGACTACCGCGTTTATCTCACTATTAGACTCCATTGGCTTCAGTCAGGGTGTACATGAACCCACTCATTGTTTGAACCATACCCTCGATCTAGTTCTGACATATGGAATTGAAATTGATAACCTAAAAGTCTTTCCACAGAATCCCTCGCTATCGGATCATTATCTGATTACTTTTGATTTATTTTTACTCGATTACACGCCACTCAGCAACAGTTACTATACTAGATGTTTATCAGATACTGCTGTCGCAAAATTTAAGGAAAAGATTACTCCGTCATTAAATTCAATACCAAGTCCCTCAGTAACAGAGGTTTCCTGTACAACTTTGATAATTTTGTCGATAGCGCCGTAGCCTCACTGCGAACAACACTCGACTCTGTAGCTCCTCTTAAAAAGAAGTTAAAAAAGCAAAGAAAATTTGCTCCTTGGTATAACTCTCAAACCCGTAAGTTAAAACAAATCTGCCGAAAATTTGAAAGGAATTGGCCATTAACCAAACAGGAAGAATCTCGTTTAATCTGGACAGTCTCAAAACTTATAAGAGGGGCTTCTGCAATGCCAGAGCAAACTATTACTCAGCATTAATAGAAGACAATAAGAACAACCCCAGGTTTATTTTCAGCTCTGTAGCTTTTTTAATGACAAAATTCTAACTATTAGAGGCAAAATTCATGACCTCTTGTCCCCAGATAGTACATGTCTAACCTCAAACACAGCTGTAAAACCTAATATATATTTAGATTGCTTCTCCCCAATTTCTCTTCAAGAATTGACAGCAGTGATTTCTTCATCTAAATCATCAACGTGTCTCTTAGACCCCATCCCAACTAGGCTACTTAAGGAGGTCTTTCCTTTAGTTAACACTCATATATTAGATATGATCAATATATCCTTATTAACAGGCTATGTACCACAGTCTTTTAAGGTAGCTGTAATTAAACCTCTACTAAAAAAGCCCACCCTGGATCCAGAGGTGTTAGCCAACTATAGACCAATATCTAATCTTCCCTTTATGTCAAAGATCCTTGAGAAAGTAGTCGCAGACCAGCTGTGTGATTTTCTCCATGATAATAATTTATTTGAGGAATTTCAGTCAGGATTTAGAGTGCATCATAGCACTGAGACAGCACTAGGACTTGTCTCTGTACTTGTTTTATTAGATCTTAGTGCGGCATTTGACACAATTGACCATCAAATTCTACTGCAGAGACTGGATCACTTAATTGGCCTAAAAGGTTCTGCACTGAGCTGGTTTAAATCTTATTTATCTGATTGTTTTCAGTTTGTTGACGTTCATAATTAATCATCCTGACGTACTAAAGTTTGTTTTGGAGTTCCGCAAGGTTCTTTGCTCGGACCAATCCTATTTACTCTATATATATGCTTCCTTTCGGTAACATCATTAGAAATCACTCTATAAATTTCCATTGTTATGCGGATGATACTCAGTTGTATTTATCGATGAAGCCAGAAGAAAGTAATCAATTAACTAAACTCCATAACTGCCTTAAAGACATAAAAACTTGGATGAGCACCAATTTCCTGATGTTAAATTCAGACAAAACTGAAGTTATTGTTCTTGGCCCCAAACAACTGAGAGACTCTTTATCTGATGACATAGTTTCTCTAGATGGCATTGCTCTGGCCTCTAGCACTACCGTAAGAAACCTCAGAGTAACATTTGATCAATATTTGTCTTTTAATTCTCATTTAAAACAAACCTCACAGACTGCAGTTTTTTCATCTGCGTAATATTGCGAAAATTAGGCCTATCCTGACCCGAAAAGATGCAGAAAAATTGGTCCACGCTTTTGTTACCTCTAGGCTGGATTACTGTAACTCTCTATTATCAGGTAGCTCTAGTAAGTCCTTAAAAACTCTCCAGCTAATTCAGAATGCAGCAGCACGTGTACTAACAGGAACTAAGAAACGAGATCATATTTCTCCTGTTTTAGCTTCTCTGCAATGGCTCCCTGTAAAATCCAGAATTGAATTTAAAATCCTACTGTTAACTTATAAAGCTCTAAATGGTCAAGCTCCATCATATCTTAGAGAGCTCATAGTGCCATATTACCCCACCAGAACACTGCACTCTGAGAACGCAGGGTTACTTGTGGTCCCTAAAGTCTCCAAAAGTAGATCAGGAGCCAGAGCCTTCAGCTATCAGGCTCCTCTCCTGTGGAGTCATCTTCCTGTTATGGTCCGGGAGGCAGACACCGTCTCCACATTTAAGACTAGACTTAAGACTTTCCTTTTTGATAAAGCTTATAGTTAGGGCTGGCTCAGGCTTGCCCTGTACCAGCCCCTAGTTAGGCTGACTTAGTATTGTATCACAGTAGCCAGAACTACAACTATAATATTATTACTTTCAATAATGTTGTTGTAAGCTACTGTCATTACCTGCATCCCCCCCCCCCCCCCCCCCCCCCCCCCCCCCCCCCCCCCCACTCTGTCTGTCTCATTGTGTCATGCGGATTACTGTTAATTTATTATGCTGATCTGTTCTGTACGACATCTATTGCATGTCTGTCCGTCCTGGAAGAGGGATCCCTCCTCAGTTGCTCTTCCTGAGGTTTCTACCATTTTTTTCCCCATTAAAGTTCTTTTTGGGGGGGAGTTTTTCCTTATCCGCTGTGAGGGTCCAAAGGACAGAGGGATGTCGTATGCTGTAAAGTCCTGTGAGGCAAATTGTGATTTGTGATATTGGGCTTTATAAATAAAATTGATTGATTGATTGATTTAAACACGGGACCCCTAACAGCCCCACCTCTGTGGACACCGAACCACTGACCTTCCCAAAGTCTATATTCAACTTGATACACAAAGCTTTACAGACATCTACACTAAGAGGTTGGAAGAGCAGCTCCTCATTTGCCGTAGCACTAACAAATTCTACATCTGCATTAACCTCACTAACATCAAATGTCTTTAATTTCTTCAACACACTAGTGCGAGAAGAAATTTTACGCTTTCTACCATCACTAACTGTTGACTGTGCTGCTGAACCACTGCTCACCTGACTGGCTAAAGTCAGAACAGAAATGCCAGACAGTGCTGGACTTATAGTTACACCAAAAACACACTCAGACACACAATTTCCTGAGGAAATGTGTTTTACCCTGGCCTCAGAAACATCACTAGACTCTGCCACTGGAGCAGTACTCATCTCAGTAATACAGCTCTCCACAGAAACACAAGACAGCATTGGGCTTGCACCCTCACTTACACTAATGCCACACAGCTCAAAGAGCTTCTGCCTAGAACTGAGACTGTCTGCCAAACAACAGATGTAGCCATAGAGATTATCCAGACAATCAAACTGCAACACCACACTTTTACCATCACTATGCACTAACCCAAAGTGACAACGCGAGTGACTGTCTACCACAGCAAACCGTCCATCCTCACAAATGATGACAGAACTTCTCCCACACAGTGTCATAATACATGTACTATACTGACTGAAGATCCTCTCCAGTCCATTTCTCAGACTGATGAACACACCACTTTCGATGTGTTCACCCTCAGTCACGCCTACTTCCCCCAACACTGTGTCACCGTGGCTAAAGCTAAACAACTGCTCTCCTACCTCAAACTGCTTTGGCAAATCTCCAACAGACAGCAGATTTGATTTGTGGCTAAAAATGTTCAGGTCACGCAAACTAGTGTACAACTCATCACCTACAATTGACACGCTATCAACATCAAACCTATCCCACGACAACATACTCAACAATGTGTGTTTGGCTAAGCTGGACAAAGTTATAGCCATACACTACCGCCCTCGATACACAAACTGCTCATCTCCCTGGTGAAAAGTTCCCCTCACAACCTTCCCCAGCCTGAACCCTCTGCTAACCTCTGCTGCCACAACATGACTGTCTGAGTCTGACACAGCTGCACTAACATCAAGAACACTAACAAAATAAACAAAAACATCTTTATCTGTGCCGATCCTCTGTGACATCTGGGTTCCCTCCTGGACGGCTGACTTCATCGGCACGGCAAGGCACGCTGCAGCAACCTCCTCCACCACCTCCATGGACGGCTGGGCTGTGACCTGCACCTGGCACAAAAACAAAATATGAGGTTTTACTAAATAATACAATGAAAGACGACATGTTACTGCTTCCTAAAATCATCAATTAGTGACATTATTTTTAAAATGAAACACACCTCCTGGACTGCTGGGCCGGGCTTGGAGGCAGACTCAGTCACAGGGGCAGGCACAGGTGTTGCCGGAACCTATCAAGACAGAATAAAAATCAAAAACCATTAAAATGCAGTACTCACTTTGTCGCAGCATATGTTTTAGAAATATAAAAAAAATTCCACATCAACATCCTACCAAAAAAGAACAAACAAACAAAAAAATAAACACCAACCTCTGCGCGTTGTGGCAACACCTCTCGGCTGACGCTTCACACGGAAGGTCTGTAGAAAGGAAAACAAACCTCTTTAAAAACTGTTCTCCTGTTTTGACCTCTACAGTATTGACGCAATGTGTAAACAGCTTACCTGCCGAGCTGGCAGATCAGCAGGGCAGCCAGAGCTACACAGAGCTTTCATTTTAACAGTATATGCTCAACAAACACAACTGCATCCATATTAAATGCAATTCAATACATTACACAAATCAATCTGCATTAGCATAAACAAGTCAAAATCCATATTAAAAATCCATCTCACATCCACTGCACTGCCTTTAAAATTTCACAGTATTTCTGTCAATCAAGCATGTGTGCCTTAGCAATTGAGTTTACCATAGTAAAGTTACCTACAGTTAGCAGTCATCACCTCAGCTAGCACATGAGGCAGCATGCTGTCAAAACATACCGCTAACAGACATTCACATCAGCATAAATTATGCTACTTCATCAAAATCCACCAACAAATGTTAAACATCCATCCAACATGCATTGCACTGCATTTTACATTTCGCAGTATTTCTTCCAATCAACCACTTGTGCATTAGGCATTAAACAGAAGTTAGCTGTAGTTACCCAAAAAGTTAATTCACTCAGGGCTAACATCAAACAAAGCTAACAGCTCAGCACAATTAAATACATTACACAAATAAATTTGCATTAGCATAAACAAATCAAAATCCATATTAAAAATCCATCTTACATCCACTGCACTGCCTTTAAAATTTCACAGTATGTCTTTCAATCAAGCATCTGTGCCTTAGCAATCGAGTTTACCATAGTAAAGTTACCTACAGTTAACAGTCATCACCTAAGCTAGCACATGAGGCAGCATGTTGTCACCACAAAACACACTGCTAACAGACATTAGCATCAGCATAAATTATGCTACTTCACCAAAATCCACCAACAAATGTTAAACATCCATCCAACATGCATTACACTGCGTTTTACATTTCACAGTTTCTTTCAATCAACCACTTGTGCATTAGGCATTAAATTTAACAAAAGTTAGCTGTAGTTACCCAAACAGTTAATTCACTCAAGGCTAACATCAAACAAATCTAACAGCTCAGCTCAATTAAATACTTTACACAAATCAATCTGCATAAGCCCAAATAAATCAAAATCCTTATTAAAAATCCATCTCACATCCACTGCACTGCCTTTAAAATTTCACAGTATTTCTTTAAATCAAACATCAGTGCCTTAGCAATCGAGTTTACCACAGAAAAGTGACCTACAGTTAGCAGTCATCACCTAAGCTAGCACATAAGGCAGCATGCTGTCAAAACACACCGCTAACAGACATTAGCATCAGCATAAATTATGCCACTTCATCAAAATCCACCAACAAATGTTAAACATCCATCCAACATGTATTGCACTGCGTTTTACATTTCACAGTATTTCTTTAAATCAACCACTTGTGTATTAGGCGTTGAGTTTAACAAAACTTAGCTGCAACGTTAGTTACCCAAAAAGTTATTTCACTCAAGCCTAACATCAAACAAAGCTAACAGCTCAGCTCAATTAAATACATCACACAAATCAATCTGCATTAGCAAAAACAAATCAAAATCCATATTAAAAATCCATCTCACATCCACTGCACTGCCTTTAAAATTTCACAGTATTTCTTTAAATCAAGCATGTGTGCCTTAGCAATCGAGTTTACCACAGTAAAGTTACCTACAGTTAGCAGTCATCACCTAAGATAGCAAAGGCAGCATGTTGTAAAAACACACCGCTAACAGACATTAGCATCAACATAAATTATGCTACTTCATCAAAATCCACCAACAAATGTTAAAAATCCATCCAACATACACTGCACTACCTTTAAAATTCCACAGTATTTCTTTAAATCAAGCATCTGGTCCTTAGCAATCGAGTTTACCACAGTAAAGTTACCTGCAGTTAGCAGTCATCACCTAAGATAGCAAAGGCAGCATGTTGTAAAAACACACCGCTAACAGACATTAGCATCAGCATAAATTATGCTACTTCATCAAAATCCACCAACAAATGTTAAAAATCCATCCAACATGCATTGCACTACCTTTAAAATTCCACAGTATTTCTTTAAATCACAACAGCCGTCGAGTTAATCTAACAAAAGTTAGCTACAATTATCTAAAAAGCTAATTCACTCAAGGCTAACATCAAACGAAGCTAACAGCTAATGGACATCAGCATAAGCACAGCCAAAACCATCAATTAATGTTTCAAATCCATCACTCCCATCCACTGCACTGCCTTCAACACTCACTAATATCCGTCCACATCGAGCAGCTGGGTCTTAGGAATCAGTAATGTTAGCTACAGTTAACATTAGCAGCACAGAGTCATCACGCAACAAGTTTACAATAAGCCAGCATAAAGCTAACATGATTAACACAGCCACTTACCTCGAAGTCAGTGTGAAAACGCTGACCAACGCCCTGCAACATGGGGCTTTTATGAGCTCGGATGATGACGCGCAATCATGTGATCGGGAGGTCCAATCAGCTTCCACTGGACGTAGACACTTGATCCATGTGGAGTCAAAGTCATCATAGCAGGAACTCCTGTTTCTTTTGCGGGGTTTCCCTCAGAAAAAAAAAACAACTGAGATGACATAGTGGCAGTTCAGGAGTGGAGAGGGCTCTAAAAATCGTCTACAACTTCTGTCTTTGCCTGACTCCCCGGCCGTGATTTTCACTGTACATACACAATTTATACCATAAAACGTAGGAAAATTTGTCCTGGTCACAGACATGTTTACATGGAATCTCTCACATGTACACATTTTGCTGAGTGGCTCCAAAGCGAAGGGAGCGCCGATTTTTTTCTCATTCACTCCCATGTAAACTCAGAGGAGAAATTTTGGGAAACAGCTGAGGTGCAATACATTTTAAACTTGCTCCTCTGACCACATTTTTGACTCTGGAAATATAAAACATGACACGTGTGTTCACAAGAAGTTGCTCTCTCTCACCATCACTTTATTTTCTTGATTGGACCAACGCTTTGGGTATGGGAAAAACTTGTTCGAGGAGTTAAAACCCATATCAAACAGCCTTTGCTGCTCTGCTCTCTCATGAGCTCTCTGTGTGCACCTCAGGTGCAGGCAAATCATTAATCGCCATGACAACGGCTGCACACACAGACACTTCATTTGAAACAGCAAATACACATTATTAACCCCTAAAATGCCAAAATGGACTCTCTAGCGCCACCTAGGTGCACTAAAATGGCCACTGTGGCCCGTAGGAATGTTGTAGAAATATCAAACCAAAACTGCCGTGTGTTCGACATACAAATCACGTGTTGACACCCATGACCTAAATCCAACAGGATGTGAGCTATTTGCCCTTTCAAAGTAAGATTTCGCCTCAAGCGCGCTCTTAAAAAAAAAGTTTCCTCCGACACCGTTTATTGTATCGGCTTTAAAGACACACACATGCCACCTCAACTGCTGCTAAACAGATCTTCTGTATATCTTTATCTGTCTCACCATCACATTATTTTGATGATTGGACCAACAATTTGGGAATGGGAAGAACTTGTTCGAGGAGTTAAATCTCCACTAAAAGAGGTCTCTTCTCTGTGTTCTGTCTGTCTCTCTCTGCTCTTCTGCCAGGTGCACATTTCAACTCTTACGAATAGGCTAATTCACACTGTCTACGTGAGCTGGAGGCTGACAGCGAGAGCCCGAGGTCCCGAACAATGCTGCTTGCAGCTTCAATGTTTTTTTTGTTTTTTTGTTTTTGAGTTTCCAGGGTAGAGAAACGTCAGCCAAAACTCTGGCATTTAGTTACTCTTTAAATCAGGCATCATCCATCCCAAGGTGTGTGTGTGTGTGTTCTGTTCTTGACAGTAATTGTCCAGCTTTTTTCCAGGTTTTCTATTATTTTGATAATTTCACAAATTTTCACATTTTTTGTCACTTTGCTGATGTTGATTGTAAAACCAGGGAGATAGATTTCAGATAGTGATCTATGTGACAAGTGTTTTTGCTCCAAACTTGGTAGCTTTATGCATATGCTAGGGGGATTGTGTTACTGTGAAATCACTCAGGACCATAGATGGGTATAAGGTGTTACAAAGTAACACGTAGAGTACTTAGAGTACTTTGGTTACTATTTGCAGTAACGAGTAACCTAACACGTTAATTTGCTGTTTGAGTAATCAAATACTTGAGTACATTTTCTACAAGCCATCAATTACTTCTGTTACTTTTAGAACGCTGGTCCTTCAGCTCCGAAACAGCAACGACTGTCTTTTGGTTGTAATAACGGAGATATCGTTAAACCTATCAGTCCGAAAGAAGCCACGAAGCTTGTGGCTCGCTACGTGGTAGAAGAAATGTTGCCATCGTCTACGGTGGAGTCTAAAAAAAGGTGGAGGACTCGCTGACAGACAGGTCAGAGTCAGGACTTGCACACTACACAACTTTTCTGCCCGTTCTGAAAGGTACTATGTCACATTACACGATTGTGGAGTCATAAATTCATGTTGTGACTTGGCTGATAGACATGACACACTACACAATGGTACTCACCAATTGTCCCCGGTCGTCTTTCACGACGTGTGTGATGTCATCAGGTTATTCTTGTCCTATTTTATTAATTTTACTATTATTTGAGTCTCTGTGTCTGTTCACATGCCAGCCGAAATGTTGTAGTCACCTAAAGGCGTCAGCAGATGGCAGGAGCTACATTTGAAGTGCCGTACGTAAACGTTCAAGCTACTGTATCCTCTACAACCAAGTACCTACAAATGTTTCACAATAAAAGCCTATTTAGAAAATGGAGGGATTCTCTCAGCCAATGTTATAAAGGGCTTTTAATTTGAAGGAAAATCAGAAAGTATTGAGTTTGAAATGACGACTCAATGTGTTAACTTTATTAAGACAACGTGAACAGATAAAAAGTAAAAATATAAAAACACAGAGAGATTAATAAATAACGGACCATCTATAATGTAGTCTGTTTCAAATGAAGCTGGTAGCCTCTGCAGTTAGGGTGAGTAAAAGCCCCACCACTATTTGTCAATGTTATGTTATTACTTTATGTCCGACTGTGAGGATGTAACATTGTTTGCTAGTTTTGTGTTAATGACAGTGACGTCACTCCCCGGGTTGATAAAGTGCCTCTGCTGTTTCACACCATCATTTCCCCCTTTTACTCTGTGTGGTAACATCCCTAGAGGAAATATTAAAAAGGCTGGGGTGTTGTTGTCATACAGTTGTCTACGGCAGCAGATCGTTCTGTGTTTCTACTGGTCAAAGTGATGGCTGTCATGGGAAAATTGGATCTCAGTGACAGGCAAGTGGTCCATAACTTTAATTTTGGAGACAAAAAAATGTAGGCTTAGCGCCCTGTGGTCCATTGCCCAATAGGAAATGCAGAATACTCAAAAGTACTTTAAAAGTTCTTGAGTAACTTTTCTCAGGGAGTAACATTGGAAGTACTTTAAAAGTATTTGAGTTACTTTACTCAGGAAGTAACGCAGTAAAGTAACTGGTTACTTTTTTAAAAAGTAACACAGTAAAGTACTTTGATTACTTTTAAAGTAAACCTTACCCAACTCTGCTCAGGACTCATGTTGGTGACATGTTAGATGATTTACTTAAAAAGTAAAGCCAAGGAGATGACAAAAGCACAACCTTGTGAAGTGCAATACAGTTAAACCTCCAGCATTGTGACCTGATCTACTTCTCTCTTTTGTGTATAACCTAGTAAGTGTCAATCTGGAAATCCATCGGTAAAAAAAAGGAAAAAAAACATTTTTTTCTTCCTTTACCTCTAGAGGCACAGCCCGGAGTTTTTCGACTAACGGAAGTGCAGAAGCCTCGGCGATCGCTGACACCCTTAACTTCCAGCAGTGCCCCCAGGGAATCACTGTGTTGTTTACAAATACTTCGGGTAGAAAACCAGCAGAATTTAGCTATATATCACATTTTTCACATCACTATATCACCGACTAATCTGATGTTTGTTAATAGGGATGTCCCGATCCAGCTTTTTCACTTCCGATCTGATACCAATATTACAGCCTTGAGTTTTGGCCGATACCGATCCGGTCCAAGCGCGTATTATACATATTCACTTATTTTGTTGTCAGTCATGTTAGAAAAGGTTTGATCAAGCAATATTACTCTAACAAGAACAACTACTTCATCGGGTTAGTTAGAATGATCCACAACAGTTGGTATGAGAAACTGACCCATTTATTGTTAACAGGGTTAAATAAACAAACTTTAAACTTGAACATTAAATAAAAAAATATAGCTGGTTTGCTTTGGGTGCTTTGGCCCCTTAATAAATAGAAAATAAATCAACACAAGAAATCTTTAAAATGTCTAACACTGAAATTGAAATAGCAGCAAGACTCCACACACTTGTGCTTTGGCCCCCTATAAATAAAAAAAGGATTAACACCAGATGACATTGTTGACATTTGACAAGTGTCAGTGCCAGCCTGGTGCACAGGCACACAATATTGTACAACTGTTTAAACAAGCAATAGTCCATCCATGGCTCCAATTTCACTAATTGTGCCCAAAACAATGCCATCAGTGCTCTTTACTTAAACAGTAAGAGTGTAAACCAAATAAAAATATCACTCTCAAAAAACCAGAGCAGAAAACAAATAGTCAGTTAACTAAGTTGACCCCTACTCTTCCTACCCTTCCCTCCGTGTGTGTCTGCCGTCTGTATGCTGGCCTGGTGGATTGATAGTAAGTGCTGGAGCGGATCACTGGAATAGACTGTTTCAATCGCGGAGCGCTGGGCTGGCCAGAAAACCTGGATTGGAGTCTGTGAAAAACTGGATCGGAGTTCTTGGATCGGCATTTTTCCATCCAGTCCGATCTGATGCACGTTTTTTGCTAATATCAGATTGGGACATCCATATTTGTTAAGTCTATAAACACAGTGACTGATCAAACGTTTTCTGTGTACACATTTTGTAAATAACATGGTTATTGTAGATTAGCTGAGCTAACCGTTGTTGTTGCTGTTAACGTTAGCTGTTAAGCGGTGTGTGTAATAACCATAGACTGTATAAAAATAAGGTAATAACTCAATAAACGGTCCTTGAATAAAATATTTTCTCAACATGGGTGAGCTAGCAAAGCAGTTTTTTGTTGCTATGTGTGGTATTTATTCAGTTATGGGAAATCACAATGTCTAGAAAGCAGCAGTGGCTGCAGCTGACAGGGACAGTTAGCAAAGCTAACATTAGGACGTCATCTGTTAAAAGCCTCCCGTTGTCAGATACGACATGAAACTGCTCCAGTTTGCTCAACAATGTTGTAACTAAGACATCCGCTGAAAAAAAAAAAAAAAAAAATTCACGTTGATGAGACGGCGTTTTGGGTGGAGCAGTCGCTATGGATGCGGAGCTTGCTGTTTCTGTAGGTACACATTTCCTGGAGACACCTCCACATTTTGGCCATGCCCCCTCCATTGTGATTGGCTAAAGCGCAACATAGTTCAAACTCAAAGCCCTGCCCTCCCCCCCATCTGTAGTCGTCTTTCACACAGGGCTACCGACAGATTCTACAATGTAAATTGCAGAATCTGTCTTGAGAGATTAAGTAAGTGTAGACTGACCCTTTATCCTAATGTGCTCATTTGCAGCAAAGGACTTTTGCGGCCAGCCCTTTTTCTGAACCCATCATGGTGAAGCTCCACAATGGGATGACCCAACAAACTGAGGACCCAGAGATGCTGTGGGTGATGGGTCCAGTGCTGGCAGTCATTCTCATCATTATTATTGTTATTGCTATTCTGCTCTATAAGAGGTGAGTCTAACAGACAAAACAGCAGACAGCTTTTAAAAACAAAGCCCTCCAGTCAAATTCCAGAGTGATCGGGGGTAAGGGAAGGAACATCAGGCCACTGCACTCAGTTGTTGATTGCCATTTCTTTGAGTGTTCAAATAAATAACATTTACATATATTATATGTATTTACATACAATACTTTTTTTTAAGTCTTCCAAAAGGTACAAAATGAATTAACTGAGGTGAGTAGACACAGGAAAAGGGCTGCAGATGACATCAAATCAATGAACAATTGAAACACAAACTCAAATTTCTATTAACAAAAATAAAAGGGAAACTAAACCTGCCTATCAAGTCTAAGTGCATGTGTTAGAAAATGAGTACAAATTTTAGGACCACAGTGGTGCTCTACAACCACTGACAACATGTGAGTGCGGAACAGAATATGTAAACTAGAATTACCACCTCACAGTTATGTGCCTCTGCACACCAGTCAAGTCGCAGTTTCAATTTGCATCCATGTCTGTGAAAACATGGATGCTTCACACACATCTTCCGTCGACAACACAGTTGATCTATATATGCACAGTTCCAAGGTAGACACCCAAGTTTAGTGTCACCAAGTTACCAGTTCAGTTACCAAATATTTCCCCTTCTGTTGCTGAGATATGACATTGGGTAGTGGCCAGAAGAGTGTTTTTGCAGAACATCATGATGTCACAGTGAAGCTGACCTTTGACCTTTTGGATTTGTAAATTCACCTCTTCATCATTTTATCCTAGTCGACATCTCTGTACAATTCTGTTATAATTAGTGTATGACTTCTTGCAGTTTGGCCAAAAACATGTTTTGTGAGGTCACAGTGACCTTGACTGTTGACCACCAGATTCTAAGCAGTTTATTGTTGAGTTTAAGTGGATGTTTGTGCCAAATCTAAGGAAATTCCTTCAAGGCCTTCTTCAGATTTCATGTTCACAAGATAGACATAAGGTCTCAGTTACCTTTAAACTTTGACCTATGACAACCACACTTTAATCAGTTCATTGTTAAGTCCAAGTGGGCATTTGCGCCAAATTTGAGGAAATTCCCTCAACGTGTGAAGGTGTTTGAATAAAATTAGATGGAGGCAAGGTCACAAATGAACTTGGCCTTTGACCACCAAAATCTGATCACTTCATTGTTGAGTCCAATTGGACAGTTGTGCCAAAATTTCCCTCAAGGCCAATAAATTGTCAGAGTGGAGTATTTTCTTGAAAAGACACATAAATTCATTTTTGTTGAGATGGCCTGAAGGCCTTCATGGCACATTGCAGAAAGTCACTGTGAGTTGCCACACAGCCTTGTTCTTACAAGCTAACAGTTGGCTCTTGCTTCCTGTGCTTGGATCAAAGATCTGGAGCTGCTGACTGGGCTGATAGGAGCTTCCATATGGCTACTGCTCTGCTCAAATGGCAACCCTAACTTTGTCTTTTTCTCATTCCTCCTTTTGCCCTTGTTTTCTTTTGATGAGTCTGAATTTGGTAATAATTGTTTGTACTGGTGAGTTTATGAGGAAAGCATCTCCAACAAAAATTGCTTGCTCTACCAAGAGCAAGTTGATGTTTTGCATGTTTTATTCTGATAATCAAATATTTATTGAATCACTGCCCAACATGTTTCTAATAATACTGTATATTGTTGAATGTGTTTTTCCTACCTTTCCATTAGCCAGTGGTTTATTTTTATTTTAGTACAATCAATCAATCAATCAATCAATCAATTTTATTTATAAAGCCCAATATCACAAATCACAATTTGCCTCACAGGGCTTTACAGCATACGACATCCCTCTGTCCTTTGGACCCTCACAGCGGATAAGGAAAAACTCCCCCCCCAAAAAAACTTTAATGGGGAAAAAAATGGTAGAAACCTCAGGAAGAGCAACTGAGGAGGGATCCCTCTTCCAGGACAGACAGACTTGCAATAGATGTCGTACAGAACAGATCAGCATAATAAATTAACAGTAATCCGCATGACACAATGAGACAGACAGAATGGGGGGGGGGGGGGGGGGGGGGGGGGGGGGGGGAGAGATGCAGGTAATGACAGTAGCTTACAACAACATTATTGAAAGTAATAATATTATAGTTGTAGTTTTGGCTACTGTGATACAATATGCTGAAAGTATGTATTAATATCTGACAGTATACATGTGTGACAATAGTCATATGTGTATAATAACAGTAGAAGTATGACTAATGACTAATGATGGCAGCAGCAGCAGCAGGAGGCATCTGGCAGGACCACGGCAGCAGCACAACCACACACGTCACGCTGTCCAGGCACCGCTGTGATATGAGTTAATCTGAGAGACAGTGGAGCACAAAGGCTCCGGAGAAGAAGCCGAGTTAGTGACATCCAGAATGGCTGAGTTAGCAAGATGCAGTAATAGAATACGAGAGAGAGAGAGAGAGAGAGTGGGAGAGGGAGAGAAGGTGCCCGGTGTATTATAGGAGGGTCCTCCGGCAGACTAGGCCTAAGTCAGCCTAACTAGGGGCTGGTACAGGGCAAGCCTGAGCCAGCCCTAACTATAAGCTTTATCAAAGAGGAAAGTCTTAAGTCTAGTCTTAAATGTGGAGACGGTGTCTGCCTCCCGGACCGTAACAGGAAGATGATTCCACAGGAGAGGAGCCTGATAGCTGAAAGCTCTGGCTCCTGATCTGCTTTTGGAGACTTTAGGGACCACAAGTAACCCTGAGTTCTCAGAGCGCAGTGTTCTGGTGGGATAATATGGCACTGTGAGCTCTCTGAGATATGACGGAGCTTGACCATTTAGAGCTTTATAAGTTAACAGTAGGATTTTAAATTCAATTCTGGATTTTACAGGGAGCCAGTGCAGAGAAGCTAAAACAGGAGAAATATGATCTCGTTTCTTAGTTCCTGTTAGTACACGTGCTGCTGCATTCTGAATTAGCTGGAGAGTTTTTAAGGACTTACTAGAGCTACCTGATAATAGAGAGTTACAGTAATCCAGCCTTGAGGTAACAAAAGCGTGGACCAATTTTTCTGCATCTTTTCGGGTCAGGATAGGCCTAATTTTCGCAATATTACGCAGATGAAAAAATGCAGTCCGTGAGGTTTGTTTTAAATGAGAATTAAAAGACAAATCTTGATCAAATATTACACCGAGGTTTCTTACGGTAGTGCTAGAGGCCAGAGCAATGCCATCAAGAGAAACTATGTCATCAGATAAAGAGTCTCTGAGTTGTTTGGGGCCAAGAACGATAACTTAAGTTTTGTCTGAATTTAACATCAGGAAATTGGTGCTCATCCAAGTTTTTATGTCTTTAAGGCAGTTATGGAGTTTAGTTAAGTGATTACTTTCTTCTGGCTTCATCGATAAATACAACTGTGTATCATCCGCATAACAATGGAAATTTATAGAGTGATTTCTAATGATGTTACCTAAATGAAGCATATATAGAGTAAATAGGATTGGTCCGAGCACAGAACCTTGCGGAACTCCAAAACAAACTTTGGTACGTAAGGATGATTCATTACGAACGTCAACAAATTGAAAACGATCAGATAAATAAGATTTAAACCAGCTCAGTGCAGAACCTTTTAGGCCAATTAAGTGATCTAGCCTCTGCAGTAGAATTTGATGGTCAATAGTGTCAAACGCCGCACTAAGATCTAATAAAACAAGTACAGAGACAATGAACACAGTGAACACAATGTACACAGTGAAAATAAGAGATTCAGTTGGGTAATCCATCACAAGAAATGTAAAATAAAAAATAAAAGTAGTCCATAATATATCAAGCTGTGTGATCATGCATTTTGGAGGTTACCCAATGGGTCTTTAAATGGCTTCATTGGCCTCTGAAAAGAAAAACTTTGCAGATAAAATCAATTTATTTGTTTATTTATTTATTTAAGTGTATACCTAAACACTTGATTTTTTTTTAGAGATTCAGAGATATGTGTTTTTCAAACAACAGCAACATTATGGTTAAATCTGACAGTTATAGGTTCAGTAGGTGATATTTATCATAAAAAAGAAAAAAGAACTTTTTGTCGTATTTGATGAAACTGTCACTTAATCCTGACAGTAGTACATGACAAGGATCTCCTGTGAAAAAAACACCTGGGGCCGTATTCACAAAGCTTCCTTGCGCTAAGAGTTGCTTCTAGTGATGAAATTCTAAGAAAATTCTTAGAATTGTGATGTTTACTTGAAATTTCCCCTTAAAGTTAAGACTAGGTAGATAAAAGTTATTCACAAAGCATCTTAGACCTTAAAAGAGTTCCTAAGGTGTAAACTGTTAGGAGTAGAGAGGAGGACTTTTAAGAGGATTAAGAGTTTCCTAAGCAGAGGAGAAAATGGTGGAAACACAAAGAGGTCGGAGAAACAGTCTCTTAACACAAAATAACAGTGAGTAAATGAAATGCTACAGATGAGATTGTGCAGGGATAGTGTTTGTGGTCAATCTCATTTGGGATATGCACACATTTCCCACCCAACAAAATAACGCTATAACGCAAGAAATAAAATTATCACAATACTAAGATATTTGAAAAACTGGAAAAATACAACAGTGCAGCAGTGATGATCTCATATTGTGATGCAGTTCATTTAATTTCCACTGGGTGTCCACACTTGCAGGCTCACAAAAGGGCGTGTCTGTGACAACCAATCACATCTGTTAAAAGAAAGCATCACACCTAGCAACAGGGTCAACCTAGGACCCCACAATACCAGAGTGACGACACTTCCATTGACTCCTGTGGTCTGCTGAAGTTAAGCCTTGCGCGCCCTCTAGTGGGGCATGAGGGCATTACCTTTCCAACCACAAAACCTATTCACTTACAGTATGTCTGATGCGCACTTGCTTGTAAATTGATGAAAACAGCCTTGTTTTTACTTTTAGGTGTCTTGGTCATATTAAGTCATGCTTATAATTTGTTTATTTCAAAATGTAGAGAGTAACATTATGGTAGACAACTTTTTTTTTTTTTTAACCTGTAAATGGGTCACCGATGCTGCTATTAAGGTCGATTATGGTAAATTATGCTTTTAGGTTTGCTTGACTTTGGAAACGCACAAGAATTCCTGGTCGGCAGCAATGCAGCAATACTGAAGTTCAGTCGGTTCTTGGTCAGATATGCAACGCGCTATCCCGCCACTAGCGGGCATGTGACCAACTTTCCGCTTGACCAATGTGTGTCGCTACTCTGGTATTGCAGGGTCCTGGGTCAACCACACCTCCTCAGTAAGATAAAAGTTTCTGTCCCTTCCTTGCTCAAAGTTGCTCTTAGAACTTTCCTAAATCACTCCTAAGCTAAGACTCCTTACTAAAAGTTTTTAGTCTAAGTTAGGAACTCTTTTAGAGTACAAAATGTTTGTGAATATGGCCCCTGGTTTCTGTGGCTCCTCCTAGTGCTCCCAATGGCATTTGAGAGAATCCACCATACCTTAAAGAAAACAACTATCTAGAGGCAGGAGGAGTCTCTTAGCAGTGTCAGTCATTGCTTGTGCACACTCTACACAGCCCCCCTCTCCCATACATGCTCTCACAAAAGCCCCTTTGTACTGCACAAAAAACCCATTAACACCCGGTTTCATCTGGGGCCATGTTCACAAACATTCTGAGAATACTCTCAGAGGGCTTCCTAATTTAGCCTAAAAACTTTTAGATTAGATTCAACTTTATGTGTATAAGCAGTAATTAAAAAACATATGTACAGGTTAATATACAGGGTGGAGGGCATGAATGATAAAGAGTCTTAGCTTAAAAGAGATAGGACATTTCTAAGAGCAACTTTGAACAAGGAAGGGACAGAAACTTTTATCTTAGTGAGGAGCTGTGGTTGGCCCTGTTGCTAGGTGTGATGCTTTCTTTTAACAGATGTGATTGGTTGTCACAGACATGCCCTTTTGTGAACCTGCAAGGTGTGGACACCCAGTGGAAATGAAACGAATTGCATCACAATATGAGATTGACAGTTTTGTCATTGTTCATGTGATCACTCTGCTGATGGAAGGTTTAGAGAGACAAAAGTCATCACTGCTGCACTGTTCATGTGGATCATATGTAAATATTTGTGTTGAGATAGACTTGGATATATATAAACCCATCCTTGAAGGCCACATTTCTTGCAAATGATTTGACTTAAGCTCTTCGCTCCTCTAGGGATCATAGGGCATTGACCAATGTCCTCCATTTCACTTGGTTGTTGTTTCACTTGGTCGGTTGTCCCTCGAGATCTCCCCAGCTGAACCCACTCTTAGATGTTTCTGTCTGGACGCCTCTTCAGCTATTCTTGGGGATGTTTGTAACAGGTTTTCTGAGAGTGTGTCCAATTCAACTCCACTTTCTCTTTGGAATTTATGAGTCAGTGGGATCCTGGTTTGTTCTTTTCCACAGGTCTGCGTTGCTTACTTTGTATCTCCATCGGATGTTAAGTATTCTCCTGAAGCAAGTGTTCATAAATGTTTGTTGTTTTCCATGTCTCTGATCCATACAACACCTGCCTCACAATGGAATTAAAAATGTGTAATTTGGTGTTTGATATGTGATTTCAGCTCCAGATCTCCCTAAGCATGAAAGTTTAATTTAATTTCTTGAAAATGCTATTGCGTATTTTCTTTTCTCCCCTTGTTTGTGAGGTAAGGAGGTACAGCTAGTTCGTATGGGTTGATAGTAAACAAGATGGTGTGTCGGTCAGGACACAGGAATGAAGAGGAGGTGACATGCTATCTTCTCTGGATTGACTTCCAGCTGTATTTATTTTCCTTTGACATTCAGTATTGTCATCAGTCTGAAATAACAAATAAACCAACATTAAGTACTGTATCTTAACATAAGAGCATGTTCTCCCCGTGTCAGCGTGGGTTCTCTCCGGGCACTCCAGCTTCCTCCCACAGTCCATTGGGGACTAGGTTAATTGATAACTCTAAATTGTCCATAGGTGTGAATGTGAGCATGAATGGTTGTTTGTCTCTATGTGTCAGCCCTGCGATAGTCTGGCGACCTGTCCAGGATGTACCCTGCCTCTCGCCCGATGTCAGCTGGGATAGGCTCCAGCCCCCCCGCGACCCTCAAGAGGATGAAGCAGTTAGACGATGAATGAATGACAGTCCAAAACTGACTCTGCTTACTAAATGCATATTAAGGGTTGAAGTGAACTTTGTTTTTAATTCAGAATTTCAGGAGCATTATGAGCTTCTCTGCTCTCTGGATAAAACAGCCAATTTGTTGATATGATGACAGGCTAAGTAACAGAAATTAATACAGTGATGCAATTTTATATGTCCACTCATCTCTTAATGCTTAACACTTCAACACACATATATACATTTTTATGCCTCCGCACTAGTGATAGCCACAGCCAGAGGCATTGTGTTTTTCGGGTTGTCCGTCCTATTTTCGTGAAAGTGATATCTCAAGAATGCCTTGAGGAAATTTTTCCAATTTGGTACAAATGTTCACTTGGACTTAGCAATGAAGATTTTGGTGGTCAAAGGTTACTGTGACCTTGAAAATGTCTCATTATTGTGAATGTGATTTCAATCAGAAGAGACAGAAGAATGAAGTAAAGATAATATTTAATACAGCATATGAGTGTACAGATTAACAGATGATTTGTGCTGATTGAGATTTAACATAAGTCTTTGGCACTTTGACACCAGAGGAAGATTTTTGTGATCGAGGGACATCTAAGCGGCAGCAAGATAAATCCTCCCATAGAGTGTAGACACTGGTGGAGGTGGTGGTGGCTGATGACTTTGTGGTTGATGACTGATGAGGTGAATGAGGCTGACTCCTCGAAGACTAGGTGGTGATGGGAAAGTGGAGGGTATGCATGGCTGCAGCATGAAAGGACTGACAGAAAAAGAACAATATTTAAAGTGAGGAGCAGTAAGATGATGTACTGACAGAGAGGCTTTGTTGCTGTGCTACTGGTTGATTGTGGATCAGCTGTAGAACAGCTGATAACTCAATTCACAGTCCCGAACACTGACAGCTAGAGATAAAGAGTGAGCATGCGTGCAAGCAGTGAATGACAGGGTGAGAAAGAAAGTTACAGACTAAGCATAAAAAAGTATTGTCTTCCTGACTGATCTTTTGCTAGAGCTTCATATCTCAAGAACACCTCAAGGGAATTTCTTCAGATTTCACACAAACATCCACTTGGACTGAAGGACAAACTGATTGGAATTTGGTGGTTGAAGTTCAAAGCTCAAGCTAACTGTGACCTTACAAAACATGTTTTTGGCCATCATTCAAGAAGATTTATGGTATTTATGACAAAATTTCACACAAGTGAAAGTGATGACATTTTATATCCAAAAGGTCAAAGGTCAGCTTCATTGTTACATCATAATATCCTTAATAAAACCCTTCTCTGGCCATTATTCAATGTCGTGTTTCAGGAACAGAAGGGGAGACAGTTGTTCAGATACTGAATTAGTGACACTAATCTTGGGTGTCCACCTTTAAACTGTGCTGATTCTGTAGATCTTCTGAGTGTGAAGCATCCATGTTTTCACTGGAATGGGTGTGAACTGTAAGAGAAACTTTACTGTTGCATGGAGGCATACAACCGCAGTGTGGTAACTCTAGTTATTAATAAGCTACCACTCTGATAATGGCTACAATCTTCGAAACTATTTGCAATATTTTTTTTTTTTTTTTTTGTACAGCAAGGCTATTCAAATACAAATTCAACTGGGCCAGATTTTAAAACCAGAAAATATTGATGGGCCACATTTTCAGCAGCGTGTACATATAAAATATATATACTCAATATTTTTATTATCTGGCACTACACTTCAAAGGTGCACTGACTGAATTTTTCATAGCACCAATTAGCATTTTGCATTTAAATGCATTTATTTGATTATTTTGAATATGTAGCAGGGACAGTGGGAAAATGTAGGGTGGTGTCAAAAGGGGGCCATAGTTTACACCCCTCACTCTTTGTTCATGCAACATTTTAGTATCAGCCAAGGTTAAGAAAAGGATACGAGGTGACCACCATCAAATATTTCTTACTGACCATATAATAAACAGAAAAGTGCCAAAAACTGCAGTTCCTGTAATGGCTACTTGAGACTGGCTCCCAAGAGCGAGTCAATCCCCATACACCCCCATGTTGAAATGCCCAAATTTACAGCAGAATTAAACATGTTTACAGGCTGGTACAAGAAACAGATTTGGTCTGTATAGCTATTTCAACATTCATGCCAACTGCACAGGGGGTGAATTTTTACGTGTTTACATGTTAAGACTTAAAGTAAGCTATAATTAAGGGCAGGGTTGCTTTGAGTGACAGGCTGTCTGCTGATAGTGTCCTCGGCTTCTTAGTCAGATCCACCTTTCGCTCCTCTACACTCTTAACAAGAATGTGTCAGTATTAACACTTGTTGAATTTCTACACATCAATGAGTTGAATTTAGGACAACACGTGTTGTGTTCATTTTGACACAGAGGTGTGTATAATGTGTAAGTACTGACACATTCATGTGTTGATACATAAAACTTATATTAACACATTCATGTGTTGCTCAAAATTACACAGTGATCGAACACAAGCTTGTGTTACTCTAAACAAATGGCAGAATACAATGAATAAAAAAGGAAAATGCCACTTGGAATCATTTATTTATTTCAAGAAATATTTTTTAAACATTTTAAAACATTTAGTCAACATGTCTTGTTTTACTCATGAATCTTCAAAGTTTCTTTAAAAACCTTTTACCTAGCATCAAGACATTTGGTCAACAGTTCATTTCATTTTCATTTTAACTTCACAGAAAATAAAGAAAATAAATTAATTACAAGCTCATTTCTAGAAGATTACCAAGGGGTCCGGTGTATGAAACACAGTAAAACAAAGGCCATTTTGGTACAATACTGTAGGCGAATTTATTGGAGTGTCTCCAGAGACCAATAAGCTCAACATGAAGAAAAAAAACCCACATACAATCAGACGCGCTTCAAGACATCATTTAGACAGGCTGTCTACAGCAGCAGAGCAAAATGCTTTTACAACACACAGATAACTCACATAACTCATAGTGGAGTGAAGTGGCGAACAATTTGATTCAATAACACTCGTATTCACTAACACTCGTATTCACTGATGAGCATATTATTGACCTATTTAAGTGCAAGACAATGAAAACAACCAGCTAGTGCGCCTCGGACTATCTCACATATCACATCTGATCACTTGCAACAAATATGAAAGACATTCACAATTAAGATGACTACAGAACCTCTCATTTTTTTCCTCCCGATTCCAAGGTATGGCAGCTGCCATACCTCGCCATATCTAAATGATGCCTATGGTGGTGGTCCAGGGTTTGGCGGTGGTCCAGGGTAATTTCCAGAGAGTTCCATTTTAGCTGCTGCATAAGAGAAAGAAAAACGTTTCAATACAAAATTTAAGGACAAACTTCAATTTTCTACAAATTATAAATGATATCTACAAAATATTTTTATTTAGAGCATACAGGGCATAGGCACTTTTTGCGGTTCCCATTTTGACATGTCATTGCAGAAAATAATGAGCAATATTATGGACCTACATATACATAATCATCACTGTTAAAATAATAAAGGCACATGGTCAAAAGCCTTAAAAATTAATCATTCCTGTTTTATTTAAGGTAATTATTTCTTTATCTCATTTACTACATAACACACATTAATAATCGTGTCATTAATATTGTAATAAACTTACAAGTCTTTGGCTTGTAAAATCTGTCTAATAGTCTAATATTTTGAAATTTAAAAAACTGTATATTATATGGTCAAAATGTCTGGTGGAAATAATCTAAGCACAATCTATCCTGAGTGGAGCACAATGCTTATCTTCGTCTCTAGTGTGTCAGCACTAAACGAGAGGTTTCCAGCCCGTATACACCTTTATTTTGCCCGGTTAATACTCAAATAACAAGCAAACGTGTCTGTCTCACCATAAAACACAACTGGCAGATGCCCAAATGACGTTACTTGCAGGTCCCGATTCATCTATCATTAAATGAATGAACTAAATAAATGTAATTTAAGAAAAAATACAAATGAAAACATGAATTAAGTTAACATTACCATAAGTCTCAACAGTTGCCCCCCTCCCCCCAACTCTGCAGTGAAACCAGCAAAATGGTGGTGTTGAATTGCTAAATCAATGAATTACTGTGGCATTGACTTCAAACCCAGTTAGTTGTTAAAGTAAACTAGATGAGGTTTTTGCGGACTTTATGGAATGAGCGACTGTTTTGCTATACTGTCCTAAACTGCATTTTACTTGGTGCAATTTTTGTAACAAGCACAGTAGAACTTAAGCTAACATTAGCAGCTAACGTTAACGTTAGCTTACTGTTCGATAGCCCTGCTGAACAAAATGGGAAGCTTACTGTATCTGGATTTTCTTAGAGATATGATTTAGCTGGTGGTTTCTACACATGTCCAATTTAACTGACTGATAAACAGTTTGATGAGATAGTTTAAACTAAACTGGTAATGGATACTTACCGAAGAGTCCAACAGCACCCCAGGCGAAGCAGCCTCCATCTTCCTCCCCTTTGTCTGTCTCAGAGTAAAGCACACGTAAAGGGCGACCCCTTCCCGCCTCTTAAAGTAACACACCCATTGTGTTAAAGTGGTTGCCGCCAATTAAAGTAACACACACATTGTGTTAAACTGTCCAGCACATTAAATGTGTTAAGCTTTCTGTGCATTTTGTACACAACTTGTGTTGAAATCCACACAGAATGTGTTACACAAGTAACAACACATTTTTTGTGTCATTTTTTAACACATCTCTTCTAAGAGTGTACAGCTCCAGCCTCTCGCCCAGATATGGTTAGCCTGGTAAGACCATCCTGATGATGTGAGCTCAACATTCTGTTTCGTTCTCATTATCAGTCTGGACTTGGTATCACCTCAAACACTCACTGGGCAGGAGTACTTGCCTTGACAGACAAACTCCTTAAGTAAATCAGCGTATAATTTTCATCACAAGTGAAGCCAGTTGATAAATCATACTTTTTCCAAATCCAGTCAGAAGAATGGCAAAACATCTTTTCCTCCAAGAAACTCAGCAAGTGCTTACTCTTGCTCTTGTTTAATTGTTGTTATTGACTGTATTTCTGCAATAACTTCCCTTATTGCAGTGTTTACTCTACATTACTATACATTTGAGTAAGCGCTTGTTGCTCCAGGAGGATTACTGTTCTTCAAGCTACAGTTTATGTAATCAACTTCACCACAGTCCCTGATTGGCAGCTGATGTTTTGAATTACAGTGCAGATCCCTGATTGGCCCCGATTGGATTTTAATTTCTGTATACGAGGCAGGATGGCACTGAGATCAGACTGATACATAGAGAGAAACAGAATATTGAGCTGATGTCATCAGGATGGTCTTACCAGGCGAAAATAGTCACTTATAGCTCCATTAAAAAAAAAAAAAAGATGGTGACCACTGTAATGTGGCACTTGAGGATTCAAAACAGGAGCCTTCAAACCAATGGGCGATGTCACAGTAGCTAAATTAATCTCTTCTCTCTCTGCTCCTGATTTACTGTCTGCCTCTTTTTTGTGGACGCAGCAAACAAGAAAGGTAAGTGCCTCTGTCTGTTCTTGCATTACTTCATCCTCATTACCCTCCTTACCTCCCTCACCTGTGCTTTGTGACAGTGATGACATCAACTGACAGAGGTTCATTGTTTGTTATGCTGCCAGAATCACAGCACCGTGCCAGCTTCTCTAAGCTGTCTTCAAGCTTCCATGAGAGCTTTATTAACTTAACGTAATACTAGCACTAGGTAGCTTGGTTAATTCACATTGACTGTGATATTGATTGGGATGCTAATTTTGGCTAGTGAAAATCAGACTCAAAGCAAAACGCACTTACCATAAAAATGAAGAGCCTACTCCTTAAAGTGTCTTACAGTACACCCGATAGTAAGGTGACCAGATTTTGAAAATGACAAGTGGGTACATTACCAGTTTGTTGACATTAGTCTTTCCAGAAATTAACACAAATTCAGCTAGTCCCTGTGCATTCTGAGCTACCATACATGACTTCAATGGGACGATAATGGACTACAACGGGTCACACGCCGGTGACGTCATAGGTGATAGAAACATGGGATTTTGACTGGCGGCAGAGCTCTTCACACACATAAAGTGTAAATAAATTCAGTCATTCAAGTCATGTCCTGTCGATTCATTACTTAACATTCATTAGAATTAACTTCTTGACTTTAAATATCTCATGTCATTGTTGAGATCAACTGACTAGCTAGCTAACGTTAGCCAACTAACCTGTGGTGAAGTGCCTGCCACAGACATAGGTGAAGTGACTCGCTGGATCCCACAGCTTTCCGTCTTTACCCTACCGTTTGATGATTGAGAGCCACAGATTTCTTCTTTCCCCATTCTTCACTCTATCCGGGAGCAAAGAAAATCGCAATTCTGGGTATTTTTTATTGTTTGCTGTACAGTGAACAACACAGTAACTTTTCAGCATTATGAACTCCTCGCCGCGACTAGCGTCTCTCCCAGGTCGAGTTCAAAACTTTCACCTAAAAGGGGGCGTGACCATTGTAACAGCAGTGAGTGACGTTGCATTGAAGTCATGTATGCAATTTTGTCCAATCACCGCAACCTTACCACAAATTTGACTATTTAAAACAGGTAAAATATCATTATTCAGTTCATTGTAGAGTTGTGTGCAGGGTATTGATTTGCTCAGCCCCTCTTTTATCATGAGACTACTGCTGCAGGAGTGTGAGCTCTGTGCCTGGAACTGAGTCACATAGGTAGGGTAATGCCTGGTACACACCACACGGTATCAGCCCAATTGTAGCCCGACGAAGCGTCATATGGTTTTGGCTCGGATCATGAACTTACACAATAATCCATTGTTTCATCTTGTGTAGTGTGTCATAGTAGACAGCAAACAACGCCACATCTGGGACACCTCATGACATTCCAATAGAAAGTCTAGCTTGTTTGATTTTCTCTTTGTCATTCATGACTGCTCCCATCAAACCCGTCACTTTGACCAATAGAAAGAGGAAGTGAATTCACTGTAGGACTTACAATGTCGAACACTTCCTTCAGCAGGCATGTAGGAACAATGTCCAGGGGGCAAGAACTGGGCTTTGTGTGTGAGACTATGTCTTTGATGTGAGCCAGAGACACAGGCTTGAACTTATTTAAGACAGCAGAGCATTGAGAGGGAGTGGACGGGCCAAGGACAGGAGGTGAAATGGTAGATCTGATGTTGTCAATTTTGCTTGTGAAAAAGTGCACAAAGTCTTCACAAGTGGCTGTGGTTTGTACATGGCAGGCAGTGGCAGCTGGGTTAAGGGCTGAGTTTATTGTGTCAAATAGTATTTTTGGAGAGTGAGAATATCTGAAAATAACATCAGCAAAGTATTTTGCTCTCGCTGCTTTGACAGACTGCTGGTAGTTGGCAAGAGAGGTTCTCATGAGATCAAAGGACACTTGGAGCCTGTCTTTTCTCCACCTTCGCTCTGCTCTCCTACATAATTGCCTGAGTGCACGGGTGTCATCATTGAGCCATGGTTGAGTTTTAGTTTTCGGTTTTCTTATTTTGAGTGGAGCAACTGAGTCCAAGATGTCTGCACAGGTTGAGTTGAACAGAGTTATCAGCTCATCCATGCTCAGGTGGGAGAAATGGACCTCGAGCTCGCAGGATATAGAAGAGGCGATGTAGGCATCAGAGAATTTGGTGGCTGTGGAGTAGTTTATGGAATGAGAGGTAGCTGAGGTTTGGGTACAATCTGCAACAAGGAGGAGAACCGGACACACAGGTGATCTGATTTTTGTTAGAAAATTTACTGTTATGAATATTTCGCTATCATAATAAATAGATTAATGATATAGAATTGTTTTTGTTTTGAAATGCTAACATTATAAAATCCTAACAGCACATCTTTGTACAGTAGTGAAAATAGAACATAAATATTGCAATAATTATACTTGACAAAATCTTTCCAAAAAGTGTACAGTTACCAAACAATAATCTTCGACAATGCCATCTGCAGCTGTGCTGATTTCATATCGAAACAGAATGCTTGATCACAAGGGGAACAGTTGCCGTTGTCACCAAGAATTTTGTTATGAATATGAACAGTTCACAAGTTACAAATCACTCACTCCCATAGTTTTTTTGGAGCCTGCTTGCTTTTTGTAAACTTGTCTTGATTGTTGGCCCAGAAATTAATCAGGGCTCGTGTTTTGTCTAGTGGCCCTGAAATGGAACAGCGATAACAGCATTACTTTCTTTTACTTTTTATCTTTTTTGGGCTACCTATCAGATATTCTTTAAGTTAGTAGTTTAGTTTCATGCAGTATTGCAAATATTATCACAATGAATACTGTAGTCAACATCCTGCAGAACTGGTGAGGCTGTTTACACGGTCACACAAGTGTTATCTGGTGACTTTCATCCATGTTAACGTTTCACTCTTTGGGTTATAAATTGATATTCAACCAAAATAACCTGTACCACAACAACTGACGTAACTTATTCAGCGGAAAGTCACCAGATAATACGATCACTAACGTTAACCTGCAGCTGTGACGTTACCAGCTACAGACTTTACGGCTACAGGAGATGACACCATCCGGTCATCTTACAAAAATGTTGATGAAAACATTTTACATATATTAAAACAACTTAACAACTACATTATCTCTGAGAAAAATGACTTTTTGTAACTGAATGACGGGATACTCGGTTATCAGAGAACTGGGTTACGTGCGGGGCAGGCAAGCCGTCACTCGCGACGGCTTCGTTAGCTAGCCAAAAAACATATGTGTGTTACACTACAATGAGGTCTATAGTCCATAAAATGATGTCAAACTAAGATAATGCAATGGTTATCATAATTTTAAAACAACTATTAACAAGGAAAATACTCACATTGATAACTCTGCTTCCTTACACTTGCTGCCGCCATCTTGCATTGACTGAATTGTCTGTACTCGGCCGGGTTCGGCTGGGCTCAGTGGATGATACGAAAAGGATTCTGGGATAGCACTCACCACCAAGCGTGGTCCTGGAAAATCTTAAAAGTGAGGGCCATACAGCCCTTATTCTTGACCCTCAACTCAACACTGAGAATCGGGACAGCACTAGCACTTCGCGGGAGCATGGATTTTTGAGACTGAGGGTTAAGATTGAGGGTTAAGATAGGAATTGGGATTGGGCCTAAATCTAGTGTGTGGCTATGGTTGTGGGTTGGGCCAGAAACATGTTGCTTAAAGTTAAAAGAGTCCATGATGCCAAGAAATTCTGTGGCTTTGGTGTTAGCTGATAGGTCGACATGGAAGATGAAATCATCAGAAATAAGGATTTTGTCATGATTCACAACAGCAGTGAATAAAAACTCAGAAAATTCAGTGAGGAAGGTGGCATTAAAGACAGTAGAACAAATTATATTCTTTTAGTTCGAGAGTGGTTCAAGAATTGTATGGCACGCAATGATCTCTCATTATTTTTTCTGCCAAACATTTATTTATTTAATTATATTTGACTGGATGCCAGCAGATATGAACTATTTTTGCATCAGCATAATTTTGTTACAATTATTGTTTTTTTGCTCTTCAGAACTACATTGTCTTATTAATTTGCATGACGATCTGTCATTTAACAGAAATGTTTAAAATTGTTTCACCAAAGGCAAACATTAAATGATGTGGAATGTTAAACTTTATTTGGTTGGTTTTATGTTATTTAGGTTAGCTTTAAGGAAAGGAGTACAAAAAAATGTATTATTAAATTACTTTTTTAAAAGTGGTAAATCATCTTTTGAATCATGCTTAAAAAGTCAGATAGTCAATTTGCCTGCTGACTCAGATGAACTTACCCCTAACCTGGGGCAAATTGAGCCACAGGGACACTTTTTTTCTGAAGTCACATTTTCAGGGCCATGTGTCATAGATGTAGTCTTACAATTTCAACTGATAGGAGACATCTTGAAATAAGGGTAGATGTTTTTTTATTGCTCTTTTGTCTAATTGTCCTAACCAAGAGGACAACATAAGTAAAAATTGGCTCAACTTTCCCCATTCTTCCCTGCACAGTGACAGGGCTAATTATTACATTACACAGCCAACATTACCCATCAGTTATTAACAGGTTTAATGACAGTGTCTAGCCTTTTTGGTGTCAGTGTGAGATGTTGAACGACTTGATGTAGGATGTCAGCCGCTGCTGCTGTATTAGCTTGTGCTAACTGGGCAGGGAGAGCAGGAGGAGAGTGGCTCACAGAGACAGCCCTTTAGCTCTGCTTCGACAGCAGCAACAGCTGACTGCAGACGATCAGCTGTTGCAAAGATAATAGGCTTTAAACTGAATTTAAAAACAAAACAGTGTCTTGTCTTCAAAGTTGAACATTCACCCCAGACATCATACACACCTTGTAGAGTTCACTATTTACAGTGGTGTGAAAATTGCCAGTGTCTATTAAGGATAGATGTCCATAATCTGTTTGGAATTCGTATTAAAAACAGTCTCAAAAGTGCATGGTAATGAGTCAGGGGAGCTTTTTTGTCAGTGGTTGTATAATTTTGTAAAAATTCAAACAAACTGAACCTCCTCACATTTTAAAAATAATCACACAATATGTTCCAGATTATCACTTCCTGTCAACCTAATCTGGGCAGATAAAACCAATGTTTTTTTCCCACTTTTTGGGAAATATTTCTTTTTAAAATTGTCTGTAGTTTGAGATAAAGTACTTGTAAAGTACTGTCCTTGGTTACATGGTTTGGTTCTTCTTCATTCCCCCAGGAAACAAACCTCTCCAGCCAAGGATGAGCACATGGCCGGGATCAAGGATTCACTGTTGGCCCACTCCTCAGACCCTGTGGAGATGAGGAGACTGAACTATCAGACACAAGGCATGGACACACACACACACACACACACACACACGCACACACAAAACTGTCCCCAGCACCTGCAAGTTTTTTTCAGACTGACCCACACATGCACACACAGTAATGACTACAAGTAGACTCTTTTTTAGGGCTGAAATACCTCCCAGTTGTAGCCTATAAGTGTGGACAGTTCATTGCTGTAATAATTAGGAATGTCCCGATCCAGCTTTTTCACTTCCGATCCGATACCGATATTACAGCCTTGAGTTTTGGCTGATACCGATACTGATCTGATCCAAGCGCGTAGTCATGTCATGTCAGTCATGTTAGAAAAGGTTTGATCAAGCAATATTACTCTAACAAGAACAAGTACTTAATCAGGTTAGTTAGAATGATCCACAACAGTTGGTATGAGTTGTTTATTGTGAACAGGGTTAAATAAACAAACTTTAAACTTGAACATTAACATTAAATAAAAAATATAGCTGGTTTGCTTTGGCTGCTTTGGCCCCTTAATAAATAGAAAATAAATCAAGAAATCTTTAAAATGTCTAACATTGAAATTAAAATAGCAGCAAGACTCCACACACTTGTGCTTTGGCCCCCTAATAAATAAAAAATAGATTAACACCACAAGACATTGTTTACATTTAACAAACAATGCAGTCTTTCCTTTTCAGTTATTTTTGTAGTGTCAGTGCCAGCCTGGTGCTGTTGTTTCCTGTGTGTCTGCATGCTGGCCTGGTGGATTGATAGTAAGTGCTGGAGCGGATCACTGGAATGGACTGCTTGAATTGCAGAGCGCTGGGCTGGCCAGAAAACCTGGATCGGAGTACATGAAAAACGGATCGGAGTTGTTTGATCGGCATTTTTCCATGCAGTCCGATCCGATGCTGATGCACGTTTTTTGCTAATATCAGCGGCCGATACATCCCTAGTAATAATGCTGACAGATTTCTTATTAGGTTTTTGCCTCTGGCCCTATCACCATATTCTTTATTGTGAATTATTTTAGTGCAGAGAGAACCACACCATCATTTTATTTTTTTAAGATTAATTCAAACTTGACAAAATCAAAAATAAATCTCACTAAAACCCTCATGGTCGGTTAGGCCACTGTTCCAAAAATCACCAACTCTGGTTTAGCTGAAATAAATCCGTAATTCACTAAGTAAGATGGGAAACGCTCGACACGTTGTATTTCCCCACCATCTCCCAGCTGACAGCAGAGCAGTAGAAGCAAAATAAATTGATTCAATAAAATGATGATGTGCTCAGCCAATCATCAAAATGTTTGTTCAGTAGTCCAGCCTTAAGGCCCGAACATACTCGGGCAGAATGTATGCGGAACAGACTCCGTGAGGAACGTCCGCAGTCATTCGGGCTTCCATAGTCGAGAACACTTTCGCATTGCAGTTTCCTGTAAAAATGTCAGTGAAAAATCCCCATGATGTGAAAAATAAATGCCGAGCAGTCACTGGTGCGCGGAGCGGAGTCCGCGCGATCGTAAAATCTGAGCTTTGCGCGCACAGGGCTTGCGGACGTCTGCTTTAAGTCCGCGCTGACCTCCGCTGAGTCCGTTCCGCATACGTTCCGCCTGAGTATGTTCGGGCCTTTAGTCTCTAGCACAGGTCTGTCCAAGTGAGCAAAATTTTGATGCATAGTAATGCACAAACAAGCTCTTTCTCGTTTGTACTTGGTGATAGCATCTAACATTAACTGCCCATGCTGAAATTCAGTGCAGTGATTCAGTTTTTGTTGGCATCAGAGGGCAATTTGAGCAGTTGGTGGTGCCCTCTTGTATGTCTCAACTGCAGTCTCTGCCATCCTCCACTGCATTCCTACAGGTGGGTCCAAAAAATGTGCTGCCTGAATATCTGAGTCGGGAAATATACTGTAAAATATATCTTCTTCTGTAATAATCTGCACTTATAACAAATGCTGCCATTTTGGTGAACATGTAGCTCCTTTGCAATGCAAGACAAGAAGGAAGATTTGTTTTTGGATGCATCTAGAGCACACCCCTTGGATACCCAGAGGTGGAGATGAGACTTAAAGGGACAGTGCACCCAAAAATGAACATTCAGCAATTATCTACTCACCCTCATGCTAAGTAACACTCTGGTGAAGTTTTAGAGTCCTCACATGCCTTGTGGAGATCGGTGGGGGGAGCGGCTAGCACACCTAATGGCTGACGGCGCCCCAGACTAACATCCAAGAACACAAAATTGAAACCGCAAAATATCTCCAACATGCCCATCTGTGGTGATCCAGGTGTCCTGAAGCCCCGTCATATGAACTCTGTTTTTAGCCTCACTGCAGCCTGTAGCTCTGAATGCTTCTCTGTGCTCCGTGCTCACGTGCGCGCACTTGCACGAGACCAGCGAAAGCATGAGCTTTGCTTACCCGTGTTTACATCACTTGACATGGCTCCGCAAGGAGAGACAACGGTAACCACAGTAGCTAAAAGATAATTTGCACTACAGTCTTTTAGCAAAGGACAGCCCAACATGTCTGAAGACTTTGAAACTGAGAAGGAACAGCATTTCTTTGTTGAGCCGTATTTGTTTGAGCCTGAGTTTACAGATGCGGGACTCAGGCTACTGGACGAAACAACCGTCGCAGCTCATGAGCCTAACCCTCAGCCAGCCGCAGAATACTGGAGTCGAGCACTAGAAACCTGGTGGTGTAGTTGTTTCAAATGCAAAGCAATGCCAACGGATGAGGAAAGTCTTTGCTGCTCAGACTGGGAATTGGCGATGGCTGCACTTGAGAATGTGGACATCAGTTCTGACAAGACTGCTGCTCTTCAGAGACTGTGCATCACTGTTCACCCGCACTGAGTGCGCACACGTGAGCGCGGAACACAGAGAAGCAGAGAAGAAGCAGACACTTGGATCACTACGGATGAGCGTGTTGGAGATAATTTGTGGTTTCAATTTTGTGTTCTTGGATGTAAGTCTGGGGCGTCGTCAGCCATTACGTGTGCTAGCCACTCCCCCCGCCGATCTCCGCAAGGGATGTGAGGACTCTAAAACTTCACCAGAGTGTTCCTCAGCATGAGGGTGAGTAGATAATGGCTGAATTTTCATTGTTGGATGCACTATCCCTTTAAGGCCCAAACATACTCTGGCGGAACGTACGCGGAGCGGACTCCATGGAGGTCTGCCCGGACTAAAAGTGGACGTCCGCAAGTCCTGTGCACGCAAAGCTCAGATTTTACGACTGCGTGGACTCCGTTCCACGCACCAGTGTCACACAAAAGACTGCTTGGTATGTATTTTTCACATCGCAGGGATTTTTCACAGACATTTTAACAGGAAACAACAATGTGGAAGCGCTCGACTATGGAAGCGCGAATGACTGCGGACATTCCTCGTGGAGCCCACTCAGCTTATAGTATGCCCGAGTCTGTGAGCACCTTTACAAGCCGAAATAGCTTGTAGTTCTTTCAAGCACCACTCATGTCACTGGTTCGCAGAAGAACAGCAGCCTCCAGAGACACAGAGAGCACTTTAAAAAACATGTCAAACCATACCCAAAATTTGGGGTATGGTGTGACTTGTGTCTTGGCACGCTTTTAATTTGTAGCATCTCTATGAAGTGTTGAGAGTCATTGAGAGTGGCTTAACAATGATCGTAACAAATGAAAAATGGCAACATTAAAGGAGCAGAGATTAGATGACTTAGAATGAAAACATTTTGTTGTTGAAAAAAAGAAACTCAGAGCAGGTGAATGTAACATGACTCTGTTGTTGTGCTAATGGAATTGGTGCTGTCAAAATGGACGTTATACTGATTTTATCATATAAACTGTTCAAGAACAGGTAACTCCAACCCCCCAGTGCTTGCCATCGGACCTTTATGTGAGACTTAAGGCCCGTTTCCACCGAAGAAGTTCCTGGTACTATTTGGGGGACAGGAACTACCACAGGAACGTCCTCTTGTTCGGCCCTATCAACCGCCGTGTCTCCACTGAGTGGAGTATGAGGAAGGTTCCATAAAGTTACGTGTTGCCTCTGGATGTGACGTAATTGTTGCGTGACCATTTTGACCGGGAGACATAGGGACGCTGTTAGCCGATAGCGGTGTCTGTAATAACTCACTATATGGCCCGTGAAGAAATTTTTTTTTTTCCAGCGGATGTCTTAGTTACAACATGATTTAGCTAAATGGAGTAGTTGCGGAGCGGAGTCCGCGCGATCGTAAAATCTGAGCTTTGCGCGCACAGGGCTTGCGGACGTCTGCTTTAAGTCCGCGCTGACCTCCGCTGAGTCCGTTCCGCATACGTTCCGCCTGAGTATGTTCGGGCCTTTAGTCTCTAGCACAGGTCTGTCCAAGTGAGCAAAATTTTGATGCATAGTAATGCACAAACAAGCTCTTTCTCGTTTGTACTTGGTGATAGCATCTAACATTAACTGCCCATGCTGAAATTCAGTGCAGTGATTCAGTTTTTGTTGGCATCAGAGGGCAATTTGAGCAGTTGGTGGTGCCCTCTTGTATGTCTCAACTGCAGTCTCTGCCATCCTCCACTGCATTCCTACAGGTGGGTCCAAAAAATGTGCTGCCTGAATATCTGAGTCGGGAAATATACTGTAAAATATATCTTCTTCTGTAATAATCTGCACTTATAACAAATGCTGCCATTTTGGTGAACATGTAGCTCCTTTGCAATGCAAGACAAGAAGGAAGATTTGTTTTTGGATGCATCTAGAGCACACCCCTTGGATACCCAGAGGTGGAGATGAGACTTAAAGGGACAGTGCACCCAAAAATGAACATTCAGCAATTATCTACTCACCCTCATGCTAAGTAACACTCTGGTGAAGTTTTAGAGTCCTCACATGCCTTGTGGAGATCGGTGGGGGGAGCGGCTAGCACACCTAATGGCTGACGGCGCCCCAGACTAACATCCAAGAACACAAAATTGAAACCGCAAAATATCTCCAACATGCCCATCTGTGGTGATCCAGGTGTCCTGAAGCCCCGTCATATGAACTCTGTTTTTAGCCTCACTGCAGCCTGTAGCTCTGAATGCTTCTCTGTGCTCCGTGCTCACGTGCGCGCACTTGCACGAGACCAGCGAAAGCATGAGCTTTGCTTACCCGTGTTTACATCACTTGACATGGCTCCGCAAGGAGAGACAACGGTAACCACAGTAGCTAAAAGATAATTTGCACTACAGTCTTTTAGCAAAGGACAGCCCAACATGTCTGAAGACTTTGAAACTGAGAAGGAACAGCATTTCTTTGTTGAGCCGTATTTGTTTGAGCCTGAGTTTACAGACGCGGGACTCAGGCTACTGGACGAAACAACCGTCGCAGCTCATGAGCCTAACCCTCAGCCAGCCGCAGAATACTGGAGTCGAGCACTGGAAACCTGGTGGTGTAGTTGTTTCAAATGCAAAGCAATGCCAACGGATGAGGAAAGTCTTTGCTGCTCAGACTGGGAATTGGCGATGGCTGCACTTGAGAATGTGGACATCAGTTCTGACAAGACTGCTGCTCTTCAGAGACTGTGCATCACTGTTCACCCGCACTGAGTGCGCACACGTGAGCGCGGAACACAGAGAAGCAGAGAAGAAGCAGACACTTGGATCACTACGGATGAGCGTGTTGGAGATAATTTGTGGTTTCAATTTTGTGTTCTTGGATGTAAGTCTGGGGCGTCGTCAGCCATTACGTGTGCTAGCCACTCCCCCCGCCGATCTCCGCAAGGGATGTGAGGACTCTAAAACTTCACCAGAGTGTTCCTCAGCATGAGGGTGAGTAGATAATGGCTGAATTTTCATTGTTGGATGCACTATCCCTTTAAGGCCCAAACATACTCTGGCGGAACGTACGCGGAGCGGACTCCATGGAGGTCTGCCCGGACTAAAAGTGGACGTCCGCAAGTCCTGTGCACGCAAAGCTCAGATTTTACGACTGCGTGGACTCCGTTCCACGCACCAGTGTCACACAAAAGACTGCTTGGTATGTATTTTTCACATCGCAGGGATTTTTCACAGACATTTTAACAGGAAACAACAATGTGGAAGCGCTCGACTATGGAAGCGCGAATGACTGCGGACATTCCTCGTGGAGCCCACTCAGCTTATAGTATGCCCGAGTCTGTGAGCACCTTTACAAGCCGAAATAGCTTGTAGTTCTTTCGAGCACCACTCATGTCACTGGTTCGCAGAAGAACAGCAGCCTCCAGAGACACAGAGAGCACTTTAAAAAACATGTCAAACCATACCCAAAATTTGGGGTATGGTGTGACTTGTGTCTTGGCACGCTTTTAATTTGTAGCATCTCTATGAAGTGTTGAGAGTCATTGAGAGTGGCTTAACAATGATCGTAACAAATGAAAAATGGCAACATTAAAGGAGCAGAGATTAGATGACTTAGAATGAAAACATTTTGTTGTTGAAAAAAAGAAACTCAGAGCAGGTGAATGTAACATGACTCTGTTGTTGTGCTAATGGAATTGGTGCTGTCAAAATGGACGTTATACTGATTTTATCATATAAACTGTTCAAGAACAGGTAACTCCAACCCCCCAGTGCTTGCCATCGGACCTTTATGTGAGACTTAAGGCCCGTTTCCACCGAAGAAGTTCCTGGTACTATTTGGGGGACAGGAACTACCACAGGAACGTCCTCTTGTTCGGCCCTATCAACCGCCGTGTCTCCACTGAGTGGAGTATGAGGAAGGTTCCATAAAGTTACGTGTTGCCTCTGGATGTGACGTAATTGTTGCGTGACCATTTTGACCGGGAGACATAGGGACGCTGTTAGCCGATAGCGGTGTCTGTAATAACTCACTATATGGCCCGTGAAGAAATTTTTTTTTTTCCAGCGGATGTCTTAGTTACAACATGATTTAGCTAAATGGAGTAGTTTCATGTCGTATCCGACAACGGGAGGCTTTTAACAGATGACGTCCTGATGTTAGCTTTGATGCTGCTGTTAGCTGATGCTTCCTAGACATCATGATTTCCCAAAACTGAATAAATACCACATATAAACACAAAACTGCTTTGCTAGCTCAAACATGTTGTAACTAAGATATCCGCTGGAAAAAATATTTTTTTCATATTTTTTTTGTGGCTTCCTGTTGTCGTCACATCCCTCCTTGAGTATATCCAATCAGCACCCAATAAACCCCAAGCCCCAGCCAGGAGTTTTTCGGGGCCGTTCTGAGTACCAACTCCGAGGCAGGGGCTTGTTTAGCCCCTGTAAAAGTTCCGGAACTCTGTCCTTCGGGGGTGGTTCCTGCAGTGGAGACACGCACCAACGACCCCGGCCCCGTAAAATTACCCTGAAGTTCCTGCGGTGGAAATGGGCCTTTAGTCATAATTTGAATACCAGCTTTGAATTAAGAAGTTTCGATGAACACCAACGTGTAGTCTTGGTGTACATTTATAAAAAGTCAAGGAAGATTTTTGTTGAATTGCATAGTGGCTTTGAAAAGTCAAGTGTCAAAAATGAGTATTACACACCATATGATAAAAAGGCCTGTCACAAAAATTTTATTTCAGCAGATCTATGCTAACGCGTGGCAACTCTAGAAGCATGAAAATAAATAAATAAATTAATTAATTAATTAAAAAACAGAAGTAAATTTTGAATGAAAAACTTGAACTTTTAGTGGAGTAGTCTGACAATGTGGTATTAGTACTTTTACAAAGGATCTGAATATTTATTCAACCCCAGCTCAAATACTGATGTTATTCATATATTTTTTTTTAGATACTTTAAGTCTTTGGATTAAAGGAAACATTTTACAGCAAAAAAAGTTGTTGTTTTTTTAAATCATCTGTCCTTTGTAGTGGATATTGGGTCTTGTTTGATCACAAAATGTAACGTTAAAATGTAATAATAACGCATTCATTTTTTGTGAATTTTTATCTAAATTTCTTTTTATTTCATAAACATTACAACAGTTAGATGAAGGAAACACATCAAAACACTAAAACATTATAAGAAGCAACATCTCACAACAGAGCTTTTTGATTAAACTGCATTCTGTGTACTTGATAAACCTGAAGCTGGATTGTAGATTATATCACACATAACTGGGACCCTCGTCTTTGCTGCCCAGTACATCTGGATTCTTGGGCATCCAAGACATGCCATGTACATAGATATGCCAAAGAAGGTGTTAGCTCCTCTGGAGTGGTTTTCAGGCTGCCTCTAGGGATGAGCACTTCCTGATGGTTTGTGTGCTCTGACATTTTTTCGAGAACCTGGTCATCTATGTGTTTGAAGTAATCAGAGGGCCTCCAGTCTTGATGGCTGTGGCAAGCGTTGTTGTGCAAAATGTTCTCCTCCACAACAGGATTGAAACTTGAATGATAAAGAAAGGAGAGGTATAGTTGAATGAACTTTAAGAATTTTATATACATTTTTAACTACATAAATCAAAAGGCTCAGTAGTTTGCCAAGTTAAGCTTTGTGTGTGTGTGTGTGTGTGTGTGTGTGTGTGTGTGAGACTTAAATATAGCACATTGTCATCTGAACTTTCAACTTCCTGCTCTACTGTCTGGCCCTCCTCCACATCATCTCCTGAAAGCTCTAAGTCTGAATCTCTTTTCACAATTCTTAGCAAAATCCTTTCCTCACTCAGCCCTCTGCTTCCTGGAGTATGGAAAATGGTTAAAAACAGGGGGTTGTAAGTCCTGCTGTCCACTACTGTCCAAGGACACTGAATAAAAGTTGTGTTTTGAAGGGGTTACAATTACTGTACATTTCTAAAAACCTTACCAAATTGAAGTTAAGAGTCTCATATTGAAGGAACAATTTGATTATTAACAACAGAAACATAATATCTGCAAAGAAAAAAAAGATTACTTACCCCCCCTTGATGCCATAAAATGAGGAAGCTGCGATGCCTGCCATTTTGGAAAGAAAATCCATGTACTCTTTTAGCCACACCCTCACAAGTGGGGCCTCACTAGAAAGCCCAGGATGTCCTCTTGACAGTACAGTGGGATTCAAGTAGATAGCATAAATGGTGCTTGACGTAGATATCTCAGACTCATGTCCCACACAAAGGAAGAAAATTAGTTGCCAGGTCTTAGGAGGCTTCACAGAAACATGCACAAGTGAGTATCAATGAATGCCATGAACTGCTCAATTTAAGACAAGAAAAAAGTTTGATTAATAGTTCTTACAGACAGAGAAAGATGTTAGAAAGCAGGCCAAGAAAGGCATACAAGTGTTCAAAATAGCCATTGCATCCCATCCCCCTATTAGCTGGTTTTACAGCAAGTCCCTTTTCACAGGCATACTATACTGAAAAGCAAGACTAGGCTGAAACCCAGATATGGGTCAAGAATTTATACCTCATCCCTGCAGTTTAGCACTCATGCCTGATTGTTCCTCCACCCATGGTCTTCCAACACTGTTACTGGTAGTGGAAGATTGACTGCTGCTCACATACCTCAGACTTGACTGACACACACACACACACACACACACACACACACAAAGCACGAATATCATCAAATTTAGAGTATCGCATTTTACAGTAAATATAATGATTGGATTATTAAATTAAAAATTAAATTAAAATTTATGTGCCAAAGAAATACTACTATACTTGGTCCATTGATCCCAATTACTGTGATTTCAGGCACTGTGCATCGCTCTGCTGACCAGTGCTGGAATGTAATTAAGTACATTTACTCAAGTACTGTACTCTGAAGTGCAATTTAAGGCAATTTTAATCTCATCCAACTTTCTACTTCTACTCCACTACACTTCAGAGGGACATATTGTACTTTTAGATGAATTTATCACATATCTTACAGGGATTATATAAATAAAGAACTATCAGTGCCTAAGTCATATGGACCTGACTGTATCTTTAAACATCCTCAACTATTAACGTTGCATCAACATTTGTCAATTTTTGATTACACAGGCATAACTGCTGATGATACATTCCTTCCTTGTTGCTTTTTCGATTTTTGTGTAGATAGAAAGTCAGTTTTCCATGCTTTCACATGCCAGCTCTTCAACAGAAAAATATGTTCAGTAATTAGGCAGCTGCAGTCCTGCTTTCATTTCACTGTATTCATTCACATTTTATGCTGTCCATTCTATCACTAGCCATTGATGCATGGACAATCAAACACTGGGCCTCATGCAGCAACATTCTCTTAAATTTCTGTGATATTGTCTCTTTATTTTCTATTTAGAGAAAATGTAAGAGAAGTCAGATGCAACAAAAATTCTTAGCCATCCAAATCTGCTCTGACCCAGGTGTGCTAAATGACAATAAGTCACCTATTAGCTCAGGTAACACCCCCTAAACACCATATAAGGGCAGGTGTGGTGCCATGTGTAAATACTCTGGTACTGCCCAAGACTTGGAAAGACCACTCCAGGAAAGGCTGTCATGCCTGGTACACACTACACGACATTTCTCTCCGTTACAACAGTCACTATAACACATTACGCGACAGTGGGGTCATAAAATCTTACCATGACTTGGCCAACAGACATGACACACTACACAATGGTCCACACCAATCAATCAATCAGTCAATCAGACTTTATTTATATAGCACTTTTCATACAAAGAAGCAGTAACACAAAGTGCTTCACAAAATAAAACAGTAAAACAATGACCTCCTACATATACACAAACATACACACACACACACACACACACACACACACACACACACACACACACACACACATCTTGTCCTATTTTTTTCATTATTACTATGATTTCAGTCACTGTGGTTATTCATGTGCCAGCCGAAATGTTGTTGTAGTAATGTAAAAAGTGCCAGCAGATGGCAGGAGCTACATTTGAAGTACCGTACACAAACATACAAGTCACTGAATCCTCCACAAGTCCTGTGAATGTTTCACAATAAAAGCCTATTTAGAAAATGGAGGGATTCTCTCAACTGAAGTTATAATGGGGTTTAAATTTTCTGCAGATATGGGGAGTGTTGAGTTTGAAATGATGGTGCAATGCATTAACTTTATCAAGGCAAACAGGAACGTTTAAAAAGTAAAAAATATAAAAATACAGAGGGAATAATAAATGACGGGCCGTTTATAATGTAGTCTGTTTCAAATGAAGCTGGTAGCCTCTGACGTTGTGGTAAGTAAAAGCCCTGCGACTACGTTTTAATTTTCTTACTTTATGTCCATCTCCATTATAAAGAAGTAAAATTGTTTGCTAGCTTTAAGCTAATGGCAGTACTCAGCGGGATGCTAAGTGTCTCTGCTGTTTCACACCATCATTTTTCCCTTTTTACTCTGTGTAGTAGTCCCTAGAGGAAATATCAAAAAGGCTGGGGTGCTGTTGTCATAAAGTTGTTTACGGCAGCAGATCGCTCTGTGGTCCTATTGGTCGAAGTGACAGCTGTGACAGGAGAAGTCATGAATGGGGGCGGCAGTAGCTCAGTCCATAAGGACTTGGGTTGGGAATTGGAGGGTCGCCTGTTGGACTGGTGGCTGGAGAGGTGCCAGTTCACCTCCTGGGCACTGCCGAGGTCCCCTTGTTCAAGGCACCTAACCCCCCAACCGCTCGGGGTGCCTCACCAAGGGCAGCCCCCTCACTCTGACATCTCTCCACTTTGTGCATGTGTGTGTCTTTTGGACCTGTGTGTAATTGACAAGCAAGAGTGAAAACATTGAATTTCCCCTTAGGGGGATTAATAAAGTAAATAAACTTAAACTTAAACTTAAAGACAAAAAGAAAATCAAACGTGCAAGAATTTCTGTTGGAACGTCGTGAGGTGTCCCAGACGTGGCTTTGAACGTCATTAACTATGACGCACTACACAAGACAAAACGATGGATTATCGTGTACAACACTTGTTGTTCATGATCCATGCCAACACCATATGTCACTGTGTCGGGCTAGAATCGAGCTGATATCATTTAGTGTGTACCAGGCATTAAAAGAATACGTTTTCCTTCTTTTCCTAAGTAAAAGTACTAATACCACACCGTAAAAAAACTACTATTACTGTTGAAAGTCCGTATTACTTTTGTAAAAATATGTAAGTATAATCAGGAAAATGTATTAAATGGATGTATTAAAGTATGTATAAAGGATGTATGTATGTATTAAAGTATTAAAGTAGAAGTGCTTAATGCAGAAGAATTTAAATTAATTTCTTCTTTAAACACAGGCATATATCTAAGGTGACAATCAGATTACTCACAAGGCTGTGTTTTCTGCCCAACATATTGTTCGAGGGCCCACTCTCTCTATAGGCTACCTCACCTCACGGGCCCCAGTGCAACCACCTTGCTTGCGTTGTCTATATTTATGCCCCTGGTAACATTAGCTACTGAAGTGTAGCTTACATTAGCTAAATGTGATTAGAATCTACGCACAGCACCTGTTATTTTACAATAAACATTAACTAAAGCCCGGCTACATTAAAAAATCATTAGAGGTCAGCTGTTGTGTTAAAATGTCAAAATACGCCGTCATTAAATCAACTTACCAGTGAGTGTGCCTCGGAAAACACTGACAGTAGTCTACGCCCACAACAACATCACATTTCACATCTCATATGGTTATATGTGATTTGGCCAACTACAAGTTATGCCCCCCACTTCAAGTTTCTCCCCCTTCAGGATACGCACCTCCCTTGCAGTCCGCACACAGACCCCTCTGATGTGGTGTATTCACTCATCCCTAGCATTCCTGTCAGCTGTTCTACAAATGCAGATGTGCATGCATGCATACTCCTTCTGTTGCTATTCCAGCTTTGGCAACAACTGCCTAGACTGCAAAACAACCCCAAAATAGGAAGACGGACTCACTGCTACAACAGAACACTTCTCTGGGAGGACAGCGGGTCATGGCTCCGGAAACTGACCCCCAACCAGGAGATGCAACAGCTTAAACTCAGCCAGCGTTGGGGGACCAGACAGCCCCAACTCCTCCACTGTTGCAACTGTTAGACAGGTTAGATCTGACACTGCTGCTGGCCACCAGCTCATGGTGACCACAAAATTTAAAGGACCAGTGTGTAAAATGGGTTGAAAACAGTGACATCAGTGGTCAAATTCTAGATTGCAGGGCTCACTCGCTCACCCCTCCCGTCGGGTAAATGACGGCGGCCTCGTCGGGACAAAAAGCTTTGCGCACAAGTTTTTCAGGAGTAGGTCTATCTAGTGATGAGGTGAATATTTATTTAGAATTTTACAATATTGTAATGAATCCCTCATGCGCAGCAGACTAGAGGACCATTGGGGAAAAAGGCCAGTTTATTTGAGCACTCCAAAAACTCCGGTAACACTCAAGGGGGTAAAAAAAACTCCCAAACTCTGACTCTTCTAGCGTAACAGACATACTTCATACACTCATAGGCTACTCGTTTACCATACCGAGTGGGGACCCCCCTCCCCTCTCTGCTCCGCCAATCTCCAGCCCGCACACTGACTGACAGCATAGCCGGTAAACAGAGCTCAGCTGTTTATTTAGCCTAGCGATATCTCTGGACTATAGTAACTGCAATGAACGACTTTGAACGCGATTTTGAAGAGTTTCTTGTAGCGGACACAGACCCAGAGCCATACCTGTTTGACCCAGAGCATACAAATGAGGAACTCCATGTGTTTGATGCTGAGCGGGCGAGAAGAGAGGCTGAATGCACAGAATGGGATTTGGTGCTACTGCTACCATCATTGTGGAGATATATCACCAGGAGGAAAAGCGCCGCAGAGAGTGCATCACAAGGAGTGAAGTTGCGTCTTCTTTTCCTCGCAGATGACGGTTTGGGTTCATTGTCTCCTGTTGCGGGTTAAGTGTGGTCCATTCGCAAACTTTATAACTAAAAAAACTTTTCACTACTCTCCATCGACGAGCTACTAACACTCTGCAGTTTCCTCCTCCTCCTTCCTTCCTTCTGCTGTCTTCGTTGGTTCATTTATACACGCGAAACACGTTCTCTGGCTGGCTGGATTGTCCGCTCGGGCTGCCATACATACATACATGGTGGCGCAAGATGGCGACCTCTCTAAAGCAAGACCCTTGCTATATATATATATATATATATATATATACATACATATAAAAGCATAATTATAAGGCTACGAAAACCAAACGAATTTTATTTTATAGCAATTATACACTTATATAAACATATTAATGGGTAGAATATTCAGATTCAGATTGACAATAAACCAAGCCCTTTAAGCTGCTTCAGCCGCTGACTGAAGGTCCTTCTCGGAGGCCACCGCCCGACCTACCCTAACCCTACTCTACCCCTGGGAAATCAGTCCACAGTGGTGGGGAATGAGGCAGATGAAATGTGTGGTTTGGTAGCTAATTAATTGTTTCATTTGTGGTCTGATAAACGTATGAACTTTGGTTCTTGAACCTGTTCTGTTCAGGACTCTTGAAACCTTGGTGCTATCTAGCAAACTGGCTTATGTTTCCACTAGTTTTAAGCAGAACCACTGTAATCAAGGATGTTTTATCAACGGAGGGCTTGTATAATATACAATGGGAGTAAACAATAGTAGCAAGATGACAGATCTTGGTGATTACCTGTAAACTTTGTTTTATTACAGAACAAAAGTTATTTAATTTTACCCAAAACACAAGCATGGGCCAGCTATTAATGAGATCACTGCAAGCTCATTTTTTTTCTGATGTTTTCCCACTTGACTCCTCCATTGTTGCTTTCTCCATCCTCTCTTTCCAACCTGTAGAATATGACATGCCCACTGATGTCATCATGGTTTGTACTCTGTCAAGGAAAACCTGCTAGTTTTTGGTTTCGGTTGAGAAACAACTTTCCAGGTTCTGAACCAATTTATTTTTTAGCAAAAGGCTCTCAGCTGTTAAAAATCTGGTTCAAGAACCAGAACAAAACTGGTACCATGTCAGTGTAAAAGGGGTAAGAGAGAGCTCTACAATGAAATAAGATTCAATAAATCACTGTTAACCCCAATTTAATCACTCAACTTCAAATTTGCTCACAAACATTTTGCACTTTGGAACATAAAAGTTTCCAGTACATGAGACACAAAATAAATGTGTGCATGACCCTTGTCTCACAGGAATTTTATGTCAGTTTAACATAACTTGATGTTGTTTGAGCATTTAACTCTATGTTACATGAACATAAAAACATTAAATACACATTTTACAATATTTTTGGTTAATTTCATTGAATTATAAGAATATATTGGGGAAAAGCTTAGGTGTTTCAATTGCTAGAATAAGGCTACGAGATGTATTCTGAACCAGAAAGTGCTCTTTATTTCATCTCAGCACAACCTTTCTGTTAGACACTCTTATATCCACACAGGAGGGAGGTCACTAACTGTGTGTAGGACTTATGCTGTGTTCCCACCAAACGCGTTGAACGCCATTTAATCGCTTGTAACGCGAGTAACGCCTGATCATTTTGTTAATTCGCGTTATCGCGTCATTCGCGCGAGTAGCGGGGAAGCCGGCTGTGCTAACTGGAGCTAAGCTAGTGCTAACATTCATAGTACAACCATTCTGCAAACTAATTAAAGACACATATTTACAGAACTTACCAAGTAGACCAGCCTCCTCGGTGACTTTCACCAAAGCCTGCTCCTTTTTGTTGCGGTCTCTGTAGAGTAGACACGTAGTATCATATAGCTCCGGGTAGCCCCTGACGACCGTGGCTGAGTTATGCATCCACGATTTTCGCGTCTATCGCACCGCACTAGACGCCTCTATCGCGTCCATCACGTCGCCCTAGACGCATCCATCAAGTCGCCCTAGATGCGTCCATCGCGCCACCCGGCGCAATTTCGCGTCTAATCGCGTCTTTGCATTGACTTTATATGTAATCTTGACGCGCAAATTTGCGAAATTGCGTTTGGTGGGAACACAGCATTAGTGCATGGTGCAAAATGTCTTTTACCACAACATTAACTGAAACCCATTAGAACCATTGTGAAATACATAAATATTAATTACTGCGTAATGGGTAACATGAGTGATTTAGAACACATTTAAACATAGTTTTCTTGACACACATTGTCTCACATGCCACAGTATGTGACATGCACAATGATAGTGTTGTTCATTGGCCCTTAAACTAATTAGGAGGATCAGCTTTATAAATTTAAGTAAAATTAACTCAAAACTTAAAAATAGTTGACTTAACATAAATATATATATATATATATATATATATATATATCAAGCTCACAAGGGATGAGTTTTTAACATAAAGTTTTTATGTCATTTAGACAATCCAGGGCATTTGTGTAGACTTAACATAGAAATTTTGTGTCATGGCTGGATTGGGGTTTACAGTGTATAGAAAACACTGGATGTGGGATGAAGCGTGTTAATATTCTTGTGTTTGTTTGGTGGGAGAAGCTTAGGACTGAGATTGCAGAGGGGAGAGCTGCAAGAGGAGGGTGTGTTCTTTTCTAATTCTGCCGTTTTTTGCCCTTTCCAGAAAATTGCACACCCCAGCTTTAAGGGACGATCATGGTCATGCTTTAAAATTAAAGCACTGACTGTTGATTGAAAGCAAACAGCAGTCTCTCATGTTTGAGCCAGATGTTTTGTTGATCCATCCATCCAGCTTAACCTTCTACCTACACAAACATGGGTGGAATTAACATAAGGTAGCAGCGGGAGGGAATCTGGCAGATGTTGTTTACACCAGCAGAAATTAATCAACTCATTTGGCTGCCAACCTGTGTTCCTGTTCTTGTAAAGGCCTTGAAGCCCTGAAAACTTCCAGATTTCTCAAAACAAACAAACAGGTCATATTGGCTTTACTTATTCTGTGAAGTCAAAACCGTGAACTGTTGAAGATGTCTTACTGTGTTTGAGTATTTCCTTTTTATGCTTCTTTATTCAACCACAGTTAAGGGAAATACTTTACTTCACACAGTTATTTGACAGTCATGGTTAGTACCAAATAAATACCAATTAGAAACTTATTTGACTTTAACTGTTTTTTGTGGTGGGGGTTTTGGTATTCTTTAAAAAGTTTTTGTAAAAATGTTTAATTAAAAGTAAATTACAATATACCATAATTTCCATATGAAGTAATAGTAACAGAATGCACATTTAAAAAGGCAACAGATAGGATTCATTTTGTTTTTAGCTTGGCGCCACCTAGCTTCATTGGTTTTGCATCGCACTGTCGCAATGACCGAATTGGCCTAGGGGATCAGAGATAATCAATGAAATGTAGACTTTAAAGCCACCGGTATACCTCTATGTATGTAGAATGAGAAGGTGTATGGACACTCTACAAAACTAGAGCGCTCAGAGAACGTAAACCTCCGCCGAGCAGCTCGGACTTCTGGCCATTTTATTATTTTATCCACTTCGCTTCAACCGATCACCACCAAAATTTTATCATCTGTTCCTTGTCCCATTATCAACCTTTCCTGAAAATTTCATCAAAATCGGTTCAGAACTTTTCAAGGTATTTTGCAGACAAACAGACCAACGCCGGCAAAAACATAACCTCCTTGGCGGTGGTATAAATGAGTAAAGAGACTGAGCAACAATTATCAGATTAATCTGAAGAAAAAACAAATAGTAATGCAAATAATTATACCAGAACGCACAGTACCAGTACAAACAACTCACAGTAAATTATACTAATATGTACAGTATCAGTACAAACAACAGTAGACACAGTGGAATTATACCAATATGCACATGTAAACAGTCCTGATTCTAGAATAAACGGTAGCGTATCGAAACGATGCGGCCAGTTGGAGCTCAAATTGAATAGGAAACAAAGTTAAGTGTTCACTTAGCTGGGCGTAAGGGCGATGTCCTTCGATAGCCATCCCCATGAGAAGAGAACAGAAGGAAGGAAGGGGGGGTATCACTGTCCGAGGGCTGCTGTAGAATGGCAACGACGACGTCAGCCGACCAACACTTGCGACCCGGTTCCTGTTTGCGGCAATTTGTGATGCTTTTGAAGCCTCTTTGGTCACGGAGCTCCCTCCATCTCTTGAACGCCTGACTGAGCTTTACTCTTGTTTTTCCTCTTCTTTTATCACTCTCCGTTTTGCTCTTCTTTGCCTCCTCAGACAGACAAGCTTGTTTTCTTTTGCTAGGCCTTTTTTCACTTGTCTCCAAACGTAGTCCGTCTGCCATTGTGCTCCTGACTCAACTATCTCATGCCCAACTCCTCATAAGGACTCGCTCCGGTCCCTGATTGCCTGACCAATACATGATGCATTTCCTGCCATAAACCAGAAAAAAAAAATGGTATTGTGTGTTTTTGCAAACCACAGGTACATTTGCACACTATGTAGTGGATATCTTAAGTTTCAACAATGCTGTGGTTAATGTGTGTTTAGGTTTAAGCACAAAATCCACTTGGCTATGGTTAGAAAAAGATCATGTTTTGACTTAAAATACCTAGTTGAAGGGACACAATCCCTGCTGAAAAGCAGAAGTGCCTTAACAACCGCTCCACCTCCTGTTATAGCGAGGCGGCATAGCAATAAAATTGTTCATTTTTGTGATAAAAGCACCAAATTTGGCAGATGTGTTGACAAATACAGTACAGGCCAAAAGTTTGGACACACCTTCTCATTCAATGCGTTTTCTTTATTTTCATGACTATTTACATTGTAGATTCTCACTGAAGGCATCAAAACTATGAATGAACACATGTGGAGTTATGTACTTAACAAAAGGTATCATACTGTCAAAAGGTAATGCAGTGCAGGCTTCAGTCAATCTGTAAACTGCATTACTTACCACGCTTGATGTTTTCCATGATGTATTTAAAGAGACATTTCAAGAGTCTTCTAACTGATTATCATACCAAATGGAAATCACAACCCTGTCTCACTCCAAAGTCATCAAATAGTGGTGCTTGGTCAATGAGTTCCAGTGTCAGACGCCAACAAAAAAAGTGGTCATTTCAAGACAGTGGAAGGCAGCTACCTACTTAAGGCAGTAGAAGGTACTGTTGTACTGTCTATTTTACAAAAAAAATTGTTTTTTGCACTTTTTGTCCCTGGCATGATTTGTTCTTAATATACAGTACAGGCCATAAGTTTGGACACACCTTCTCATTCAATGCGTTTTCTTTATTTTCATGACTATTTACATTGTAGATTCTCACTGAAGGCATCAAAACTATGAATGAACACATGTGGAGTTATGTACTTAACAAAAAAAGGTGAAATAACTGAAAACATGTTTTATATTCTAGTTTCTTCAAAATAGCTACCCTTTGCTCTGATTACTGCTTTGCACACTCTGGCATTCTCTCGATGAGCTTCAAGAAGTAGTCACCTGAAATGGTTTCCACTTCACAGGTGTGCCTTATCAGGGTTAATTAGTGGAATTTCTTGCTTTATGAATGGGGTTGGGACCATCAGTTGTGTTGTGCAGAAGTCAGGTTAATACACAGCCGACAGCCCTATTGGACAACTGTTAAAATTCATATTATGGCAAGAACCAATCAGCTAACTAAAGAAAAAAGAGTGGCCATCATTACTTTAAGAAATGAAGGTCAGTCAGTCTGGAAAATTGCAAAAACTTTAAATGTGTCCCCAAGTGGAGTCGCAAAAACCATCAAGCGCTACAATGAAACTCGCACACATGAGGACCAACCCAGGAAAGGAAGACCAAGAGTCACCTCTGCTTCTGAGGATAAGTTCATCCGAGTCACCAGCCTCAGAAATCGCAAGTGAACAGCACCTCCGATCAGAGACCAGATGAATGCCACACAGAGCTCTAGCAGCAGACCCATCTCTAGAACAGCTGTTAAGAGGAAACTGCGCGAATCAGGCCTTCATGGTCAAATAGCTGCTAGGAAACCACTGCTAAGGAGAGGCAACAAGCAGAAGAGATTTGTTTGGGCCAAGAAACACAAGGAATGGACATTAGACCAGTGGAAATCTGTGCTTTGGTCTGATGAGTCCAAATTTGAGATCTTTGGTTCCAACCGCTGTGTCTTTGTGAGACGCAGAAAAGGTGAACGGATGGATTCCACATGCCTGATTCCCACTGTGAAGCATGGAGGAGGAGGTGTGATGGTGTGGGGGTGTTTTGCTGGTTACACTGTTGGGGATTTATTCAAAATTGAAGGCACACTGAACCATCATGGCTACCACAGCATCCTGCAGCGACATGCCATCCCATCCGGTTTGCGTTTAGTTGGACGATCATTTATTTTTCAACAGAACAATGACCCCAAACACACCTCCAGGCTGTGTAAAGGCTATTTGACCAAGAAGGAGAGTGATGGAGTGCTGCGGCAGATGACCTGGCCTCCACAGTCACCAGACCTGAACCCAATCGAGATGGTTTGGGGTGAGCTGGACCGCAGAGTGAAGGCAAAGGGGCCAACAAGTGCTAAACACCTCTGGGAACTCCTTCAAGACTGTTGGAAAACCATTTCAGGTGACTACCTCTTGAAGCTCATCGAGAGAATGCCAAGAGTGTGCAAAGCAGTAATCAGAGCAAAGGGTGGCTATTTTGAAGAAACTAGAATATAAAACATGTTTTCAGTTATTTCACCTTTTTTGTTAAGTACATAACTCCACATGTGTTCATTCATAGTTTTGATGCCTTCAGTGAGAATCTACAATGTAAATAGTCATGGAAATAAAGAAAACGCATTCACTGAGAAGGTGTGTCCAAACTTTTGGCCTGTACTGTATATTAAGAACAAATCATGCCAGGGACAAAAAGTGCAAAAAGCTAATTTTTTTTTGTAAAATAGACAGTACAACAGTGCCTTCTACTGCCTTAAGTAGGTAGCTGCCTTACACTGTCTTGAAATCACCGCTTTTTTTGTTGGTGTCTGACACTGGAACTCATTGACCAAGCACCACTATTTGATGACTTTGGAGTGAGACAGGGTTGTGATTTCCATTTGGTATGATAATCAGTTAGAAGACTCTTGAAATGTCTCTTTAAATACATCATGGAAAACATCAAGTGTGGTAAGTAATGCAGTTTACAGATTGACTGAAGCCTGCACTGCATTACCTTTTGACAGTATGATACCTTAATCAAAAATGTATGCAGACTTTTAGTTCACTGTGATGGATTACACAATTCAAGCAAGTTTCAAGTCAATGGCTGTCTGGAATAGTGGAAAAATACATTCAAATTTCCAAAACATTGTAGCATGGCATAAAAAATGGTTTCTGCAAACATATTTGCATGCTTTAATGCAAACATACAGTATGCATTAATCAACTACCCAGCCCACAATCTGACAACTTTATGCATTATAATAGCACAACTGTCAGCACTGCATTCCTGTTTTTAAAGATAACCATGCAAGATTTTTCTAAAAAAAAAATACAATGTATAGACTCATACAGAAGTAATTCCTCTCAATCATCACTTCTGACTCACTGCCAGTGTGTGGTTGTGTATTTTGTCTGCAGAGAGTCTGTCCTCTGCCTGGATTTTCTTATTTTCTTCTTATTTTTGTGTTTGGGACGTTTATGGGCATGTACCCCCACTGCCCTCAGGTGAGGTCAGGCCTTAAAAAAAGGTATTGACCAGGTGCCAGACTGTACGCAGCACCAAAAACATGTAAATACAGTGAGACAAACACCAAACATGAGTGAATCTGTGGTTGGCTTTCACTTTCACTTTTGGGGGTGGGTGTGTTTACAAATAGTAACCAGATATCCTGCATAGTATACCTTCCGCTTTTTTTAATTATGTCTGGCACAGTTGCCTGAAGAAAATGTTGGCATTGTACATTTTCTTCAAACCACAAATAAGATACATTTGCATGTTTCATATGTATCATATCAGTGTTTCTAAAGTTATGTAGTATATGAGCTGACTTTGTTAATAGTGGGGCGGCATAGCTCAATATTTTTCTAGAATCGTTCAATTTTGTGATAAAAGCACCACATTTGTCAGATGTCTTGACAAATATATTTCGAACAAATCTGGATATTGGGACATCAGAAACCCGCCCCCTGGTGGCCAGAGCAATTGAATCCTACCTGCCCATGGACCCGTCCCATTAATTGGATCCACTCCAAAATGTAATGGCTTCTAAGTTGGACCATGCTACATGCCTCCACCAAGTTTTGTGAAAATTGGTTGGACAGTTTTCATGTAATCCTTATCCAAAAAATGAATGGAAGAGAATGAGCGGCCACGTGTAGGTGGCCCATGGACATGCCCTTTGAGTTGGATCAATACCAAAATTTAATGTATTCTAAGTTGGCATGTGTTACATCCCTTTACCGAATTTTGTGAAAATCAGGCAGTTTGTGTATAATTCTGCTAACAAACGAATACATTCAATTCAATTCAATTTCAATTTTATTTATAAAGCTCAATATCACAAATCACAATTTGCCTCACAGGGCTTTACAGCATACGACATCCCTCTGTCCTTTGGACCCTCACAGCGGATAAGGAAAACCCAAAAAAAACACCTTTAACGGGGGAAAAAAACAGTAGAAACCTCAGGAAGAGCAACTGAGGAGGGATCCCTCTTCCAGGACGGACAGACGTGCAATAGATGCCGTACAGAACAGATCAACTTAACAAATTAACAGTAATCCGTATGACACAATGAGACAGAAAAAGAGACAGAGAGAGAGAGACAGAGACAGAGAGAGATGCAGGACAGACGGTAATGACAGTAGCTTACAACAACGTTAACATTAATGAAAGTAATAATATTATAGTTATAATTCTGGCTATTGTGGTACAATATGTTGAAAGTATATATTAATATCTGATAGTATACATATGTAGCAATAATCATATGTGTATAATAACAGTAGAGGTATGACTAATGATAACAGCAGCAGCAGGAGGCATCTGGCAGGACCACGGCAGCAGCACAACCACACACGTCACACTATCCAGGCACCGCTATGATATAAGTTAACCTGCGAGTGTCGCGTTAAACAGCTGAGAGTGGGACTCAAAAGCAAGACTCGGAGACAGGAATCAGTTAAAGGTGCTTTAATTGAATGTTGTGGCTGGATGGCAAGGCAGTGCAGTGAGGCAGGGCGAAGGCAGGGTGGAGAGACGAGGTGGTGGGGCACAACGGTGAGGCACAGTGAAGGACAGGAGCGGATCCAGCAGGCGCAGGCAGAATGCAGGTGGGGCGAGGAGGATTCCTGATCACAGGAGAAACAAGGTAAGTCACAACGAAACAGCAACAGGAAACACTGGCAACAAGATCACTGAAGGAGTCGAGAGTCAAAAGACAGTATACCGCGTGGGAGAACTGGGCGATCTAATGACGAGTGGCTGGAGAGACCGGGCTTTAACTGAGACTGATGAGAATGAGGAACAGGTGCGCAGCCTGCACACCTGCTGGTTCGCTGGACCCGCCCCTAGGAGAGAGGGAGACACAGACACGGGGGAGGGGAGACACACTGGGAGCACAGACACATGACAGCGAGACAGTGGAGCACAAAGGCTCCGGAAAAGAAGCTGAGTTAGTAACATGCAGTATGGCTGAGTTAGCAAGATGTAGTAGCAGGACATATGAGAGAGAGAGAGAGAGAGAGAGAAAGAGAGTGTCTGGTGTATTATAGGAGGTCCCCAGGCAGACTAGGCCTAAGTCAGCCTAACTAGGGGCTAAGCCTGAGCCGGCCCTAACTATAAGCTTTATCAAAGCTATAAGAGCTTTATCAAAGTCTTAAGTCTAGTCTTAAATGTGGAGACGGTGTCTGCCTCCCAGACCGCAACAGGAAGATGATTCCACAGGAGAGGAGCCTGAGAGCTGAAGGCTATGGGGCCAAGAACAATAACTTCAGTTTTGTCTGAATCTAACATAAGGAAATTGGTGCTCATCCAGGTTTTTATGTCTTTTAGGCAATTATGAAGTTTAGTTAATTGATTATTTTCTTCTGGCTTCATCCATAAATACAACTGTGTATCATCCACATAACAATGGAAATTTACAGAGTGATTTGTAATGATGTTACCTAAAGGAAGCATATATAGAGTAAATAGGATTGGTCTGAGCTAGAGTTGAGCGGCATCCAAATTTTGTTACCGTCAACCCTTCCCCACATTTTCCTGGGGTATACGGTATTACCGTGACTAATTAAAAATCACTTTGAAGGGCTCAGGGGGAGTCGCCAGAATGTCGGCTTGTGCCTATACCGTTCAGAAACAGAATGACAAACATTACATTGGCCTAAGAATACTGAAAAATAACAAGAAAACATGTATAACATTAACAACTTTCATTAACAAATACGCAAATGAAGCAGTCAGCCAAATGGAATGAAATAACAACAGATTGTCTGTGGGCTGCAGTCCACTTCCAGTACAGTAATCGACACAAATAAATTAAATTAAAACTCAGCCCTATGGTATCCAATACTTATAGGCTTATCAAATCATAAAAAGTAACAATAAATAACAAAGGCAGTAATGATAATGTGTGCTATAAAGCATATCCTCAGACCGCAACTGGAAATACTGTTTGACGGTTTATTTTTAGAGCCTATCAACATAAATCCAGTACTTGGGCTTATCAAATAAGAAAAACAGAAAAATAAATAACAAGGCATAACCGAAAATGGGCATATATAATCCTATCCTGAAAACGCAATGGGAAATACTGTGTGTTCGCTGGTTTATTTTTAGAGCCTACCTTCAATTTGAAAAGTTCACCTTCTCCGAGTCTGAACTGTTTTGTCCATCAGAACAGGCTACTCCTCATTGAAAATGACATATAAACAAACTTACTATGACAGCATCATTGCTCACACAAACTATTCAAGTTTTTTTGCCAGAAAATCCAGCATGTTTAGTTTTTCCAGCTGGAGCAGGGCACGTAGTGAATTGACAATTTTGGCCGCGGTGCTGAACACACACTCTGATTGAGTGCTTGTGGCACAGGTAATTTTGGGCAACACTTAACATCAGAGGAAAACACCTGGCTCCATCACATTTTCACCAGAGAAGGAGGTCTTCGTTTCCCTGAATAACAGGCTCGCAACAACAGGCAGTTATCTCTGTTCCTGCTCGCTCCTATATGGTGCCGACCAGACCTGCCACCGTATCAATTCAATTCAATTCAATTTTATTTATAAAGCCCAATATCACAAATCACAATTTGCCTCACAGGGCTTTACAGCATACGACATCCCTCTGTCCTTAAGACCCTCACAGGGTCTTAAGGACTTAAGGAAAAACTCCCCAAAAAAAAAACCCTTTATCGGGGAAAAAAAAAAGGTAGAAACCTCAGGAAGAGCAACTGAGGAGGGATCCCTCTTCCAGGAGGGACAGACGTGCAATAGATGTCGTACAGAACAGATCAGCATAATAAATTAACAGTAATCTATATGACACAATGAGACAATGAGAGAGAGAGAGAGAGAGAGAGAGAGAGAGAGAGAGAGAGAGAGAGAGATGCAGGTAATGACAGTGGCTTACAACAACGTTAATGAAAGTAATAATATTATAGTTATAGTTCTGGTTACTGTGGTACAATATGTTGAAAGTATGTATTAATATCTGACAGTATACATGTGTGACAATAGTCATATGTGTATAATAACAGTAGAAGTATGACTAATGATGGCAGCAGCAGCAGCAGGAGGCATCTGGCAGGACCATGGCAGCAGCACAACCACACACGTCACGCTGTCCAGGCACCGCTGCGATATGAGTTAATCTGAGAGACAGTGGAGCACAAAGGCTCCGGAGAAGAAGCCGAGTTAGTGACATCCAGAATGGCCGAGTTAGCAAGATGCAGTAATAGGATACGAGATACGAGAGAGAGAGAGAGAGAGAGAGAGAGAGAGAGAGAGAGAGAGAGAGAGAGAGAGAGAAGGAGAGAAGGTGCCCGGTGTATTATAGGGGGGTCCTCCGGCAGACTAGGCCTAAGTCAGCCTAACTAGGGGCTGGTACAGGGCAAGCCTGAGCCAGCCCTAACTATAAGCTTTATCAAAGAGGAAAGTCTTAAGTCTAGTCTTAAATGTGGAGACCTTGTCTGCCTCCCGGACCATAACAGGAAGATGATTCCACAGGAGAGGAGCCTGATAGCTGAAGGCTCTGGCTCCTGATCTGCTTTTGGAGACTTTAGGGACCACAAGTAACCCTGCGTTCTCAGAGCGCAGTGTTCTGGTGGGATAATGTGGCACTATGAGCTCTCTAAGATATGATGGAGCTTGACCATTTAGAGCTTTATAAGTTAACAGTAGGATTTTAAATTCAATTCTGGATTTTACAGGGAGCCAGTGCAGAGAAGCTAAAACAGGAGAAATATGATCTCGTTTCTTAGTTCCTGTTAGTACACGTGCTGCTGCATTCTGAATTAGCTGGAGAGTTTTTAAGGACTTACTAGAGCTACCTGATAATAGAGAGTTACAGTAATCTAACCTTGAGGTAACAAAAGCGTGGACCAATTTTTCTGCATCTTTTCGGGTCAGGATAGGCCTAATTTTCGCAATATTACGCAGATGAAAAAATGCAGTCCGTGAGGTTTGTTGTATCGGCTCTTCTTTGAAGGAGACGGCCCATAGTCATCTGTTTTTCAGTGGTTCGTTTTGCGCTACTCCCTCCTCCACTCTGATGGCCACTGGACCTGCTGCTGGTGCTGCTTGCAGAAGTTGTGAAGTTGTGTTTTTTTGGGACCAACTCGCTTGATGCGCAGCTTGCTATCTTTTCTTCTCTTTCTCACGTCCGAGCTATCACGTAACAACGTCACATCCAAAAACTTTATCAAATGTCATCTACCGACAACAGTTAAGGGCAGTTATAAGAGAACCATTATAGCCCACTATTAGTTTTAAGTTGTAATAGTATTAAATTGAAAACTCAACACATACATAGGTGCTGGACAAGCACTCATCATTAAGGTATTAAATAAATTCTATCTGATATTATATCAGGCCCCTATAGGCCTGTATGTGCGGCAGATTTTTTTTAATGACGGTAATGAAACTGATGCCATTGCTATTTTTAGATACCTTGCGGAACTCCAAAACAAACTTTAGTTTGAACCGGATGGCAGCGTGAGGAGAACCGGATGGCAGCGTGAGACCGCGAGACCACTGTGAGATTTTGAGATTCAACATGGCGGCGCCTAGCTGCTAGATTAGATATCAACAAACTAGCCAAACAAAAATAATTACCTAACGGGTGACAACTCCAGCCTGCACCATCAGCCAGAGTGGAGGACCTAGAAAAGTTTATCGATCACTACTACTACGAGTGCGTCATGGAGGGTCCTGCCGACAACCCCAATAAGAGGAAGAAGACCGACTCAGCCACCGACACACAAGACTTATTATCCTCCGAATTTAGCGTCTTGGAATCCATCAACAAGAAGCTAGAAGTGCTCGGTATGCTTCACCAGGAGATAAAAGACCTGAAGGTAAGCCTGGAGTTCACTTACCAGCAGATTAGCGACCTGCAGCAACACAACGCTGAACTCCGCTCCACCTTAGCGGCGGTCACTTCAGATGTAGATCTCCTCAAAAAGGAAAATAAACTCCTGAAGGAAACTGTCCTCGACGTGCAGTCCAGAAGCATGAGAGACAATTTAATCATTTCTGGCATCCCGGAGAGCACACCAGACAACCCAGAGGTCCAGGTAAAAAAGTTCATGGTGACGGCCCTCAAGATCCCAACGGAGACTGTCAACAACATCACCTTTCACCGCGTCCACAGGCTCGGACCCCGAGGAGGTCAGCGTCCTCGTCCGATCATCGCCAAATTCGAACATTATCAGCAGAAAATGCTCGTTAAGAGTAAAGGACGAGAGCTAAAAGGCACCTCGTACGGTATGAACGATCAGTTCCCCAGGGAAATCAACGAGAGGCGGAAAGTGTTATATCCCATTTTAAAAGAGCACAGGCAGAAGGGAAATAGGACCACTCTTGTGGTCGACAAATTATACATAGATGGGCAGCTGTTCCGCCACTCTACCACCACCCCATGGCTCTTCTAAGTGAGATAAGTGCACCTAAAACCACATAACAAAGTAGAACCATAGCCTAGATCAAAGACCAAAAGATGTGTGTATGCATGTTTGTATATATATATATATATATTGGGGCTGCACTATTCTTGAAATAAATAAATATTTGTATGTATATTTCATTCAAAATGGTACTCTGACACATTCCTGCGATTGCAATGCAAGTAATCGTGCAGCCCTGGTATATATGTATGTATATATGCAGATGTATATGTATGTACATGTTGATATATGGATATATATGTATATATAATGAACACAACACTGACTTAGTGAAAAGAAAAAAAAAAAAAATCTCACAGGGTGTGAATGTACACTTCACATACTCCACCCAGTATTCTCCCTTTCCTTCTCTATTTTTTTCCCTCCTTAATGTCCCCCCCCACTCCCTCCCCCTATCCCTCTCACTCAATCCCCCTCACTCACCTCACACACAAATACACCCCATGTAACCCCTTTGTTTTTCAGGTTTGGGAATACCTCAAGGCGCAGGCGCTTCTGATTGTTGAACATGCTTGTATATATTCTAATGCTCTGCTCCACAACTCTGCGATGCTTCACCATGACACATCGGTTGACTGTAATACATACACTTAACAATTACATATACTCATGCAAAATCCACACAGATAGAAACACACACAGAAACACACACAGATCATTCTCCATACCCACACACAGTATGATAAAACCCTCACTATGTCAATGTCACACCTAAATTTGGTTTCCTGGAATGTACATGGCATCCGCTCACAGGCGAAAAAAATTAAAGTGATGGACTTTGTCACAAAACTGAAAACAGATATTTTTCTCCTACAAGAAACCCACTTGCTAAAGTCAGAAGAAAAATCTCTTAAAGATCCAAATTTTAATCAAATTTTTTCATCCTGCTATAACAACAGACAAAGAGGTGTCTCTATCATGGTCCACAAGAGACTACCATTTACTGTAAACAGCACGGTAACAGACCCAGAAGGCCGCTACATCATTATTCAGGCAACAATCTTTAACAAATCATATACAATCGTTAATCTGTATGCCCCTAATAATGATGACCCAGCCTTCTTCCACACAATCTTCTCTCTACTATCTAACCTATCAGACAGCTCGATAACTATAATTGGAGGAGACTTTAACACAGTCCTAAATGCCTCATTAGACCGATCTAGTAACTCAGCACACACAAAGCAATCACAATCGGCCAAGGTAGTACAGGAATATATGGATGATTTTGGGCTTGGCGATGGCTGGAGACTCAAATACCCATCGAAGAGGGAATATACTTTCTTCTCCCCTGTGCATCGCTCATTTTCAAGAATTGACTTTTTTCTCTTAAATAACTCCATCTCACAAAAAATTACCACAAAAATACACCCGATCATTATCAGCGACCATGCACCAATATCACTTAATCTGCAAATAGAAACCACCCATAAACAGCCCCCAACATGGCGCTTTAATGTCTCTTTACTTAAAGATCCAGACTTTGACAAAATGGTGAGACGAGAGTGGGCAAACTTCCTTGAAGACAATGACTCTCCAATGTTATCTCCATCTTTAATATGGGAAACTGGGAAGGCAGTAATCAGAGGAAAAATTATATCATACTCCTCCTACAAGAAGAAACAGGAATTGCAAGCGGAAAAAAACATTGAGGAAAAAATTAAACAACTAACACAGGAATATGCAAACAATCCAAGTGATCAAGTATGGACCCATCTACAGTGTACAAAATCGCAACTGGACAATATTCTATCAAAGAAAACTGAATTTATCATACAGCAACTAAGATATAATAATTTTGAACACAGTAACAAATCAGGAAAATTTTTGGCTAATCAGCTCCAACGCAATAAAGAAAAATCTCTGATACCAACAATCCAGGGGCCTTCAGGAAATTACACACAATCTCCTCAGGAGATCAATCAGATTTTCTATTCATTTTACCATAACTTATATTCAACAGTAAACAATCCGAACCCAGAAGATATTCAGGCTTTTCTCGACAACCTAAATTTACCTCAGTTATCCACGGAACACAGAAATATGTTAGACGCCCCCCTGACTATTAATGACCTGCAGAGTGCATTAAACAAAATGTCAACAGGTAAGGCTCCAGGTCCAGACGGCTTTCCTGCCGAATTTATAAAACATTTCTGGACAATATTAGCACCACTTTTCATTAGGACAGTGACAGAGATCAAACAGAACGGAGGTATAAGACCTCACATGAATACAGCAGCAATCAAATTATTACTAAAGCCAGACAAAGACTCCACACTTCCTTCTAGCTACCGTCCTCTATCACTAATCAACAGTGATATCAAAATTATCTCAAAGGCACTTGCCTCTAGACTGGAGAAAATAATCGCATCAATAATTCATAATGATCAAACGGGCTTCATTAATGGCAGACACTCAAGTAATAATGTCAGAAGAGTTCTTAATCTGATAAGTAAAGTACAACGCGTTAATACCAAAGCAATTATTCTGTCACTAGATGCAGAAAAAGCCTTTGACAAGGTCAATTGGTCCTTCCTATTTGCCACCCTGAGTGGATTTGGCTTTGGAGAGTCATTTATCCAGTGGGTATCAGCCTTATATAATTCCCCTAAGGCAACAGTCACCACCAACGGGATCACATCTAAAAGCTTCATTTTGCAGAGAGGAACCAGACAAGGGTGCCCACTCTCACCTCTACTGTTTGCAATATTCATCGAACCATTGGCTATAGCAGTCCGTCAGAACAGCAGGATCATAGGTATCCATTCCGCCAATTCAGAGCATAAAATTAATCTATATGCCGACGACATTTTACTTTATCTACAAGAACCGAAATCGTCATTACATGAAGTATTTAATCTCATAACAAATTTTTCTAAACTTTCGGACTACTCCATCAACTGGTCCAAATCGACAATACTGCCAATAACGGAGAACTCTTGGAATCCTGCAGACCAAAAATTTTCTCTCCCTGTGGGCAACATAAGATATCTGGGCATAAATATTTCGCCCAAACTATCAGACCTGGTCCACCTGAACTTTAGCCCGCTGCTAGATAAGATCCATGGTGACCTGAAGCGCTGGAATAACCTTCCCATCTCCCTCCTGGGTCGAATAGCCACAGTTAAAATGAAAATTCTACCCCAAATTAACTATTTTTTTTCCATGATTCCATTCACACCCACATCGAAATGGTTCCTGTCATTAGATTCTGCAATTATAAAATTCTACTCAAAGAACAAAACAGCAAAAATTAGCCTAAGCACCCTTCAGAAAAACAAATTGGAAGGGGGACTGGACGCTCCTAACTTTAAACATTACTATTTAGCTAACCAGCTTCAATACCTATTGAAATGGTTATATCCTAACGAAGACTACAACTCCTGGCTTGAACTAGAACAGGCGGACTGCAACAATATAAAACTCTCTGACCTCCCGTTTATCACCACTACACTCAGACGTCATAACTGTTTTAAGAACCCAATGATTGCTTCCACCTTATCAGCCTGGTGGAAAACACTAGGAATCACAAACTCTCCGATAGAACCTTGCTTGCTCTCTCCAATTTGGCACAACCCGGATTTGGAAATTAACAAAAGACCTCTCCATTTTAGCACATGGGAGATGAAGGGAGTAACTCATCTCCACTACCTTTTCCAAGATAATATACTTATGACATACACAAACTTATTTCAAACTTTTGAAATAAGAAACGGAAATTTTCTACAATATTTACAATTGACAAAAACAATCAAGAGGAGAATTCCAGCGCCTCAGGACACTTTGCAGCCACCAGAATTTGCCAAACATATTACAAAGCTTTCTCCAAGTAATAAGAAGAACCTTTCTAAGATTTATAAATTACTGTCAAAGACCAGTTCTATACATTTACCAATTTTAAAATGGGAAAACGAGCTAGGTGTATCACCAGACCCTGACTTCTGGACTCAAATATGCAAAAATACATTTAAGATGACGAGACACACTAATATACAACTTATCCAATTTAAAGTACTCCATAGAACACACATCACCCAACAAAAGATGAACAGAATGGGCTTTAGTCAATCTGACACATGCACTCAGTGTACTCAGAACACTGCAGACACCTACTTTCATGCACTCTGGTTATGTTCACCTGTCCAGCACTTCTGGTCAACAGTCACTCAAAAACTCTCCTCCATTTTGGACTGCAGGATCCCATTATCTCCCAACCTGTGCTTAATTGGTGACTTGATGACAATTGACCTCCCAAACAGCCACTGCAACTCTCTGCTTGTAGCTCTCGCCATCGCCAAGAAAACAATCCTAGTCAATTGGAAAGATAAACAGACCCTGAACATCAACCATTGGCTGAATCTCCTTGTAGAACATATTTCGCTGGAAAAAATATCTGCTGGCCACAGAAACCAATTAATATACTTTACAGAAAAATGGTCACCTTTTATTCACTCATTAAACATGTCTGTATAGTACCACTCAGCCTGTGAGCATATGCCACCTGTACATATAAATATTACAACTTAAGAAAGACTGTTGTGTAATATGTAATATGTAGTATGTGTATGTTTCTGTTAATGATGTAACCCCTAATCCCTCTATCTCTCTCACCACAATATACCACAGCGGTTCATCAGAACTCAAGGTCTTAAGCATGTATTAGGTGCACCTTCTCCCCCTTGAATCCGGGCCTGCTCCCTGGCTCTGTGGGGGACCGCGGGGCCGGGCGGTTTCCCCTAGGGGCGGGTGCGTCTGGACTGCTCGCCCTGTGTGCCTGGGGGGGCGGGGTCTCCTCGTGCTCCCTGGGCCCGGGGCGGGGTGGCCGGTCTCCCCTGGGGGGCTGTTTCCGCCCCCGGTGGTGCGGGGTGGGTGGGCTCCTCCCCCCCCTTCGCTCCGCTCCCGCCCTTCCCCCTCCCTCCTCCCGCCCCCCTCTCCCCGTTCCTCCCTGCTCCTTTCTCCCGGCCTCGGGTGGGCCTGGGGTCCTCCCCCGGGCTGGGGGGCCTGGTGTGGGGGCTGGGGGCTGCCCGCGGGGGATGCTCTGGTGCTGCGCAGTGTGGGCCTGCCTGTTGGTATGTGGCCGGCGGTGGGGGGCTGGTCGGGGGGCTGTGGGTCGGGCCTTGGGTCTGTAGCGGTCTGGGGGGGCACTGGCGGAGTTGCGGGCTGGCCTGTGGTCCGGCGTGTCGGGGTTCGGGGGGCTGGGTGGGGCCCGTCGTCCGTGCACCCTGGTGGCGCGCCTCGTCCTTCTGCAGGGGGACGATTTGCTGCGAGCGGTGTGGCCTAGGTCGGGACCATTGCGGGGGCCTGACGCTGCAGTTGCTTGGGGGGCGGGTGTGGGTTGGGGCCCGTGGGATTTCCTTGGGGCCCGCCTGGCCCGCTGCCCGTGGGCGCTTGGGGCCTCGCGGCGCCGGGATCTGGTTGGCACCACCATCTAGCCCTTCCCATCCATCCCTCCAGCCCCCGGGCCGGGCCCACACTGGCCTGGCCTCCTAAACCACATTTAGCTCACTCACCACACATTCCTCAGTTTTAATGCACCACATACACTCACCTTTTGGGGTGCAGACCACTGATGGATCGGGGGGCTTCATGATGGGGCAGGCTATGGGACAGTGGTGTCCGGTAGCCCTCCATGCTTCCCCCCGGCCCATCCTTGTCTGTTCTCCAATTTTAAAGCAGCACATACACCTACATCTTGTGGGACAGATGGGAACAGGTTCCAGGTGCCTGTGGCTGCACGGGCTGCAGGACAGCAGTGTGCTGTAGCCATCAGCCTTGCCCCCGCCTGTCTCCTATGTCCCTCAATTTTAATGCACCACATCACACTTATGGGCACTCACACTCAATTTCACGGTGTAGGGTTAATGTTTCTCCGTCAGGGATCGGAGAATCATAGTAAAGGGGGGGTGGTGGGTTCTACATACAATGCAGATATGCATGGCATGGCTCATGGGGCCCGGCCCTCCTGGGCTGGGGGTTGGAGCCAGGGAACCCATTTACATCATGGGGGTGTTGCTGAGGTCCCGGTGTCTGGGGGGTCCCGTGGCCCTGTGGCGGGTGGACCGGGTGGCGCCCTGGGGGCTCTGTGGGTTCCTGCCGGCGTTCTGCCTCGTGACCGGCTGTGGTTTTCGGGCCCCCTGCTAGTTGGTCCCGATGGGGGATTAACTGCTTGTGGCGGACCGCTCTCTCCTGTGTGTTGGTGGGGGCCCGTCCTCGGGGGTTCGGGCGGGTGGCCTTCCGCGGTCCCCTGGTTCCCGATGCGCCGGGGACTTATGCCTTGCAGCATCACCGCCTCCTTGCCTGCCTTGTCCGCCCGGGCCTGGGTGGGCTCTCGCTGCCTTCCGGTCTGGCATCTGCTGGTGGCCGGCACCTGGTGCGGGCCCATCTGGTGCGGTGCTGGTTCTCCCCCCAGGGGTGGTGCCGGGCCCCTGCACCTGGCTCCTTGGGTCTGGGGCGGTCCCTGGGTGCGTCCGTGGGTGGGGGGTGGGGGTGGGGGCGGTCCGCATTGGGCGGTGGGTGGGCCTTCCTGCCCCGCCTATCGGCGGTGTGTCTCTGGCTCTCTGGGGGTGCTGGCCATTGCCGCCCCGGGTCCTTGGGCCTGCGTGGTGTCCTGCGGCCTCTGCGGCTCCCTGGTCTTGGGGTCTGTGCGCTCCTGCGGCCTTGGGGTGCCATACCGCCCCCCTTCCCCCGCAGGGCTGGCCCTGGACCCTGGTGATGGTTTTCATAAACACATTGGGAGGGTTCAAATACACACCTGCATGTTCGATACTTCAGCTCCGTGATGCATCGCAAAGAACCGATGGGATCACTCCAAAGGGGCCCACTTGCTTCTCAAACCTGTGGTTTAACCCGCAGCTGGAGAAGCAAACCACCACATCATGCTGGCTACTCTTCTCTACAATCGGGCTTTCCCCCTCCACCGAGACTCTCACATTTTTGGTGTTCAGTAGACTCTTATGTCTTTGTTTTTCAGTACAGTATAGTAGATATGTATATGTTTATTTTTGATAATCTGCATGGAGCACAACCACGTCAAGGCCACAATACTTCAGCTACACTGCCTGTTTCTCCCGTTTTGTTTGTTTGTTTGTTTGTTTGTTTGTTTTTCCTCCTTCTTCTCCGCATGCACTGGCACTATATAACTTAGGACTTAAGCACCTGCCCCCTCCGCCTTGCTTGTTTCCTTACTTTCCCCTTGACACACTTTGGTGTATCACGGCCCTCTCTGGCTCATATTAGGAAGTTTTTCCAATAAAGGCTGCTAGGCTAGTCTCCAGGGAGGGTGGGTGATGGTCACAACCACGCATTATGGGTATAAAATACTTGACTGCAAGACTAACAGTGCATCAGTCTTCACAAGAAGCTTACACCCTTTTGTGGCACTAAGCTATGAAGACCAATGCAGACAAGTTAAAGAAAAAACAAAACAAACTTTAGTACATAAGTATGATTTATCCTGAACATGAACAAACTGTAAACGATCAGATAAATAAGATTTAAACCAGCTTAGTGCAGAACCTTTTAAGCCAATTAAGTGTTCCAGTCTCTGTAGCAGAATTTGATGGTCAATTATGTCAAACGCCACACTAAGATCTAATAAAACAAGTATGGAGACGAGTCCTTTGTCTGAAGCAATCAGAAGGTCATTTGTAATTTTAACTAGTGCTGTCTCAGTGCTATGATGCGCTCTAAATCCCGACTGAAATTCCTCAAACTCAGACTCTCAGTCAGCCTGGCTACAGTGCTGAAAAGAAACCTGGGGTTGTTCTTATTTTCTTCTATTAAGGATGAGTAATAGTTTGCTCTGGCATTGCGGAGGCCCCTCTTATATGTTTTAAGACTGTCTGCCCAGATTAGACAAGATTCTTCCAGTTCGGTTAATCGCCAGATTTTCGTGATATATGTTTTAACTTACGGGTTTGGGAGTTATACCAAAGAGCAAACTTTCTTTGCTTTGTTAACTTCTTTTTAAGAGGTGCTACGGAGTCGAGTGTTGTTCGCAGTAAGCCTACGGCGCTATCAACAAGATGATCAATTTGAGAGAGGTTAAAGTAGGTACCGGAAACCTCTGTTACTGAGGGACATGGTATTAAATTTAACGACGGAGAAGATGTCATGTGCCCTTCCAATGTGTCAGGCTGTGACACCGTATCCAGCTTTGCTTGAAGCTCTTTCCAAAACTCAGTACAGCAGTGCTGTATATCACTGCTGTACTGAGTTTTTCCGTGGAAAGAGCTTCCTTCGCGTCATCTACCTTGGTGCAGGTGCTGGTTCTGTCAAAGAGAAGTATGACAAACCTCTCAATAATGCTCATTGCATCATCTGGGATTTCCTTTGGTCCACTTGCCACCGTCAGTAGTGCATCTGTCAGTTCTGGAAGCAACTTCCATGTTGACCATTCTGCCTTCTGTCCAGGTCCAGCAAAGCTGGATACAATGTCACAGCCTGTCAAAGCATGGAACGTTGGAAGGGCACATGACATCTCTGGTACGAGACATACAGCCATTTGGTGGGCTGCAAGATAGCTAAAGCTCTTGCCTGTTCCGAATGAAACATATTTTTCACTGGTCTCAAAATTATATTTGTGGTGCTGAAAACATGGTAACAGCAGCTTGGGGGGTGACCAAAGTGTTCTTTTCCAGTATAATAAGCTATAAATGTACCAAATTTGGCGCTTTTATCACAAAAATGAACAATTTTTTAGCTGTGCTGGCCAATTTATTCATTTGTTAGCAGAATTATACAAAAACTGCCTGACCGATTTTCACAAAATTCGGTGGAGAGATGTAACACATGACAACTTAGAATTCATTAAATTTTGGTGTTGATCCAACTCAGGGGTCGTGTCCACGGGCCACCTACACGTGGCCGCCCATTCTCTTCCATTCATTTTTTTGGATGAGGATTACGTGAAACTGTCCAACCAATTTTCACAAAACTTGGTGCATGTAGCATGATCCAACTTAGAAGCCATTACATTTTGGAGTGGATCCAATTAATGGGACGGGTCCATGGGCAGGTAGGATTCAATTGCTCTGGCCACCAGGGGGCGGGTTTCTGATGTCCTAATATCCAGATTTGTTCGAAATATATTTGTCAAGACATCTGACAAATGTGGTGCTTTTATCACAAAATTGAACGATTCTAGAAAAATATTGAGCTATGCCACCCCACTATTAACAAAGTCAGCTCATATACTACATCACTTTAGAAACACTGATATGATACATATGAAACATGCAAATGTATCTTATTTGTGGTTTGAAGAAAATGTACAATGCCAACATTTTCTTCAGGCAACTGTGCCAGACATAATTAAAACAAAGGTGGAAGGTATACTATGCAGGATATCTGGTTACTATTTGTAAACACACCCACCCCCAAAAGTGAAAGTGAAAGCCAACCACAGATTCACTCATGTTTGGTGTTTGCCTCACTGTATTTACATGTTTTTGGTGCTGCGTACAGTCTGGCACCTGGTCAATACCTTTTTTTAAGGCCTGACCTCACCTGAGGGCAGTGGGGGTACATGCCCATAAACGTCCCAAACACAAAAATAAGAAGAAAATAAGAAAATCCAGGCAGAGGACAGACTCTCTGCAGACAAAATACACAACCACACACTGGCAGTGAGTCAGAAGTGATGATTGAGAGGAATTACTTCTGTATGAGTCTATACATTGTTTTTTTTTTTAGAAAAATCCTGCATGGTTTATCTTTAAAAACAGGAATGCAGTGCTGACAGTTGTGCTATTATAATGCATAAAGTTGTCAGATTGTGGGCTGGGTAGTTGTTTAATGCATATGTTTGCATTAAAGCATGTAAACATGTTGGCAGAAACCATTTTTTATGCCATGCTACAATGTTTTAAAAATTTGAATGCATTTATTCTACTATTCCAGACAGCCATTGACTTGAAACTTGCTTGAATTGTGTAATCCATCACAGTGAACTAAAAGTCTGCATACATTTTTGATTAAGGTATCATACTGTCAAAAGGTAATGCAGTGCAGGCTTCAGTCAATCTGTAAACTGCATTACTTACCACACTTGATGTTTTCCATGATGTATTTAAAGAGACATTTCAAGAGACTTCTAATTGATTATCATACCAAATGGAAATCACAACCCTGTCTCACTCCAAAGTCATCAAATAGTGGTGCTTGATCAGTGAGTTCCAGTGTCAGACACTAACAAAAAAAGCGGTGATTTCAAGACAGTGTAAGGCAGCTACCTACTTACGGCAGTAGAAGGCACTGTTGTGCTGTCTCTTTTACAAAAAAAATTAGCTTTTTGCACTTTTTGTCCCAGGCATGATGCAGTAGCTTTAAGATTTGCTTTTGTTTTTGGGACGCCATGTTGAGTGTGTTAATTGTCTCTCGTGCTGTACTTTTGAGGATGAGATGCCAGCAGCAGGGATTGCTGGGTTTGCTTTGAAGAATAAAACTGCGGTCCAAGTTGACCACAATCCAGAACCCTGCTTTTGGTGCTGAGTGGGAAAAAAAGTCCAAAAAAGTTAATCACTTCAAAATTATGGCGAAGGTAGTTTCTTGCAACCCTAGAATTAAGATAAAAATATTCACAAATGAAAAAAACACTTCTGGTTGCTGATAAGTAGTGTTTAACTTTTGACTTAACACTAAAAATTTAAATCTTTGGCACGCATTGCAGCGCAAGCAGACAGATGCACAACTCAGAGCAGCATGTGTCACTGACACCAGACTCAGAGTGCAGTGGACCGGTGGAAAATGTCACCATCAGCATATTATTTTATATCAGTAAAATCTATTTTATCATTATTTTGAGTCACATTGTTGAAAGAATTTAGTCATCTGTGTTCAAGCAGGATAATAGGTCTCCATTCATTGCACGTCAGGCTTTCTATATCCTTGTCGGAGATGGGGTTAGTGTTGCGTTCAAGGTCCCCCCAAAAAAGGGAGAAAAAAAGGCAGAATATTCTTCTTTTTTTTCACAATCGAATCCATGCCATCAAACAAAGCTTTGAAGCTTCAAATTTTTTGGGTCAGCCCTAAAATACACAATGCAGAGCTCAAGGAGAGGTGCAGAGGGAGTCTGGCGACAGGTGTGCAGAGGCGGCATGTTACATCAGCATGATATGCAGCCGGTCTATGTTATTGTTCAACAGGACCAGGTGGCGTCAGGGGGAAAGGCGGCAGGACAATGTTGGGATTCACAGGACCACAGATGATTTATCATTTGGTAAAATCATCACTGATTACAAGGCTTTTTCCTCTGCATGCTCTCTGTCTTCAAACAAAGAGAGCTAAGTGACACCCATCTCCACAGGAGGTCACACCTCACACCTCAGTGAGACTCAAGTCCCAAAACTTGACTGGACAAGACCTTTTACAGTGACATGTGACACTGTGATGTCACAGGCATCGGTACAAGTTCTGCTCCCTCCAAGCTTTCTTCCTCTTCTCCGCTCCAACCGTGAAGCAGTGCTCTTTTTACTCCAGCTGCTTCAGCAGCTAACACCTCTTCCCGTTTGGGCCTGGACAGCAGAGGCCCGAACCCCTGCTCCATAGCCCAAACCACTAAAGGGAGGGCAACTGATCACAGACTCTCTGGCAAACACAAGGTTTGTAAACCAGCTTTTCAGCAACAAGGAACTAAGTGAGTTAGCACCCAGCGTCTAACTATGCAAGGACCCTGAGTGACCAGCTTCCTTGAATCAGAACCTTTGGAACAAAGGACAACAAAGACTGCAGCTGGAACCATCTTCCCAGCCTTCTTCTGCCAGCTAACAAAGCAGCACCAAGTGACTCTTTCCTCCATCCATTCAAGGATCGGTAATGTAACAACTGGGCATAGCTTATCACAGCTTTACAGGCTAAGCAAGACTGTTTAACTTGTTGTATGTGATTTGATGCTGTTTACTGAGTTATTGTTGTGATAGTTTGCAGTCAGGTCATTGATTAGTTGGCTTCGCCAAAGCTGTGTGTTTAGTTTTTAGTGTTTAGTTTGCTAATACAGTTCACAAACAGATTCTTGCATGCAACTAAACAATCTCTGCACTAATCTAGACCATTTGCAACACACGTCACATTGACATAGACTCATTAACAAAAAGGTGGCTATCATTTTTCCCTTCATGGGAATGGTGCCCCACGAGGTGATTTAATGTTAATTAAGTCACATTATTTAACATAATTATTAATTAATCATAATAATTATTTATTATTTCCGATAGCCAATTTAACCCCAACATATTTGGTACCTCCATGTGAAGCCTAGTGTGTTGACCCCAACATATTTGATGCCATCGTGTGAGGTAAATATATGTTGATTCCCAACATATTTGGTGCCACCGTGTGAGGTAAATATATGTTGATTCCCAACAACAACAACGAAAGTTAAGGAGATGGAAGCTCGACTAGGGTGGTGGATGAGTTGAACAACCATCGACTTTCACCCAGGAGGCTGGTTTTTGCTATCCATAAGATTGTCAAGCTAAACCCTGTTCTTTTTCCTAAACCAAACCACTTGCTCTCTTTGCCTAAACCTAACCATGTATGTGTGTCATTAAAGGGAAAAAAAACATCAATTTGCAGTGTTGTAGTGATGTAGTGCATTTATTTTGAAAGAAACTATGCAAACTGTACATTTCATGTGAAAAAGGAGAGGAAGTGTATTTTATATACACCTTACTAGAAAAGTGTTATTATGCCTCAACATCAGCAGAACAACCTAGCAGGGGAAGCAGTGCAGTTGATGACAGGTTTCTTCAGCCACACACAAATAGTGATGATCTCAGCCATGACACATGTAAGGCATTTTACCAGACAAAGTTGGTGATGCACAAGCAGCTCAACTAGAATTAGAAACCAGAGAGCAAAGTGCATCTGATTTATGGCACGATAGTAGGAAGATCAGACTCACAGCTTGCTCTGCAAAGAACGTTCCTGTGCATGCAGCCACGAACTCTAAATTTCTAAACAAATTTCTATGTGAGCACATTTATCTCTCCTTTTGTGGCAACTATGCAACTAACTATGGTAAAGAAAATGAAGTTAGAGCTTGCCAACAACTGAAGGAACAGGACATGAATATTACTCACAAGGGCACTGTTATAAGTGTCCAAGAACCATGGCTCTCTGCTTGTCCTGATGGTGTCACTTGACTTGTGTATGCTTCTAGAAATAAAATGCCCTGTGCCAACCTAGCGCTCACTCACTGACCAGCCTACTCAGAAATGCAGTTATATCAAACAAATAGATGGAGAGCTGCAGCTTCAGAAAACCGGCAGCAGGGGATTTTACATGCAAGTACAGCTAACAATGTTTTGCACAGGTCTCAAGTCTGCAACACTCCTGATCCGGAAACCCAGTGAGCATGTTTCCTTTGCAGTGTAGTATGATGAGGCATTTGTGAGGGAGCTAGCGAGGCGCCTGAGAGGTTTTTACTTCTCCTGTATGCTACCTCAGCTTGTAGGAGAGTATGCTGCAGTACAGTTTCAGCTAAGTGAAAGATACTGTACACTGAGAAAATGGACAAGGTTTAAAGCACATCTGTATATCAGAATCAGAAATACTTTATTGATCCCTGAGGGGAAATTATTTATGTTACAGGTGCTCCTTGCAAGAGAGGAAAGATGTGAAAATATAAGAAATTTAAACAATAGTATTTACAAATATATAATTAAATAAACAGGAATTATTAACAAACATAAACGTAAATATATATATATATATATATATATATATATTGTAAGCTGAACAAGATTATTTACACAAGCAGAATATATATATATATATATATATATATACAGTCATGGTGAAATGGGGTTTGCACAAGTTACATTAGATTATTGCAGTGTGTGAAAAAGTCTCAGGGCCACTCAGAGGGAGGAGTTGTACAGTTTGATGGCCACAGGCAGGAATGATTTCCTGTGGCGCTCAGTGGTACATCTTGGTGGTATGAGTCTCCCACTGAAAGTACTCTTGTGCCTGACCAGCACATGGTGGAGTGAGTGTGAGACATTGTCCAAGATAGTTCGTAGCTTAGACAGCATCCTCCTCTCTGACACCACCATCAGAGCGTCACACTCCGTTCCCACAACGTCACTGGCCTTGTGGATCAGTTTGTTGAGTCTGTTGGCGTCCGCCACCCTCAGCTTGCTGCCCCAGCACACAACAGCATAGGATAGCACTGGCCACCACAGACTCATCGAAAATCCTGATCATAGTCCGGCAGATGTTGAAGGACCTCAGTCGCCTCAGAAAATAGAGACAGCTCTGGCCCTTCCTGTAGAGAGCGTTAGTGTTCTTAGCCCAGTCCAGTTTATTGTCAGTGTGTACCCCAAGGTACTTAAAATCCTCTACAATGTCCACACTGACCCCCTGGATGGAAACAGGGGTCACTGGTGTCTTGGTCCTCTTCAGATCCACAGCCAGTTCCTTTGTCTTTGTCACATTGAGCTGCAGATGGTTCTGCTCACACCATGTGACAAAGTTATCTAAAACAGCCCTGTACTCACCCTCATCACCCTTGGTGATACATCCAACTTTAGCAGAGTCATCAGAAAACTTCTGAAGATGCAGATCTGCAATAGCTGAAGTCCGTGGTGTAGAGGGTGAAGAGGAAGGGAGAGAGGACAGTTCCCTGCGGGGCCCCGGTATTACTGACCACTCTGTCTGACGCACAGCATTGCAAGCGCGCATACTGTGGTCTGCCAGTCAAGTAGTCTACAATCCAGGACACCAGGGGTGCATCCACCTGCATTGCTGTCAGCTTGTCACCCAGTAGAGCTGGACATATGTACAACATTAATTAGTATTAGTGACATTGACAAGATTCACTGTTTTAAATGATGGTGATGTAAGTTTTAAATGAAATTCAGAAATATTCACATTATGTACATATATAGATTTTAATATCATTACTGCTCCATTTTAACTGATGGTCCTGTATAATGTTCTTGATAATCCTGGACTGCAAACAGGCTATACTCCACTCATGTGTTGATCACATGCTAAATTAGTCTGCATCACGAATCAGATCCTCCCTTAAGGTGACAAGAGCCGCACATATTCTTAGAATCTTGTCTATTTTAGGAGCCATGGTCATCAAAACAACCTGTGATAGTATTTTGTGAATTTTTAAATGCCGGATCGCTCTTTCGACATGTATTCTTACATGTGCAATTCTCCTGGTGCCTGTCACCTGTTCGTCAGTTAGATGTCCACGTTTTCTGGTAAAGGATGCAATCACCAATTTAACTTTTCTCTCAAACAGCAAGTCTTTTATGGTGAAGCCTCTGTCTACCATGACCTCATCTCCAGGTATTAAGTAGTCCAATATTCCTGAGTCCATGGTTATAAATTTGTCACTGCATTGCCCTCCATACGCTGCAGAAATGAACATGATTAGTCCACATGGGGCAACAGCAGCCAGGTATTTCACTGTGTTATGTGAATAATAATGTCTGTATGACTCATGTCTTGAATCAGGGTTTCTGGGTTTTTACAAAAGGCTCTCACTGCAGTCTAGAATACATGTTGTGTTAGGAAAGTTCTTAAATGCTCTAGGCATCATTGCCCGAATAGTTTCTCTTGGAATCCATGGAATTAGAGGTTGCAAAATTTCCTCCAGTTTGTCAATCCAATATGAGATTATTTTGCTTACCATGCTGTGTGATATATGAAACTGTCTGCTCAGATCACGTACTGCACAGTTGGTGTTTAATTTCATAAGAGTCAAGAGAACTTGATTTCACACATACATTGTAAAGGCATTGCTAGCATGTCCTTCCAAGACTGACACAAGGGTGTTAAATATTTCTAGGTGTATAAGAATAAGAATAAGAATAACTTTATTCATCCCCAAGGGGAAATTCAATTATCTGTCAGCTCATCTATTATATGTCAAAGAATTATAAAGCCTGATGGCTGTTGGTATATAGGATCTTCTGTATCTCTCTGTCCTGCATCGAAGAAAAAGGAGCCATCCACCACAGTTTTTTTGGTCCATCAAGGTGTTGTGGAGTGGGTGATCTGGGTTGTTCATGATGGCCTCGAACATCTTCAGTGTGCATCTCTCCACCACCTCCTCCAGTGTGTCCAAACTGACTCCAATCACAGAGCCAGCACTTTTGACTAGTTTGTCCAGCCGCCTTGCATCTTTGTGTCTGATGCTTCCTCCCCAGCAGACTACAACATAAAACAACACACTTGCCACCACAGACTGATAAAACATCTGCAGCATCTTACTACAGATGTCAAGAGATCTGAGCTTCCTCAAGAAAAAGAGGTGTCTCTGCCCTTTTTTGTGCGTTGTTTTGAGCGTCTGTGTTTAGGGACCAGTCCAACTTATTATCCAGGTGTACACCTAGATACTTATAGCTTGGCACCACCTCGATTTCCACCCCACAGGTATTCACTGGGTGAAGAGGGGACTTGGACCTGTGGAAATCTATGATCATTTCCTTGGTCATTGAGGTGTTCAGGAGACAGTTTTTGTGACTCGCTTTTATCAGGTCCCCATATTCAGACTCCTGCCCATTCCTGATACACGCCACAATAGCAGTCTGAGTATTTCTCGGACGACGAAGTTGTATTTGAAGTCCGCCGTGTACAGTGTGAACAGGAATGGAGCCAGGACAGTCCCTTGTGGAGCCTCCATGCTGCTCATTAATACCAGTGTAAAGCAAAGCATCTGCGTCATTTTGAACCATGAAGTAGTCAATCTCATCACACTGAGTCATCTTATCCTGCACATTTTTTCCACCGGCCTTCGGGCAATAATTTTGGTCCTGTTGTGTGGGGTCCTCCCACTGTGTATGGACTGAGAGCAGCTGTGCTTCAGTGGGAGATGCAGAACATGAGATGCTGGTCTGGTCTGAGACAGGCAAAGTGAAGTCCACTGAGTAGTCTGAGTCTGACAAACACAAAAATATAACCGTAGTTACACACTAGGAGAGTTAACACTCTAGACATATAAGTTCAACAAATACCAACAGACCACTTCTATGTATCTAAATGGGATAGAAAATAGCTAAACTGATAAGTCAAGTGTATGGCATGTGTTGTCAATGTAAATTCATGTTTGTGCCCCTTATAATCATTGAAATAGCTAACACTAATCACCACCATGATAACATTATCTGCTAGAATAACAATTCCAACATATGATTATCTTTCTTTTGTTTAGATATTTTTTGGGGCTTTTTTAGCCTTTAATGTACAGGACAGATGAGTGTGAAGGGGGGAGAGAGAGAGAGAGAGACATGCAGCAAAGGGCCACAGGCTGTAGTCGAACCCGGGCCGCTGCGGCAACAGCCTTGTACATGGGGCGCCTGCTCTACCACTAAGCCACCGGCGCCCCAACATATCATTTTCTAAAACAGGGTAGTACATGACAGTTTGTTTAACGTCAGCAAACTTACGAGGTCCATCTTCAACGCTAATGCTGCTGCAGGAATTAGGTGTTTGAGTCACAGACGCACAGGCTAGCTTTCGTCTCTTCTTTGGGGGAGGATAAAGCTAGATAGAGCAGATAGAGCTCTGGATCAGGGTGTAGTTCTGTGGGCTTCTTATCAATGAAGTGGAAGAAGCAAACATACACTCTTTTCGGAGGATATTTGAGTTTCAAAGCCGCAAGCCACGGTAGTATCTGTTCCTCTTTCTTCGGCATGGAATGCAGGCCATAATGCACAAGACATGGACATTTTTGTTGGAGGTGTTGATGCTCTACACAATGGATTTCTTCAATTTCCTTGAATTATTGTGGCAACCAACAATGGCACAAGTTGAACCTGAGCTCATTTTCAAAAAGAATTCATTAAATATAGCCGCGAGCCGCAATCTACGGGTTCTAACCTGTTCCGCCCCAAACCACCCACCGTGACCCTCACCACCCACCGTGACCCTCATCTGCCGTAGTGCAAGACGTTCCCCACTCTGTCCCTGAAAGCTCCAAGCAATACATACTCTTTCCAAGTCACACATTTCTTGAAATCGGGTTTTCAGCTAGCCTACATGCTAATAACATTTGTGGTATGCTTTCACATAGAGACTCCATTTGAACATCAAAACATGAATTGAAATTTTACCTATTGATGCGTATTTCAAATTTTCAATAGGTATTTTAATGTTTAAGCAATCACAGTTCCATGATCATGATAATTTTGGGAGAAATCTGGAGATAATTATAGCGCCCCCATAAGGCCGATTGGGACCAAATTTTTTGAGCAGCCGGAAAACAGAAAACTGGTTGGCGGAAGTATTCATCTGTCATGGCAGCACCCATTGGCTTCTGAAGAAACGGGTGGATATAATACTGACGTTTAATAACAAGGACCACTTGTCTGTTAAGAGTTTTTCCCCACAGCAATTAGATCCTAAATCAAAACAGGTGAACACGGAAGCATTTCTACTGACACATTAATTCATATTAATTAATTTCTTTAAGCCTCACAGTTTTAGCTTATTTATCATTGCTCTTATTTATTCAATCTGTTGCTTTTCTTTATATTTATATTGCACTGAAGCACATTTGTTGATTGGTGGCATGTGTGAAACACTATTTCATTTTTATGTGGATAATAAAAATGACAAATAAAAAAAATCTGAATCTGTTATTCCATGCCTTTACTAATTCATGTGTCCTACACCTGTGCGTACCTGTGCATTCAAATCGCTTTAAAATGAGAGCTCATGGTCATGTCAGATGTGTATGAATGAGTATAAATGAATTGTGTAAATTATTGTTGCGATGAGAGAAATAAAAGTCTGTAGCCTTTGATGTAAAACGCCATCAATGATCGTATCACAAATTAATCTGAGCAGATCACATGTTACCACAGTGAGCTCCACAGTACATGAGAATACTTCTGACTGTATGTGTATCCATCAGGCTGTAGGAAAGCATAAACAACTCTCAGATCCACTTGATATTAGAAAAATAATGATATATGATAGAGACTGATGACAGGAACATTTTGTAAACAACTTATTGACATTTACAGTATTGTACACAAGCATTAACAGAGACACCTACATTGTCCAGTCTGTTGTCATTGCAGTTCAATGTAAAGATACGTAAAATATGTAATAAATCTAGGGTTGTCAAAAGTATCGATACGCTGTGACGGCAGCGTCTGGCAGGCGCAGAGCCCTTGCTGCAACCCGGCTTGTTGTCATCGCTGTGCATGCATGCACACATTTCTGTTGCTGTAATATGGCCAGCGCGGCTGCAGGAGGATCAAAGCAGCCAGTTTTCATCAAAAATGATAAAGGAAAAAGTGCTCTTTGGAAATATTTAGTGAAGTGAACAAAGGACGCTGCAGACGGCAGGTACAGCCCCTCCCCTCACTAGCAGCTGAGCAGCTGATGTCGCCAGCATCAAACTAAAATATAACTTCTAACGTTAATGTGGGAGCTAAGCAGAAAACTTTATCAGTCATGCCCATCTGTAACATTAATAGACAATGTTAGTTTAACAGGACAACACAATTATGTGTGTCTGAAAAGTTATATTAACTGTAAAGACACAGATTGAAGCTGAAAAAACGTTTGGTTTCTCCCATAACCCCTGGTTCTCTGATCACATAGTGAAGTAGAAACAAGAGCATCCTGAGCCTAAACTACCAACTCTTTGATCAGCAACGAAAATATGGTGCCAATTCACCAGAAGCACAGAAAATAAACAGGGCTGTAAATAAATACATTTGTATGGACAGATCTTGTTTCTGGTTGTTATTTATTTTGGGGGGATTTTTTGTTGTTATCATTGATGTTACTGTTCTAATCTTTGTTTAGAAAATGACATGCCTCTTAATTTTTTGCTGCTGTATCGAAAACGGTATTGAGTATTGAATATTTTCCTGGGTATCGATATCGAGTTTGAAATTTTAGCATCGTGACAACCCTAAATAAATCCCACAAAGTTTTAAATCAATCAATCAATCAATCAGTTTTATTCATAAAGCCCAATATCACAATTTGCCTCAGAGGGCTTTACAACATACAACATCCCTCTGTCCTTTGGACCTTCAGCGGATAAGGAAAAACTCCCCCCAAAAAAACCTTGAATAGGAAAGAAAATGATAGAAGCCTCAGGAAGAGCAAATGAAGAGGGATCCCTCTTCCAGGACTGAGTGACGTGCAATAGATGTTGTACAAAACAGATCAACATAATAAATTTACAGTGTTTAATTTAATCAACTGGTCAATAGATGTTTGCGTGGGGCTGTGGTTGTGATGCAGATCTCAGGACACTTACAGAGAGGACTATAATGACAAAGTATGTGTCAATTTCTGTTCAAAACCAAAACACGGCGAACATCAGCAAATCCTTTAGGCTACATAATGCTCTATGGCAGGGGTGTAGCCATCATTTCAGAAGTGAGGGGGGCAAATTGTTCAGAGGTCTACTGAGTGATTTATCATCCTCTCGCATTCAATTGCACCTCTCCTTAGCGACAATAGAACCGCATAACCACAAACAGCCACAGTACAGCACCGGGGGACAGACTTTCGTTCTTTAAAATTATATACTATCAAAATCTCAAGTTTTAGCTGCAAAACTCTGGTTGAGTTGACACAGAATGACCCTTGAGCATCTACAGGGTAAGGAACCAGATAATTAAGTGCCAAATACCTGCCGGGTTTCTCCCTGTTCCTCTTCTATCTATTGCAATAATATAGATAATAAATGTGCAAAGCAAAATTTTCTAAATAGAATTAAGAATAGTAGTGGTGACATAGCTGTGGAAATTAATCGCAAAGTCACATTTATGCTATAGATATTTTCTGTCAGCCAGTTCTAATCTCTCCTCACCTATGAAGACCCTGCATGATCATCCTTGCTGGCTTCTGGTCCACTTTCTCCTCCCTGACCCTCCTCTTTCTATTGAGGCAATAAAGACTAAAAAAATATGTGCAAAGCAATAGTGAGCATAAGTTCTGCGCAGAAGTTAAGGAGGAATGGGTTTATTCCTGGCATGAAACTTTCTAGCAAGCGATTTAACATAGGTGACAATAACATTAGTATTCTTGTTAACTCTCTTAACTTGATATATTGGCATCTATTAATTAGTCATCATTTAACTAATATTATCTACATGCAACAGCATTACTCAACTTACACAGTTTGTTTTGAAGAAACTGTGCAAGGTTTTTTACTTCTTGCTGGCTGGTTTGCTGAACATAGTTAACACACAGCAGCACTGCCCAGCAGCACTTGTCTCATCTGTGCAATTGTTTCAGATCACAGCATGACAGCATGTGTTTGCCGCCTGGCGCCGCCTACTCATGGTGCGTTTAAAGATGGCTCGGAAAAATACATTACCTCATGTTACAAACTAATTGAGCAGTTGTAACGGCTGTAAAAAGTGCGGGAGACAGAGGGCACAGATACAATGTCCCACATGTACCCAACGTCTGCTATGCCCATGCTCTATGGTCAGTCTTATGTTTGTATGGTGTATAGTTGATCTGAAAACTTTCCAAGTAGGCTAACGTTACATACAGCCATACGTGAAGCACAGTCTGAGCTGGTTACACCCAGCTCAAACTCTGCTGTGGCAAACTGTGATGCACTGAGATTAACTTGTGATTTAACATGTGTCTCAATTAAATCATAGACATTGAAGGCTACACATTGTTGTCTCTTTTCTCACAACAATATTCAACACATTTCACAAATACTAATTCATACAAATAAGACATGACTGTCAGCTCTTAGCGATGAGGATAACAGTTGGCCTGCTAGTACTATTCTATGCCCCCGATCGTTTTAGTTTAACCTACTACACTTGTACGCACTATTATCCTCATCGCAAAAAAAATAAGAGTCGCCTGTCATGTCTAATCTGCATAAATGAGAATTAATGAATTGTGAAGAATATCTTTGTGATGAGGGAGATAAAAGTGTGCAGCCTTCAATATATACTATGATCTAACTGAGACAGGTAGTGAACCACAAGTTAATCTAAGCGCATCACAATATACCACAGCAGAGTTCGAGCTGGTTCATATCTGGTTCAGACTGTGTATAAAATATACGTATAAAGTTACATATAAAATCCTCAGATGAACTATACACCATACACACCATACACCACCATTAGTAAGTTAGCAAATATAAGACTGACCATGGAACATTATGTAGTCTAAAAAATTTGCTGACGATTGCCGTGTTTTGGTTTTTGAATAGTAATTGACATGTACTTCATCATTATAGTCCCCTCTGTAATTTTCTTGAGATCTGCATCACAACCGCAGCCTCACACAAACATCTATCAACCATTTAATTACATATTTTATGTATCTTTACATTGAATTGCAATGACAACAGACATGGTAATGTAGGTGTCTCTATTAATGCCTGTTTACAAAATGGTTAATGTCAGTAAGTTGTTTACAAAATGTTCCTGTCATCAGTCTCTATCATATATCATTATCAATCCAATATCAAATGGATCTAAGAACTGTTTGTTTTCCTACAGCCTGTAAGTTACACATATAGTCAGAGGTGTTCACATGTATTGTGGAGCTCGCTGTGGTTACATGTGATCCACTCAGATTAATTTGTGATACCATCATCAATCATCAAAGGCTACTGACTTTTATTTCTCTCATCACAACAATAATTTACACAGTTCACTGATACTCATTCATACACATTTGACATGACTGTGAGCTCTCATTTTGAAGGTATTTTGATGCACCGGTTTAACACCCACCAATGTAATAACTGTCCACAAATGTGATAAACCACACACGTAATAAAAATCTGCAGCATTTAATGTAATAAACCCACAAATGTAATAAATTTCCCACAAACATAAAAAAAAATAAAAATATGGGCCAAAAATATGACCGCAGTAAAGTTACATTTCAGGGTGGACTAGGCAACTTCCCCCTTTCAGTGAACACAGAGCAGCAGTACCACTAAACAGCTGCAATGTTTCTATGCACAGACTGTGAGGACAGTTGCATTTATGTCATCGACGGGAAATCACATCGTCTGCTATATGTCACATACATGCCCTTATTTGGATAACACATCCTGGTATTCCCCACACACAGGAATATGTTTTAAGTAGGGGGGGCTGCCAACTGAATGAATGAATGAGTGACATCAATGTATTTTTTTTCCTGCTGTATAGCGCATCACAAATCGCCACTCACTAGGCTGCTGACTGGCTGCCATAAGCTACACACAAATAAAACATTATGAAGTTCTAACAAATGCAAATTTTATTACATTTTATTGCATGAGGAGACCAACAGTAGAATTCACCACATGGCGCCATAAATTAAAGGAAGCAAAGATTGTTTAACCTGTAATTTCGCATTATGTTGCCTCCTTTCCACAGCAAGTAAGTTATTTCCTTTTAACAAATGGCTCAAAGAAATGCCGTCAAAGTTCAATATTTTCACCACCATTTTAGTTATGAAATAGCCTTACAATGTGATATTCAAGGTGCAGGCACACACAAGCAGGATCTCACACACATAAAACGTCACTGGAATTAATAAACAAGCAGTAAATGCACAGTGGGGGTTATTTGTTTTATGTATTGGTGTGACGTGCTGTGTTAATTGAGTGAATCGTCCGAGCCAGACGAGTGTTAATTTGAGTTTGATTTAATTTAATTACAGTAAAGTTGTTGAGTTAAACTAACCATACGAGTCCTTTTTGTTTTTATGCAATTTATTGCTGCATTTTGAAAGCAAAAAGAGTTAAGTTTTTTTGGGGTTTAATGTTATATCAGGGGTTTCAGCTTGCCACCGTGAACCTGTGCCTCCCGTGACCTGTAAAAGTAGCGTTGTGACATAAGCCTCAGTTTCTGTTGTTGGGGAATTGTTACAAGCTGATGAATTGGCTGGTCAAGGCTAGGCAAAACGTTAGTACAGGACAGATGACAGACAGATGAATGGTTTGTCTCTAACAAAATACTTTCTGTAGACGTGCAGCAAGAACGGATTAGTGCTTAATATACATCTGCAGCCAGAGCGCATTATGCTGTCAATTGGCTTTATGTGTGGGGAATACCAGGATGTGTTATCCAAATAAGGGCACGTACATCACATATAGCAGATGGATGTGATTTCCTGTCATTGAAATAAACGCAGCTGTCCTCACAGTCCATGCAGGTGCAGTGAGGGAGAAATGCACAGACTGCTTCATGTTGGAAGTGCTGTGGTTGGACTAACGGGCGGTCGGACTACTGGGTATGAAATCCGACGGTCGGAATAATGGCATTAAAATGGTGGGATTAATGCCCATTAATCCCACCATCATCCCATCCCAGTCAACATTATGGGACTAAAATGATAAAACTCACCATAGACCTGCATGGTTAGCAGGTAGTCGGACCTATGGGAGGTTGCACTAACTCCTGGCCAGCAAATTTATAGGGGGGGCTGTGGCACTGTGGCCCTGGCCACCCCCTGGTGGCGCCATTGGCTGGGGGGGGATTCCGTTTTGTGATAGCGGAGCGGAGAGTCAGCAGCTAGATTTTGCACACATGGTCAGTAGTATTAGTAGGTGTATAGGCAAACAAACAAACAACAACCACAACGACCATTATTCATTATATTATTACATTTGTGGGAAGTTATTACAATAAAGATTTTCACTTCCCCACAAACGTAATAAATCCCTGCAAACGTAATAGTTATTACATTTGTGGGAAATCGCATGTTACGTTTGTAGGCAGAATAGAATACTCCTGAAGGGAGTTGTTTTCCCAGTATTCACCAGCTCATTATACATTGTCCTGCTTATTATACGGCTAATTATCAGTTAAATAAATTTGAGACAGAATATCGCTTAATTATACGATTTTTTTGATTTATAAATGAAATCATGTTCATGTCTTTCTTCTTCGATGCGATCAACCTCCTTGTCATCCACAATCTTGTGTCTCCTCTCTTTTCCATGCGCCTCTGAGCATCCCTCTTCTCCAGCATTCTTCTCATCTTCAGCCAGTAACCATGACTCAAGATTTTCATGCTCACCAAATATGTTAAAAGTTATATCATGAAAATACTGTATCTTGTAAATTATTATTTTGAAGCGGTAACGGCTACGTTAGCCCGATAAAAAAGTAACTGTTGTCATGGCAGCGTCCCAACGCTGGGCTACATAGCAACGGTCATTCATCAGAATACAGCATTTAATAGAGCCGTGTAATATATATATATACAGTACAGGCCAAAAGTTTGGACACACCTTCTCATTCAATTTGTTTTCTTTATTTTCATGACTATTTACATTGTAGATTCTCACTGAAGGCATCAAAACTATGAATGAACACGTGGAGTTATGTGCTTAACAAAAAAAGGTGAAATAACTGAAAACATGTTTTATATTCTAGTTTCTTCAAAATAGCCACCCTTTGCTCTGATTGCTGCTTTGCACACTCTCTTTCGCACATGGCATTCTCTCCATGAGCTTCAAGAGGTAGTCACGTGAAATGGTTTTCCAACAGTCTTGAAGGAGTTCCCAGAGGTGTTTAGCACTTGTTGGCCCCTTTGCCTTCACTCTGCGGTCCAGCTCACCCCAAACCATCTCGATTGACTGTGGAGGCCAGGTCATCTGCCGCAGCACTCCATCACTCTCCTTCTTGGCCAAATAGCCCTTACACAGCCTGGAGGTGTGTTTGGGGTCATTGTCCTGTTGAAAAATAAATGGTCATCCAACTAAACGCAAACCGGATGGGATGGCATGTCACTGCAGGATGCTGGTTCAATGTGCCTTCAATTTTGAATAAATCCCCAACAGTGTCACCAGCAAAACACCCCCACACCATCACACCTCCTCCTCCATGCTTCACAGTGGGAACCAGGCATGTGGAATCCATCCGTTCACCTTTTCTGCGTCTCACAAAGACACAGCGGTGGGAACCAAAGATCTCAAATTTGGACTCATCAGACCAAAGCACAGATTTCCACTGGTCTAATGTCCATTCCTTGTGTTTCTTGGCCCAAACAAATCTCTTCTGCTTGTTGCCTCTCCTTAGCAGTGGTTTCCTAGCAGCTATTTGACCATGAAGGCCTGATTCGCGCAGTCTCCTCTTAACAGTTGTTCTAGAGATGGGTCTGCTGCTAGAACTCTGTGTGGCATTCATCTGGTCTCTGATTTGAGCTGCTGTTAACTTGCGATTTCTGAGGCTGATGACTCAGATGAACTTATCCTCAGAAGCAGAGGTGACTCTTGGTCTTCCTTTCCTGGGTCGGTCCTCATGTGTGCCAGTTTCGTTGTAGCGCTTGATGGTTTTAGCAACTCCACTTGGGGACACATTGAAAGTTTTTGCAATTTTCCGGACTGACTGACCTTCATTTCTTAAAGTAATGATGGCCCCTCTTTTTTCTTTAGTTAGCTGATTGGTTCTTGCCATAATATGAATTTTAACTTTGTCCAATATTATAATTAATAGTTAATTATTATATAAAATAATAATTGTCCAATAGGGCTGTTGGCTGTGTATTAACCTGACTTCTGCACAACACAACTGATGGTCCCAACCCGATTGATAAAGCAAGAAATTCCACTAATTAACCCTGATAAGGCACACCTGTGAAGTGGAAACCATTTCAGGTGACTACCTCTTGAAGCTCATCGAGAGAATGCCAAGAGTGTGCAAAGCAGTAATCGGAGCAAAGGGTGGCTATTTTGAAGAAACTAGAATATAAAACATGTTTTCAGTTATTTCACCTTTTTTTGTTAAGTACATAACTCCACGTGTTCATTCATAGTTTTGATGTCTTCAGTGAGAATCTACAATGTAAATAGTCATGAAAATAAAGAAAACACATTGAATGAGAAGGTGTGTCCAAACTTTTGGCCTGTACTGTATATATATATATATATATACACACACATATATATATATATATATATACGTTAAAGATTGGCCAAGAGGGCAGCATAAAACATTGTTATAAGTTACAACAAGGCAAACAGACATGTACAACTGACATACAGTTGCTGCATAGTCATATATCATCCCTCTACTCACCACATAGCATCCTGACTGTCACCCCATATCACTGTGACCTATTAGCTCTAAGCCTTCAACATGTATCTGCACTATGGTAACAGTGTTCAGGTTGCGTGTGAGTGTGTTGGGTCAGAGAGGGAGACAGAGAGAGAAAGATGGGGAGAGAGAGAGAGAGAGAGTGAGAGAGAGAGAGAGAGAGAGAGAGAGAGAGAGAGAGAGAGAGAGAGAGAGAGAGATGGACTGTCCTTACCTCTCCACCTCTTGCTGCAGGAATGAGGGAACACCCTCCCATCGCTATCTGTGACCTGGCAGACTACATAGAAAGACTTAAGGTCAATGACGGTCTGCGCTTCTCCCAGGAATATGAGGTAAGTTCCTGCTCTTTTACATGCCTTAAAGTGAAGCAACGCAAACTTTTCAGTCATATTCAAAGTCTGTGGTTTTTCGGCAACAATGTGTGAGTTTAGGTTCTTTACGATCATGCGCTGAGCATTTATAGAGAAGCAGGCACTGACAATCTCAGATATCACGCTCTCATCAACAGTGCTCACTAAACATGTAAAAAGTAAAAAAAATTAAGAAACAAATATGCAAATAAAATCTAAGCTATATAAAGTTTAAATTAAATCAGGGATACTATATAACATATAGTTACAGAAAATACAATTATTTTGTGGTATACAGTTGTACAGTTACTGCAACTAACTTTACACCTGTCTACCAAACACAATAAATCAGAGTAAGTGTAAACAGGGATATAGTAAATGTGTATGTGTATGTGAAGTAATGAATATATAGAATATATCCAGATGGGTATAGTTTGTTTGTAAAATACTAAGTAAAGGCGTATAAAGGTGAAGTGACGGTGCAAAGGTAAGTGACAGTGTCAAAGTAATGAGCTCAAGAGCTCAGGAGTTCTTGAGTCTTATGGCCTGTGGGATGAAGCTGTCTGCAAGGTTGTGGTGGGATGAAGCTGTATGTGAGCTTGGTGGTGTGGAACCAGATGTGTGAACCTGGGGACCTGGGAACCTGTGGTGCTGTCTGCTGAAAGGCAGCAGGCGCAACAGTTCGTGGCTGGGATGATTTCGGTTCCTGATGGACGTCATCTCCATCCTGGCAATGCCCTGAGCAGTTTACCAGTCTCTGTAGAGCCTTATGGTCGGTGGGCAGACCATTGAGGATACCCTCAATGGTCTGCCCCTCTTGAAGCTGTGGAGTATTATGAGCTAGTTTTCTGAAGAAACTCCTAGTAGGAAATGGCTAATCCCTGTGATGTTTATATTATTGAGAACTGACCAATGGCCTGTATTACAAAGCCAACATTGTCCGTCTGGATAACCGGTACTACACTGGTTTGCAACTAGTTCAGTCAACTCTGGGTTTTCCTATCCAGCCACAAGCGCTTTCATGTTAAAGAGATAGGAGTGTTAATTGTGAGCAACACCATCAGAACCAGGAATGAAGTAGGCTGCTTCATATGATATGCGATGAAATTGTACCGAAAACGTCTGGGCCTGCAAGACAGTAAAATGTCAGTGGTGTGGGATGTAAATGATACTTTCTAATCTTAAAACAGATCATCACTGAGCTACAGATGCAGCAGCCTCGAATTTCCCCTCCCAGCCAGAGGCCATCCAGTTCCCAGCTGGCTGCCAGCCAGCTCCCAGTCAGCTACCAGCCACAGGGAGTCCCCCCCCTCCTCTTGGGGGTGTGCCCAGAATCCACTATAAACACGCCTCTTCATTCAATTGCAGGGTGTCACCAGGAGATGGCGTGTCTCTCACAGGAACACATCTCAGGGGCAAAGATTTTTACTCCTCTACATTCATCAGCTCAAAGTTACGAAATCATGTGGTGGAGATTTGGCGCAGTTGGTAGCGCGTCCGCCCCATGTATGAAGTTCTCTGCAGCGGCTACGGGTTCGATTTCCGCTTTCAGCCCTTTGCTTTATGTCATCTTCCCTCTCCTGAACCACTTTTATGGCTGCTCCTCAGCTGTCCTATACAGTAAAGGTCAAAAAGCCCAAAACATAACTTCGAAAAAAAAATGTTACAAAATCATTCCTGAGTCATAAAAGTGATGTAGCTTTACAAAACAGCCTGTGACTCCAAGAATAAACAGGCTCCATCTGTTTACATAGAGTTTGCTTTTGATAATTATCAACAAAAATGATGACGTAATTTTACTTTACATGTGCTGGAACAGAGACAGAGCTGCAGGAGCAGAGATACTCATCATATGTGTCACATATGCAGATACAGACATTATAATCGCTGTGACATACTCATATGATACTGATTTGACTGTCTATTGGCCGCTTCATGCTCACACCAGCATGAGCAGTGGGAGAGTTGCGCCAGTCCTGCGTGGCTGCTGCCGCGCGTCATCTGGAGATTCCAGGGCTCGCCTATGTTTTCCGCAACAGGCGCGCGGCTCTTGGCAAAAATAGACCAGGAAGCGGCCAGTAGACAGTCATATTAGTATTGGTTGAATATGCACTCATTTTTGCGGTCGCAAGATTTCCTGGTCGGACTGATAATATACATTTTGATGCATGAGGGAGGTGGGAAAGTTGGCTTATCCATAAATGTAATTAAGTGTAATGGAAACATTTAGTGAAGTCTATAAAGTAGCCAGCGACACAATATTAATATCTGTGGCACAAACTGATTTTTAATTACTGGAGGTACGCGTTCCCCTCAGCCCTGCACCTATTTTACTGGCCATAGCTAGTCTGTGGGGCAGTGGGGGCTGGGAGCCTGTTTGGCTGGCGACCACTCATTGAGTTAGAACAAAGGATACACTGTAATGCAAATAATGACTTTTCAGCCAACAACGCGGCCGGCTCGACACTACACATGCCTGACAGAGTGACAGACAGGAGAACATCATGACGCCCGTGGTGATGATGCGCGATGTGTCAGTGAAACTACAGGTTTACTCAGCTCTGAAATGTGCCGGGAGTTAATCGCTTCAAATGCACAAATGCAGTGAAGTTCACAAACCACCAGCAGTTTATAGAATAGGATGGACTGTCTATCAGTGGCCATACGGCAATGACCTACTGTAAAGCAGCTCTCTAATAATTAAAATAGATGTCACACTGTGCGGAAGAGCTTAATAAGTTAACAAGAGATTTGGCCACGACAGCTGAAATGTAAACTTTTGTGATGCAAAACTGTGTTTGCTTGTTTAAGTGTGAATCGTGTGTGATAATTAACTATATAAGCCTAAGATGTTGAACATCCCAGTGCGAGCCGTCTGCTGCGCTCCGCAACCGCCTGTGAAGGCGAACGAAATCTGGAACCTTTAAGCTCAATAACATAACTTTGAAAGCACCAAGTGACTTGTTTTAACGAATTTCGTTAGATTAAAATATGTAGAACTGTAAAATATCACTTCCATGAGGCTGTTCAGTCAGACATTAACAAATCACAGGCTGAAATTGGCATTTCATCCTCCCGTCCCTCCCTCTTCAGTGCACTGTAAATGATTTCTGTCCAGTAATATACAGTAGGCCTACACACACATACAGGACTCTGCGTATTGCTGGTCGCCGCATCAAATAGCGCAAATACCCGCAAATCTAAAATGCGCTACAAACAGGAAATCCACCAACTGAAAAGCAGAGTGGCTCCGCGAATCAGGCAGAGTATTAAACATTTAACTGTTAAGCAGTTCAAAATGCTAGAAAAACGTGACGCACAACTTGTTATTCATGATTAATTTTCTGGGCACAAATCACTTGGCATGCGGAGATGCGCTGGGAGCGCTCTCCAAAGGTGGAGAGAGATGTGGAGGAAAAGGCAGGATGAGCAGATCCAAGAAGTTTGTGAACGAGCACTATAATAGTGTGGATGATTAAGCATAATTATATTTTAAAAAAAAACTGCACAGGGTGCTCTACTAGACAAGCAGTTTTTCTTACAGCAGTGTAGGCTATGTGTAGATCTAATGAACAACAAAGAAGACTCAGCAAAGCCGCAGCATGATAATGGTTGATGACCCTAATAGCTCAATAAAAGATGCTTTGTGTGGGAAGCGCACTCCCTTGTATTGTACACATTAAATACTGTAGGCATGTGACAGTACATAGGGCCGCTGTTTTCAGACACGGTAACCAATTATAATGACTGCTCCTCCTGGTGGACTGATAAACGAGTGCAGGTAGTTTCCGCAAATGGAGCTTAGGGGCGTTACGAGTCGGCCCCGCGCTGATGACGTCATCGCGGGGGATCTCATTACAGTCACGAACCCGCCTACTGCAGAGCAGGGACCGGTCACGGACCGGCCAGGGCCCCAACACGACATTAGGGGAAATTCGAGGCCGCTGCATCTGTATAGGCCTATGTGACATTAGTGTAGAGTATTTTTTGCTGTTTAGTTGGATGATAATGAATATGTCACATAAAACACTTTAAAATGATGCCAGACTGTTTCTGCAACTGTAGTAAAAGGTGGAAAAGTAGTTATTTCCATCCACTGTCAGCTGGTGGCACAGGACATTAAGGAGGGACAGACATATTTCACTCCTCACTGACACTACCTGTCACATACACACACATAAAAATGTGCAATATTGTAATTGACTCACTTTCCACATGTGTAATATATTACGTGCAATAAGTGATCAGTATTTAGGAATGTCAGTTATTTGTTACATTTTTATATATTTTATACAGGGTTCTCTCTCCACATCTACTGTACTGTATTTCTCTAAAAGGGTATTACCACGTTTGGGGGTATATTCATATATTGGTAGCACTTCATTTTACAGTACGCTAATTAGACGCTAATTAGACGTAATAAGCCGTATTTTGTTTCAAATAAGAAAAAACTACACCTAATATAATCTTTATTAGACAGTGAAATAGACAACATTGCTCTAATAAAACGTAACAATCCATAGTTTGTATCAAATTAGGTAGAAATATGTTCGCAGTTTAGACACTTAAGAAAAACAATTATGTCCTAATAAGAGCTAACAAGACGTACTTTGCAACAAATTAGACAAAAACTAACACAATTATATCCTAATTAGGACTATCAAGACGTACTTTGGAACAAATTAGACAAAAACTAAAGGTAATAATATTTTATTAGCTATTAAACAAACAATTATATCCTAAAAGAGCAAACAAGACGTACTTTGCAACAAATTAGACAAAAACTAGAAATAATTATATTTTATTAGATATTAAACAAACACAATTATATCCTAATAAGAGCAAACAAGACGTACTTTGCAACAAATTAGACAAAAACAAGAGGTAAAATATTTTATTAGACAATAAACAAACACCAACAAATCCCTTGTTGCCTGGATGGCTCCTTCTCTGGAGTCCCATTTGTAGGTAGTAATACATACTGACACTTATTCAGCCTGAACTAGATCTTATTAGAGGCTAATTAGGTATGAATTACAGCAAAACCATACTCTAAATTAAAGTCTGCGCTGTTCCGCCTTATTCAGCCTGAACTAGATCTTATTAGAGGCTAATTAGGTGTAAACTACAGCAAAACCGTACTCTAAATTGAAGTCTGCACCGTTCCGCCTTATTCAGCCTGAACTAGATCTTATTAGAGGCTAATTAGGTAAAAACTACAGCAAAACCGTACTCTAAATAAAAGTCTGCACCATTCCGCCTTATTCAGCCTGAACTAGATCTTATTAGAGGCTAATTAGGTATAAACTATAGCAAAACTGTACTGGACATTGAAGTGTATTACTCAAAGTTTTTAACAAATACAACAACCAATAAAAATTTTTGGGTAAGGGTTACGCCCTTACCCAACACCCCTTGACGCAGGGGCCAAAGGGATGAAGACTTAATGTTGCCCCCGTCCTCTTCTTGCTGTAGCATGTTTTAGGTGTTCAGCTGCATGTCTTCGGACATTATCTGTTCCCTGACTTCAGGACAGCGTCTGTAAAAGTTGGAAGACAAAAAGTGTTAGCAATGCATAAGCAATCTGTAAGCCATGCACTTGAGCACACTGTCTGCATAAATATATAGCTCCATTTGCTACATAACAAAGCTAGAGAAATACATCATACTACCTTAGTCAGATACACCTGTTAAAAAGTGCTGCAAACAGCAAAAGAATCAAACATCTAAGATATGTTGTATGTCAGGGTTCAATATAACATTTCTTCCCTACTTCCCTACTATTTTCACTGGCCCGGCCGCTAAAAAAATGAAAATAACTTTTTTTTTTACCCAAGTTTTATTAATTTGATTTCATCTCACATTAATTTCACTGAAATGAATTCACATCATTTGTACACATTTCAGATAGTAACAGATAACTAACAGACTAGTCATAATTTATCAGAGAAGAGCATTTTGGACTGTTGAAGCTGAAATATACATAGTGTGCCTGTATAAAAAGCAGGCTATATTAATTTTTCAGATCTTTGCTTTCTAATTGTTATCATCATCTTTATTATTATTACTATCATCATCATCATCATCATTTTCATTATCTATATTACTCTTATTCTTATTACAACAACATTTTGCATCTTCTCTTATTCATTAATGTAACTAAGTAAGCATTCTGGGCTTGTATGATCTGTGTTTTTTGCTGTACGACACTTGAGAATTATTTTGAAGAAACTTTTATTTGTAAGGATTGTTAATGTTCATGTTCAGTTAATGTGATAAATATTTTGTTAAAACAAGACTGTGGATTTCATTTCAATATTTGAGTTTGAGGTAGTAATTACACAAGTTCATTTCCAAGTAAAATGCTGTTGTATTCAAAGGGACTTTACTCCCCAGAATGCTCGGGGAGAGGCACGTATCACGTGGTGACATCAGTTAGCTGCTGTGTTAGCAACCAAGCTGAAATAAAGTTAAAAAACAGACAAGTTGTGTACTTCTTGTTTGCACAAGCTCACGTGTCCGTGGCTTTTGTTGTTCACCAAAGATGAGGTTTGATTTTAAGTAGTGATGTTACGTGGTGTGCTGATGCTTCGAAGCGTGTGTCGAGTAATCCAGGAAGAGTTTCCGCGATGCGCCTATCGAGGCTTGTAGAGTTTCAGACGAGTGATGTCATTGATGACGTCCGAAGCCTCGCTGCCCAGCTGTACCATGTGACTGGTTCGGGAAGCGCTTCAGATCTTGGTGTGAGGTCTGCACAGAAGTGACACAGAACACGAATATTACCCCTTTTGTCATTATTATATTATATGACACTACACCACAATACATTTTTTGGCCAAATTATTGGTTTATACACATAGGATGCATTCACAAAACAATAACAGTTTATTGTACATGTATTTGATACAGTATAGTCCTGATATAAAAATAAAAATAAATAAAATATAAAATAAAGTTATATGGTCATATTTTTTAACATCATTATTATTATTATTATTTATCATTATTATTGTTATTATCATCATCATCATCATCATAATCATTATTAATAGTCATTCCCAACACCAATTACTGACACAAAATACCGTGTATCACAGATTACATGGTTAAGATCGCAGCTGCCTGTCTTACACACTTTGGCCATCAGGTGGTTTCGTGTGCACATGAAGCCTCAAGAAATGAACCCTTTTCTGAACCAGTTTGCTGGAAAGCTTCAATGCCTCATGAGGCTTCATCTCACCATCACTAATTTTAAGTCCAAGGTCTCATCCATTTTTAAGGTTTTAAGACGAAGCTGTGACAACTGGAGTTAACTACGTTGGCATTAGCTAGCGTTAGCGAGCTAGCTTTTTAGCTCCGGCACACACCCTTATCTGAGCACACACATACAGCCTCTGAACTTCGACAAAAACACTGTACTTACTCAATGTACTTACAATTATTACAATGCACCGACCACAATAATGTTAAGGTACTTACAGAACATTCTGGAGCTTCTTTGCCGGCCTCCCACCGAGACACATCAGACTCGCGATGACTGATCTCTTCTTCTTCTTCTTCTTCTTCTTCTTCCTTTTGATATTTTATGGCAGGTGGCAACCAATGTTAAGGTGCATTACCGCCCCTACTGTGTTGGATGAATTGATCTCCCTTCACAAAAACTAGCATGAGCTCTGTTAGGGTTGTCCCACCCCTCCCTCCCTCTCCCCCCAAGCAATCAATACCTAAAGAAATTAACGTTTCCCTTGGCTGACTAATGAGAAGAGGAATAAAACTAAGGTTCTAACTTGTCCCACGCAGAACCAGTGTAAAAACCTGCATTTCTTATGCTGCCTTCAATGTCATCTGTAAATTACATCACTCCCCATATCAGTATGTCTATGATCACAGAACTGAACATTACATATCGAGTGCCGAAGTCACACCCCTTCCTGTAGACCTCATGGGACCTTAGAACGGAAAAAATATGAATGGCAGTGAATGGGGAGAGCATTATCTTTTGTTCCCGTTTGAGTTGCGATATGAAATCTAAATATATCATTAATTAATTTAAAACATAAATTTTAAGGTCAAGAAAGTCATACTTTGTGGTAAAACTGTTGAGATATAAGCTTTTGAAAAAACGTAATTAGAAAGACTACACAGGAGGCGGTCGCGTATGTGACGTCATCGCTTTCGCTCGCTTCCAGCAGCTTGGAGTGACTGCAACCTGGCACAAAACACACAGACATCTTCAATCATAAATCGATTAATCATTAAACAGTGGAATTTCAGCAGGAAAGCCAAGCTGCAGGAAGCGAGCGAAAGCGATGACGTCACATACACGACCTCCTCCTGTGTACTCTTGAGTCTTTTTAATTAAAAAGCTTATATCTCAACAGTTTTACCACAAAGTATGACTTTCTTGACCTTAAAATTTAAGTTTTAATTTCATTAACAACATATTTAGATTTCATGTCACAACTCAAACGGGAGCAAAAGATAATATTGTTCTCCCCATTCACTGCCATTCATATTTTTTCCAATCTAAGGTCCCATAAGCTCTACCGGAAGGGGCGTGACTTCAGCACTCTATACAATAAAGCTCTGTCTGATTTGATACAGAGCTTTATTGTAATGTTCAGTCCTGTAATTATTGATATGGGGAGTGATGTAATTTACAGATGACATTGAAGGCAGATTAAGAAATGCAGGTTTTTACACTGGTTCTGCGTGGGACAAGTTAGAACCTTAGTTTTATTCCTCTTCTCATTAGTCAGCCAAGGGAAACGTTAATTTCTTTAGGTATTGATTGCTTGGGGGGAGAGGGAGGGAGGGGCGGGACAACCCTAACAGAGCTCATGCTAGTTTGTGTGAAGGGAGATCAATTCATCCAACACAGTAGGGGCAGTAATGCACCTTAACGTTGATTGCCACCTGCCATAAAATATCAAAAGGAAAAAGAAGAAGAAGAAGGAGAAGAAGGAAGAAGAAGAGATCAGTCATCGCGAGTCTGATGTGTCTCGGTGGGAGGCCGGCGAAGAAGCTCCAGAATGTTCTGTAAGTACCTTAACATTATTGCGGTCGGTGCATTGTAATAATTGTAAGTACATTGAGTAAGTACAGTGTTTTTGTCGAAGTTCAGAGGCTGTATGTGTGTGCTCAGATAAGGGTGTGTGCCGGAGCTAACAAGCTAGCTCGGTAACGCTAGCTAATGCTAACGTAGTTAACTCCAGTTGTCACAGCTTTGTCTTAAAACCTTAAAAATGGATGAGACCTTGGACTTAAAATTAGTGATGGTGAGATGAAGCCTCATGAGGCATTGAAGCTTTCCAGCAAATTGGTTCAGAAAAGGGTTCATTTCTCAAGGCTTCATGTGCACACGAAACCACCTGATGGCCAAAGTGTGTAAGACAGGCAGCTGTGATCTTAACCATGTAATCTGTGATACACGGTATTTTGTGTCAGTAATGGGTGTTGGGAATGACTATTAATAATGATGATGACGATGATTATGATGATTGTATAAACCAATAATTTGGCCAAAAAATGTATTGTGGTGTAGTGTCATATAATATAATAATGACAAAAGGGGTAATATTCGTGTTCTGTGTCACTTCTGTGCAGACCTCACACCAAGATCTGAAGCGCTTCCCGAACCAGTCACATGGTACAGCTGGGCAGCGAGGCTTCGGACGTCATCAATGACATCACTCGTCTGAAACTCTACAAGCCTCGATAGGCGCATCGCGGAAACTCTTCCTGGATTACTCGACACACGCTTCGAAGCATCAGCACACCACGTAACATCACTACTTAAAATCAAACCTCATCTTTGGTGAACAACAAAAGCCACGGACACGTGAGCTTGTGCAAACAAGAAGTACACAACTTGTCTGTTTTTTAACTTTATTTCAGCTTGGTTGCTAACACAGCAGCTAACTGATGTCACCACGTGATACGTGCCTCTCCCCGAGCATTCTGGGGAGTAAAGTCCCTTTGAATACAACAGCATTTTACTTGGAAATGAACTTGTGTAATTACTACCTCAAACTCAAATATTGAAATGAAATCCACAGTCTTGTTTTAACAAAATATTTATCACATTAACTGAACATGAACATTAACAATCCTTACAAATAAAAGTTTCTTCAAAATAATTCTCAAGTGTCGTACAGCAAAAAACACAGATCATACAAGCCCAGAATGCTTACTTAGTTACATTAATGAATAAGAGAAGATGCAAAATGTTGTTGTAATAAGAATAAGAGTAATATAGATAATGAAAATGATGATGATGATGATGATAGTAATAATAATAAAGATGATGATAACAATTAGAAAGCAAAGATCTGAAAAATTAATATAGCCTGCTTTTTATACAGGCACACTATGTATATTTCAGCTTCAACAGTCCAAAATGCTCTTCTCTGATAAATTATGACTAGTCTGTTAGTTATCTGTTACTATCTGAAATGTGTACAAATGATGTGAATTCATTTCAGTGAAATTAATGTGAGATGAAATCAAATTAATAAAACTTGGGTAAAAAAAAAAGTTATTTTCATTTTTTTAGCGGCCGGGCCAGTGAAAATAGTAGGGAAGTAGGGAAGAAATGTTATATTGAACCCTGACATACAACATATCTTAGATGTTTGATTCTTTTGCTGTTTGCAGCACTTTTTAACAGGTGTATCTGACTAAGGTAGTATGATGTATTTCTCTAGCTTTGTTATGTAGCAAATGGAGCTATATATTTATGCAGACAGTGTGCTCAAGTGCATGGCTTACAGATTGCTTATGCATTGCTAACACTTTTTGTCTTCCAACTTTTACAGACGCTGTCCTGAAGTCAGGGAACAGATAATGTCCGAAGACATGCAGCTGAACACCTAAAACATGCTACAACAAGAAGAGGACGGGGGCAACATTAAGTCTTCATCCCTTTGGCCCCTGCGTCAAGGGGTGTTGGGTAAGGGCGTAACCCTTACCCAAAAATTTTTATTGGTTGTTGTATTTGTTAAAAACTTTGAGTAATACACTTCAATGTCCAGTACAGTTTTGCTATAGTTTATACCTAATTAGCCTCTAATAAGATCTAGTTCAGGCTGAATAAGGCGGAATGGTGCAGACTTTTATTTAGAGTACGGTTTTGCTGTAGTTTTTACCTAATTAGCCTCTAATAAGATCTAGTTCAGGCTGAATAAGGGTCGCCATGTATTACTACCTACAAATGGGACTCCAGAGAAGGAGCCATCCAGGCAACAAGGGATTTGTTGGTGTTTGTTTATTGTCTAATACAATATTTTACCTCTTGTTTTTGTCTAATTTGTTGCAAAGTACGTCTTGTTTGCTCTTTTTAGGATATAATTGTGTTTGTTTAATATCTAATAAAATATAATTACCTCTAGTTTTTGTCTAATTTGTTCCAAAGTACGTCTTGTTTGCTCTTTTTAGGATATAATTGTGTTTGTTTACTATCTAATAAAATATTACTACCTCTAGTTTTTGTCTAATTTGTTCCAAAGTACGTCTTGTTAGTCCTAATTAGGATATAATTGTGTTAGTTTTTGTCTAATTTGTTGCAAAGTACGTCTTGTTAGCTCTTATTAGGACATAATTGTTTTTCTTCAGTGTCTAAATTGCGAACAAATTTCTACCTAATTTGGTACAAACTACGGATTGTTTGGTACCAACTACGGATTGTTACGTCTTATTAGAGCAATATTGTCTATTTTACTGTCTAATAAAGATTATATTAGGTGTAGTTTTTTCTAATTTGAAACAAAATACGGCTTATTACGTCTAACTAGCGTCTAATTAGCGTACTGTAAAATAAAGTGCTACCCATATATTTGTGTGTTTGCACTATTTGAGCTGCTCTTGTATTTATTTTCTGTCTTAGTTGAACTTGTCTATTTCATATTTTTATATTTTTAAATCAAGTTGACGAAGAGAGACGCACAAGAATTCCAACGTGCCTGTACTGTAACGTACCTGTGCAAATGGCAATAAACTCTATTCTATTCTATTCTTAATGACTGATGAGGTCTAGCTGACCAAAATGTGGCATTAATAATAACGGAGCCAATTAACAGTGTGTGGATTGTTTTACTAATAAAATATTATCTGTTTTATCTTAGTTCTTATCCCGTAGGTGTCTTGTTATTTTGAGCTGCAGTAATAGAATCAGAGTGTAAAAGTAGCAGCACTGTCAGCAATCACTGCAGACTAAAGTAAACTGCATTATTTCAAATAGTACTAAAATCATGTGTTTAGTGATGAAAGTGATCTCTCCATTTGTTAGAAGCTCTGCTTCAACATTTCCACACCAGTGGAAACAGAGCCCTGAACAATGAAGTGATTCTACTGACCCATAACAACATACAGTATAGACTCTTCTTTTTTACCTGAGACTCCAGTCTTTTGTCCATGGATACTTTTTCTTCAGTGATCTGATCGGTCAGTGGATGAGATGTTGACAGGCTGTGATCTGATACTCTGACATTAACCTGCTCTGAAGCAGGTTAGCTGTTCAGTTGCCACAGTGATTTATACAAGTAAAAAGAGAACCAGTTTCATAGCATTGAAAACCCTGAGTTGACCCTGAAGTTACTTCGCTAGCTACAAATCCGGCTTCGTAGTACAGGCCTCAGTTGTACTCTGAAATTAGTGACTGATAGGATTTTACTAATTCTGGTTTGTTGGGTTGTAGTTTTCTGCAGAGAAATAACAATGTATTTGTTAAGAAAACTCAAAATAATAATGAAACCACCAGCTTCAAAGTATTTTAAGTAGACTCAACTTCAGTGCTAGCTAGTTGTTTCAATTATGTTTAAAGGGCCAGTGTGTAAAATGGGTTGAAAACAGTGACATCAGTGGTGAAATTGCAGGGCTCACTCGCTCACCCCTCCCGTCGGGTAAATGACGGTGGCCTCGTAGGGACAAAAAGCCTTGTGCACGACTTTTTCAGGAGTAGGTCTATCTAGCGAAGAGGTGAATGTTTATTTAGAAATCTAAACCATGTTACAAAATTGTAATGAATCCCTCATGAGCAGGAGACCAGAGGAGCATTCGGGAAAAAGGCCCGTTTATTTGAGCACTCCAGAAACTCCGGTAACACTCCACTCCGTCCCAAACGCTGACTCTTCTGGCGTAACAGACACACTTCATAACTTTACACACATACTCGTTTACCATTCCGAGTGGGGACCCCCTCCCCTCTCTGCTCCGCTAATCTCCAGGCCACACACTGACTGACAGCGTAGCCGGTAAACAGAGCTCAGCTGTTTATGTAGCCTAGCAATATCTCCAGACTATAGTAGCTGCAATGGACGACATTGAACGTGATTTTGAAGAGTTTCTTGTAGCAGACACAGACCCAGAGCCATACTTGTTTGAGCCAGAGCATACAGATGAGGAACTCCGTGTGTTTGATGCTGAGCGGATGAGAAGAGAGGCTGAATGCACAGAATAGGATTCGGTGCTACTGCTGCCATTGTTGGGGAGATGTATCATCAGGAGGAAAAGCGCCGCAGAGAGTGCATCTCAAGGAGTGAAGTTGCGTCTTCTTTTCCTCGCAGATGACGGTTCGGGTTCATTCTCTCCTGTTGCGTGGTAAGTGTGGTCCATTCGCAAACTTTATAACTAAAAAAACTTTTCACTACTCTCTATCGACAAACTACTAACACTCTCTGCTGTTTCCTCCTCCTTCTTCCTTCCTTCCACTGTCTTCGTTGGTTCATTTATACACGCGAAACACGTTCTCTGGCTGGCTGGATTGTCCACACTCGGTCTCACTCGGTCCACCTCTCTAAAGCAAGGCCCTTGCTATATATATATATATATATATATATATATATATATATATATATATATACGTATATATATATAAGCACAATTATAAGGCTACGAAAACCAAAGGAATTTTATTTTATAGCAATCATACACTTGTATAAACATATTAATGGGTAGAATATTCAGATTCAGATTCAGATTGACAATAAACCATGCCAAATATTACACACTGGCCCTTTAATGCTTGACTGTTTTGTTGTTGTTGTTAATTTGTTATTTATAAACACTGGGTTTCTCAAACTTACTAGTGCTGTCAGTGTCAACTGGTAATAATTTAAATGTTTTGAATTAGATAAACTTTAGAAGTTGAAGTCAACAAATTCAGTTATATTGCCAAGACTATAGACTTTATTTCTTTACATTAACATTGTCCCAGTTTTAGCCACAACAAAGTTTGTATTGGTAAAGTCTTTTTCTGTTTCACATTTCTCACTGCCGTTTCTCTTCTCATGCACTGAGCTGAACTGCCGGAATGATTTAATTCCCTTAAAGGCTCCACTGTGCCAACATGTTGAATCCCTGGAAACAAAGTTGAGTAGCATCAACCAGGGCCAACTATGCAGGACACACCGCACCGACAAGGGCTGCAGATGCTCACCAACGGCTCAACTTTGACCGAGAGCCAACTGCCAGCTTGGTGTGTCGGGGCCTTTAGAGAAGATTTTTGTTCTACATGGTCAGTTTAGTTGTGAAGTTTCTAAAATGTTCTCCTTGGTGGAATTCTCCTAAGATCCCGCTAAAGGGGTTGGATCACAGAGGGTGTCAATTGAAGGTGCCCCAGAGTGTTAGGTGATTATGACCTTGTTAGAGTTGCCGTATAGGAGATGCAGGATCCAGCATTTTATAAATTTGATCCATGTTAGAGATCAAAAATAAGCCTCTGCTGTTTTGATTCTGATTTTTTTGTAATGTGTCTCTTGTAAGTCAAACAACTTTGTGGAAATTGCTTCATGAAATGAGAAGAGATATGGTCTTAGATTCTGGATATTGTGACATTGTAAGTGTTGTCTTTTCCTGGTTTTAAAGGTTGCATTACTGTAAAGTGATGTAATTTTCTGAACTCACTAGACTGTTCTAGCTGTTCTATTGTCTTCAATGACTCAGTCATTTTCCACTTCAGTCATGAGCGTTGCAACCATTACTCTGTAGGGGTTCCTCAGTAGGCTTCCCTTGGAACCCCCCCCCCCCCCCCCCCCCCGAACAAACTAAAAACTCTCACACACCGCTCATGAGATGGGGTTTGATGGATTAAATTAAATCAGCCATGGACATTCAGAGTTTTTTTTTTTTTTTTTTTTTTTTTACAAAGAAGAGGAAAGTAACAGGGGATTTATGGTTGTGCGTAGACCGTACGCATGTTGCCTTCACCATTGTAAGCATTTTTACCTCTGCGGTGGTGTGTCTGTGTCACTCTGAAGTTACACCTCCAAAACGCTAGTTGGCGATGGAGGTTTTTGTTAAGTGCTGTAAAGTTTAGTTGATTCAAAACACACATTAAACACACATTAAATATGGCTTAATAGAGACAATTTCAAACACAAGTATGCAAATTGGCTTCACTATAAATCGCAGCATTGACAAACATTGACTTTATCTGGACACATTTTCCCCACAAATACAATATGCTAACGTTATTAGCACAAGCCTATGGCATTTTACATTGTATAAATTAGCCTAGCAGCTAGCGATCTTTCCCTCTTCTCATTTAAAACCAGGGACAACAGCAGCATTTAACAAAGGCAGCGGCACACAATTTGGCTCCATTACAACTCGCAACATTCACCGACAAAACAACTGTCACACTAAATACATTTTCCAAACAAATACAACATGCTAACGTTACTAGCACCAGCCTATGGTATTTTACATTGTATAAATTAGCCTAGCTTCAGCTGTGAGTCCCAGATGTCCATCATGGATTTTTGTGTTGTAGACACATAATGCTATCTATCTATCTATCTATCTATCTATCTATCTATCTATCTCTCTCTCTTTATCTTTGTGGATTTATTAACTGTTCCCCTTTGTCTCCCCACAGAGATTTATGCAATATAGTGCTTTCTCACCTCTGCTGCATACACAAGGTTGTTTAAAATAAAAAAAAATAATTCAGAATCAGAAATATACTGATAATACTTACATGCAATGGTCATTCCTGGCTCTGCAGCTGCCTCTAAATGTGTCATTGAACTGTTATCATAGTCTCTTTCCTTTAATGAAACTTTACCATCCTTTAATAGAACTACAGCTATTTAAAACCAGTGAGAATGCACCAGAATGCAGGAAATGGCATCAGTTTCTTTAAATATTATTCTGGGGGAGGACCACAGTCTTATTATCCCCACCACATTTGGAAAACTTCTGACACCCCTGATTTCAGTGATGATTATTTATCAAAAATCTCATTGTGCAAGTATCTAGTAAGCATCGACTTATTTGGCCAAAAAAATGTAATATTTGATCTTCTTCACATAGACCCTAGTCTGGGGCTGTCAGTGGCCGTTTTGGTAAGGAACCGGAACCAGGGCGAGTGAGACAGGATCCAGAATTCGATGGATGTGCCTTTCCATCAAAAGAAAAGCACCAAGCTAATAAAAATGCGGTGAAACTTTTTAATTTAAAGGATATAATTTACAAGAAAAGCCCCAAGCCATTAAGTTAATCGATTTTCTTACACCCCTCATCACCCCAAATCGATGGTGCGCCAGAATTTAAAGTTTTACGTTGGTAAACACTTTTATTTTGGTGAATTTGGTGAATTCCAGATCCGCTCTCTAGACCGGAACCAGAATCCAGACAAAATACAGAGTGAATAGAAACCAGGCTCTTCACTTTACGTGATGCACCCCAGGAGGAACAGGGCATATGAATTATGAAAAAACAAGTGAATCAACTTTGCTACCATTGCTGGTTGTTGTTTTTTTTAATTCTTCTTATTATTATTTTTCTAAGGGCAGCACAGTGGTGTGTTGGTTAGCACTGTCGCCTCACAGCAAGAGGGTTGCCGGTTCGATCCCGGGTGTGGGAACCCTTCTGTGCAGAGTTTGCATGTTCTCCCTGTGTCAGCGTGGGTTCTCTCTGGGCACTCCGCCCACAGTCCAAAGACATGCAGATTGGGGATTAGGTTATTTGATAACTCTAAATTGTTCGTAGGCGTGGATGGTTGTCTGTCTCTATGTGTCAGCCCTGCGATAGTCTGGCGAACTGTCCAGGGTGTACCCTGCCTCTCGCCCAATGTCAGCTGGGATAGGCTCCAGCCCCCCGCGACCCTCAAGAGGATGAAGCGGTTAGAAGATGGATGGATGGAGTATCACATTGTATATAGGCCTGGAAAGCAGCATATAAATGCAGATGCCCTCAGTAGGCTTCCCTTGCCAGAAACAGTCCCTGCTGAGGAAGAGGAGGATCTGGTGTTTATGCTGGATGGAATGGATGATGCACCAGTGACCACAGAACAAGTGAGACATTGGACAGCTAAAGATGTGACACTGTCACGTATGTATGGCTATGTGCTACAAGGATGGCCTTCTACAGTGGAGCCTGAATTCATGCCTTACTTCACTCGACACGTAGAGCTCAGTGTGTGAGATAGATGTGTTCTGTGGGGTGCTCAAGTCATTATTCCTCAGCAAGGACGAAAAAAACTGTTATAGTTGCTGCATCAGTCCCGCCCAGGGATGTCTAGAATGAAAGGACTGGCCCAGTCATATGTCTGGTGGCCCCAGATGGATCAGGATGTAGAGAGAGAAGTAGACCAGTGTGATACATGTCAACAGAATACCATGTCTCCCTCTACAGCACCCTTACATCCTGGGAATGGCCAGAGAAGCCCTGGACTCGACTCCATGTGGATTATGCTGGTCCATTTTTGGGCAAGATGTTTCTGGTGCTGGTTGATTCCCATTCTAAATGGATGGATGTTTATCCGGGGAATACAGCAACCACTCATGGAACCTTTGAAAAGCTCAGACAAAGTTTCAGTGTCCATGGATTGCCACAGATGTTGGTGAGTGATAATGCTACCTCCTTTACTAGTGCTGAGTTTCCTGATTTCAAGTCTAAAAATGGGATAAAGCGTACTTCAGCCCCTTTTTTTTCCTTCGTTGAACGGATTGGCTGAAAGAGAAGTTCGGACCTTTAAGGAGGGGATGAAGAGGATGCAAGTAGGAAATGAGAGCATGGAAGCAAAAGTGTCTAGATTTCTGTTTAGTTACAGAATCACTCGGCCACAGACTTGTCCCCGGCTGAAATGCTTATGTCACGGAGGCCAAGGTCTGCCTTTGACCTGTTACTCCCAGACTTGAAGCCTAAGGTGGAAAAGAAACAGTGGAAACAAAAAGTTAATAAAGATACACACACCATGCTCAGGAGTTTTTCACCCGGGAATCTAGTTTTTACAAAAAACTATGGATTTGGTCCCAAATGGATCCCTGGAACAATTGAGAGCTGCACAGGTCCCCTTTCATGCACAGTCCTCATCAGAAATGGATAGGTCGTGAGGAGACATGTTGACCAAATCAGGAGGCAAGAGCTAAGTGGCGTTCCTGATATAGATCCCAGTACACCTCAGGCTGTGAGCACCCCATCCTCTGTGATGCCAGAACAAGTGCAGTCCCCTGAGGTCCGGGCCTCTGACTCTCTAACCCATGTGGAAGACTCTGAGAGTGACCCACCGATGCTGGGGAGTGAGTCCCCACCTGCTCGCTGGGGACAGTAGCTGCAGAGTGACAGAAGTCAGAGTCTCCAAACACAAGTACAGTCTCCACTAACTCCAAAAAAAGATGCTAGATTTGTCACTAGTCGTTTTTGACAAAGAAAAAGTCACTAAGAGGATTGGAAAAGTCTCCAGATCAACACGGAATAACGGAATGAAACTTGAAAAATGCTCCGGTGGTGGTTTATATTTCAAGATCGCTGATTCGCTCATTTCACTGTCGATCAAAAAGGGATTCAGCCTCAGACAGATCATGCAATCATCATGCAGAAGCCCAGCATCCAGGCCAGCCGAGGCCAGCCCACTGCCCCATAGACCCCCAGAGACGCTGATCATTCGATGGGCGGGACAAAACCAAGCATTTATCCAATGACTGTCAAGTTTCGCTGCAGTGGAACAACCCACTCTATGCTTCCCCATTGAAGTCTTTGGAGGCTGAGCTTCCACTGTTTAATGCACTGTGACGCTACAGGAATGAATGAGAAGAAAGTCACATCAGTGACCTGTGATAAGTAGCTGACTCTGAACAAAAGTTGAACGCGTTCTAGCGCATATTTAGTCAATGAAATGTAAACACAACAGTACATATTGGACCACTTATTTTTTGACAGTTTAAGGGAAGCTGAGCTTCCCTTGCAGTCTTAAAGCAATCGCCACTGCCTGAGACTGTATCTATTTAGTATGTACGTATGTATGTATCTAGAGGGAGCTCTAATCAGGAAGTTATATCAGGAAGATCCATGTCATGTGATTTCCTCTCTGTCTGTCTGCCTACCATGTGCAAGTAAAAACCCAAGGAAGCTATTTTTGGTGTCCTGCATCCTATTTTGATTTCCCAGGGTCACAATATTATATTACCCAAAAACCTTATAAGTAAAAAAGAGACAAGGCATACTGTTTTACTATGAAACTTTGATTTCATATAAATGATGTGGGGAAACTGTAATACATTGGTACACTGTACATATTTCAGATTACAAACATCAGGTGAAGATGATTGTAAAATGCAGCTGCATTTTGGCAGAATGAAACCTTTTGTTCTCTGCAGCAGATATTTTCAACTTCATTCAGTCAGAGGACAGACATGCAGTTGTTACCATAACGTCAGATAAGTTACAGTTATCAGGTTACAGCTGAAATATAAGACAGCTACAAAATAAAAACTTAGCACTGTGAATTGTCCTGCTCCAGTCCTTGTAGCATAGGTGCTTCGGAGTCTATCAGCTCAAGTTTCTTCACTCAAATTAATGATGGCAAACGGCAGCTGTAGTTAGCTTAGCCACATTGGTGTTTTTAGCAGCTCATGCAGCCTCCAGAGATGAAATTCACTTAAGGTAAGGGTCATGACGTTTCCGATACTCACTATAAGCATTTCACCATCATCCAAGATGGCGCTGCTCTGCAGGAGACATGGAGGAGGGCTCTTGCTGCACATTGTGTTTTTGTTCGTAATGTCCCTGTTTAATGTTTGTCTTCAGTGGACTCAAGGTGCACTGCATCTGCTGAATGTGACTCGTGCAGTGAACTGCTTGCTGCTTGTATGTGACACGAAATGAAAAAGAATGGAGCTACTAGCATTAGCGTGGCTAATCCTGACAAGCCAAGTCGTCCAGTGCTTTGCAGGCGGGCCTTCTAACACTGGAGGGTCCATGTCATTGGTTTGTCAAGGCAGGAAGGCCAGGAAGCAGGGTAGGAGGGGCAACATCAGGCAGTGCGTCCGGGGAGTCACCAAGCTACCGCTACCGCCTATGCTTCTCTGTAACCTCCGCTCCCTGAAAAACAAACTGAATGAACTGCGCCAACAGGTTGGAGCTTGCTACGAATATCGTGAGTCTGGCTTTTACTGAAACTTGGTTTGGCGGTGATGTACCAGACAGTCTTATACAAATTGACGGGTTTTCACACATACGTTTGGAAAGAGATGCAAACTCAGGCAAAACACGGGGCGGAGGGATGTGTTTTTATATTAGGGACAGTTGGTGCAGCAACTTTGCAATAAGAGATAAAATATGTAACCCTCACCTGGAGCTGCTGTGTGTTACCCTGCGACCACACTACCTGCCAAGGGAATTTACCAACATATTTGTGTGTGCTGTATATATTCCACCAAGCGGGAACGCCACTAGAGCAGCTAATCTGATCACAGACTGTGTCCATCATCATCTACAGAACAAACCTGATGCTCCCATGTTGATACTTGGTGACTTTAACCACTGCAGCTTGGATAAAACTCTGCCTGGATTTCATCAGTATCAGTATCATCATCAAGTGCTATGGCAATATCAAGGATGCCTACACAGCCAGAGCCAGACCCCCCCTCAGCAAATCTGACCATAATGTAATCCAACTGCTCCCCACATATCAGTCAGTCTTTAAGTCCAACAAACCAGAAATCCAGGCTGTGAAGGTATGGTCCAGTGATAAAACAGAGGAGCTGAAAGGATGCTTCCTTTGTACAGACTGGGACATTTTCTTTGAAAATGCCGACATTGACAGTGCCACAGAATCAATCACTGCCTACATTTCTTTTTGTGTTGACTCTATTACACCTCAGAAAACTGTAAAGCAATATCCGAACAATAAACCCTTCATCACAAGAGGTATTAAGGAATGCATCAACAGGAAGAAAACAGCTTTTACATCAGGAGACACTGCAGGAGTCAGAACTGTACAACAAGACCTCAGTCTACAAATGAGAGCAGCTCGGTTGCAGTATAAGGAGCGGGCAGAGTATGGAGCTTTATCCCTATCTTTATTCAAGAGAGTGGTCTATCAGTTTGAGAGCATTATTTATTGATTTCTGTGTGTTCACACTCAGATACCATGTTGCTCGCACTCAGATACAATGTTGCTTGCACAGATTTCCTGCTCGAGCTTCGGCTTTTCTTCTCGCATTCAAACTGTTTGTGTGCGCTCGCGGAATTTCTGCTCTCAGATTTCTGCCCTGCACTTGGATTTTTGTGTGTAACAACCCTGTCAAAATCACACTCGCTTTAGTATTAGAGCGTCCTGTCTGGGCGGGTACTCTTTAACCGGGTTCATCCACTCCCACCCTCTTCCCCTGTCGGGAGTTATTTTTCAACAGTCACCGGCTCACTATACATTATCCCTTACATAAACATATATATATATTTAAGCAATATCTCATGAGAGGGAGTGACGTTGTACTGTATAATGTCACAACCTCGAGTGTGGTACTGCTTTTCATACAACAGGTCAACAACAGCTTAAACAGCAACGCTGAGTAAGGAAATGTTAACAAAAGGTGATGAAATAAATTATTTAAGTATGTTATGTAGCTCCGCCAAAATAAACAGTTCCCCCGGTCTGTTGCCAGGCAACGCAGCACACAGGTACTCACAAGCCACTTTGTATATACACTGATCTGCAACTGTGTAACTTTGTCCAGTTCGGCTGATGAAACGTTGGCAAACCTGGATGTTGGCACAGCCAGATTCAAACACACCTGGAGGTCTGCACAAAAGAGTCCTGGCTTTCCTTTTCCTCAGCTCATGAAAAATGGGAGCAAAAACAAAAGTGTTTCGTTTATATTTTTGTTCAGTGTGTGTGTGTGTGTATATATATATATATATGTATATATGTATACACATATGGCGCACGTGTGTAAATTAATAGTCCCTTTATTGCAAAAGTGGTAAAGAAGGCAAGGGAAGAACATTTAATAAAGCCCTGGAGGGTGGGAGTGGATGAACCCGGTGAAAGAGTACCCGCCAGGACGGGGCGCTCTAATACTAAAGCGAGTGCACCCACAAGGAGGCAGGAATCATTTAATTGGTCAACAGTAAATCTGGCATTCTATTGGTTGGGGGATTTTGACAGGGTTGTTACACAAAAAAAATCCAAGTGCAGGGCAGAAATCTGAGAGCAGAAATTCCACAAGTGCACAGAAACAGTTTGAGCATGAAGAGAAAAGCCGAAGCTCGAGCAGGAAATCTGTGCAAGCAACATTGTATCTGAGTGCAAGCACACAGTTTGAGCTGAAACAGATTAGATCCAAGCACAAGCAGAGGCTATTTGAGTGCAAGGGCAGGGTTTTTGAGCATGAAATCAATAAATAATGCTCTCAAACTGATAGACCACTCTCTTGAATAAAGATAGGGATAAAGCTCCATAGCAGAGCAGGATCTGTTCAAATCCAACACTAAGAAACTGTGGGATTCAATCAGACAAATGACCAACTCGGACACAAGGAAGAAGCCTCTGTTTGCGCACAATGAAACTGCAAGGGCAAACGAACTGAACAATTTTTATATGCACTTTGAAACTGATAACGTGAGGGAGGGTGGTTTAGTTTTAGAGAATGGAATTTGTAATATGAATGAGGACAGAATTTTAATTGAAGCACACACTGCTACCAAGGTCTTTAAAAGCATACACACTGACAAAGCAACAGGCCCAGACAACATGTCTGCATTTCTCTTAAAGACTTTTGCAAAGGAACTCACACCAGCTTGGCATCAACTGTTTCAGCTATCCATAGACACACACAGTGCCAGAGCTTTGGAAAAAATCCATTATTATCCCAGTTCCCAAAAAGGCATATCCCCAGGTGGACAATGACTATCCGCCGGTGGTGCTCACTTCTAATGTTTTTAAATCACTAGAGAGGCTCATAATAGAGGAACTCCGTACAGAGGTGGATCCACTGCTAGATAAATATCAATTTGCTTATACAAAAAACCGTAGCAGAAGTGATGCCATCTCAACAATAATGCATTTCACTATGAAGCACTTTGAAAGTCCTGTTGCATATGCTGGACTGCTTTTTATTGATTTCAGTTCTGCATTTAATTCAATTTAGCCACACATCCTTCTTAGAAAAGTAAGCCCTTTTTTAATTAAGTGGTATTATTCTTTTCTTTCTAACAGACCACAACAAGTGAAGTTTAACTCTTCTCTTTTAGATACAACAGTAAGCAGCACTGGCGCCCCCCAGGGGTGCGTCAGCTCACCTTTTTTGTTTACACTTTATACTAATGACTGTGTCAGCTCTCAACCAAACTAATATGTTGTGAAATTCTCTGACGATACTGTCATTCTCAGTTTGCTCACAAAGAATTCCAACCTAAGCATCCACCGAGCTGCTGTGGACAGGTTTGTTGACTGGTGTGATGCACATCAACTTCATATCAATACAAGTAAAACCGTTGAAAAGCTGTTGGACCCTAGATCAGCTGGAGACCAGAGCCCTGTGGCCATACATGGTCATTATATGAAACAGGTGACCACCTACAAATACTTTGGAGTCTATATTGATAGCGATCTGAGCTGGCGCACACCCGTGGCACAAGTGTTTGTGCCAGAATTCATCAGCTTCTTCATTTTTTTGCGCCGACTTCATGTGTTTGGTGTCTGTAAAAATATTATGTTAATTTTCTATAGAGCAACAATAGAGTCAGTTCCCCGGTACTGTATCACCAACTGGTTTGGGAATCAAACAGTCAAATCTAAATCTCAAATCCTCAGCCTGGTCAAGACAGCAGGCAAAATCATGGGAAGGCCTGCTCCCCTTAATCCGCAGGAACTTTTCGAACAGACAACAATTAGATAGGCAAATAGCATTTTATCTGACAGTTCTCATGTATTGTTATTGTATGTATGTCTCTGAATATGTATTAATGAGCTCAGGGAGGAGGTACAGGGTCCCCCTGTGCAAACACAACAGCTACAAACACTTGTTTATCCCTGTCTCAGTTAAGCTCATTAATGAGAGGAGGTGATTGTATTGTGTACTTGTGTGTGTGTGTGTATATATATATATATATATATATAGTGTACAGGCCAAAAGTTTGGACACACCTTCTCATTCAATGCGTTTTCTTTATTTTCATGATTATTTACATTGTAGATTCTCACTGAAGGCATCAAAACTATGAATGAACACGTGTGGAGTTATGTACTTAAAAAAAGGTGAAATAACTGAAAACATGTTTTATATTCTAGGTTCTTCAAAATAGCCACCCTTTGCTCTGATTACTGCTTTGCACACTCTTGGCATTCTCTCAATGAGCTTCAAGAGGTAGTCACCTGAAATGGTTTTCCAACAGTCTTGAAGGAGTTCCCAGAGGTGTTTAGCACTTGTTGGCCCCTTTGCCTTCACTCTGCGGTCCAGCTCACCCCAAACCATCTCGATTGGGTTCAGGTCTGGTGACTGTGGAGGCCAGGTCATCTGCCGCAGCACTCCATCACTCTCCTTCTTGGTCAAATAGCCCTTACACAGCCTGGAGGTGTGTTTGGGGTCATTGTCCTGTTGAAAAATAAATGATCGTCCAACTAAACGCAAACCGGATGGGATGGCATGTCGCTGCAGGATGCTGTGGTAGCCATGCTGGTTCAGTGTGCCTTCAATTTTGAATAAATCCCCAACAGTGTCACCAGCAAAACACCCCCACACCATCACACCTCCTCCTCCATGCTTCACAGTGGGAACCAGGCATGTGGAATCCATCCGTTCACCTTTTCTGCGTCTCACAAAGACACAGCGGTGGGAACCAAAGATCTCAAATTTGGACTCATCAGACCAAAGCACAGATTTCCACTGGTCTAAAGTCCATTCCTTGTGTTTCTTGGCCCAAACAAATCTCTTCTGCTTGTTGCCTCTCCTTAGCAGTGGTTTCCTAGCAGCTATTTGACCATGAAGGCCTGATTCGCGCAGTCTCCTCTGAACATTTGTTCTAGAGATGGGTCTGCTGCTAGAACTCTGTGTGGCATTCATCTGGTCTCTGATTTGAGCTGCTGTTAACTTGCGATTTCTGAGGCTGGTGACTCGGATGAACTTATCCTCAGAAGCAGAGGTGACTCTTGGTCTTCCTTTCCTGGGTCGGTCCTCATGTGTGCCAGTTTTGTTGTAGCGCTTGATGGTTTTTGCAACTCCACTTGGGGACACATTTAAAGTTTTTGAAATTTTCCGGACTGACTGACCTTCATTTCTTAAAGTAATGATAGCCACTCGTTTTTCTTTAGTTAGCTGATTGGTTCTTGCCATAATATGAATTTTAACAGTTGTCCAATAGGGCTGTCGGCTGTGTATTGACCTGACTTCTGCACAACACAACTGATAGTCCCAACCCCATTGATAAAGCAATTAACCCTGATAAGGCACACCTGTGAAGTGGAAACCATTTCAGGTGACTATCTCTTGAAGCTCATCAAGAGAATGCCAAGAGTGTGCAAAGCAGTAATCAGAGCAAAGGGTGGCTATTTTGAAGAAACTAGAATATAAAACATGTTTTGAGTTATTTCACCTTTTTTTGTTAAGTACATAACTCCACGTGTTCATTCATAGTTTTGATGCCTTCAGTGAGAATCTACAATGTAAATAGTCATGAAAATAAAGAAAACGCATTGAATGAGAAGGTGTGTCCAAACTTTTGGCCTGTACTGTATATATATATAGGTAGCATGTATCTGAGCGTGTGTGTATAAGTTTACTGTGTACAGTTGTGCATGTGTCTATGTATCTTGTTTTGTTTTGTTTTAGTTTTTTCCCTTCATTTATTGTGTTGTTTTTCTTTGTTTTTTTTGGCCTGCCCCCCCCTAAAATCCAGTTTCCGTTCCATCAACCTGAGCCACAACTCCGTTCAGTCAAGGTGGTTAACCTGAATCCCAGCCTAGTAACCATGGTAACTTATGCTACCAGGCAATCCTGGTCTGTAGCAGGTGTAGCTGGCCCTTGGCATCCGTAATAAAATGGAGAGTCTCGTACTGGTGCTTAAATCTTTATTTCTCCATATGCACCATGAAAACTGTAAGTTGAAATACAAAAAAGGGTTAATTTACACACTCATGAATTACAAGGCAAATTTACAAACATTTCACACAAAAAAATAAATTTATAAACAAAGCTAATATTATGATTAAAACACTAAATAAACACCCCAAATTGAACAAATACACCAAGCAAAACGTACCTCATTCCACTACCAAGGGGGCTAATTGTTTGAGGAGCGCCAAGATATCGTCTGTCGGGGCCGTCTACTTCTCTACCAATAAACAAAACAACAGTGGTACATAGAAGGCCTCCAACAGCGGTGATAGTTGCCATAATGGAAATAAAACTCAACACATGGGGTAATCAGGAAATCAGGAATCAGCGGCGGGGAACCGGAGCAGCACAGATGCTACGCCAAACCGAAGCAAACAAAGCGTGTGCAGTGCAGGTGATGAGGAAGCGGTACACAGGTGGAAACTATACAACTTGATTACTTCCTCACCTTCGCACCCTTGCAGTTTCTACTTCAACAATACAGGACTGCCACCTAGTGGCCGGTCCAAATAATTAATTCACAGCAGGATTAAGGAGAGTATTAGCTCCATCTATGATCAAAAAATGTTCAATAGACAAGAACAGACACCTAAAAGACAGTTCTGCCAGTGCTTTACACACTCACACCTGTCATGTAATGATAAAGTAATATGTAGATCATAAAATACATAACATAATTAATAAAAAAATTAACTATTAAAAAACAAATTAAAATGTAATAAAAATAAGATAATTAAAAAAAAACACAACAGTAAAACCGCAATCAATTTAATAAAAACAACACTATAATAAAATGAAATTGAGGCATTAAAAAAAAGATTGTACATGAATGTGTGATTGCCCTCCCATCCCCACCCCACTCTGTTTCCAATTGGCTAGCAAATTCACAACCAATTAAGGTCAACTGACAACGGCCAGAGAAGGAGAAGGACACACCCAGAGAGACACAGAGACAGAGCAAGAGAGAGTAAATTAGGAAATAATGACGTGCTCCTTCATCGAGGATCCTGTTGATGACGAGGCCCACATTGTCCAGAGGGCCTTCCAACCACCACCAGCCCCAAGGGTCTTCCAGGACAGGACCAACCCATTGATACAGACAAACTCCTATCTGTGAAGGTCACACGCTGCAGCCAGTCTCTGACCACTGTGCTGTCACTCTGTGTTGCACTGAGGTTCTTTGCTAGCAGTACATTCCTGTATAGTGTTGGTGATGCTGAGAGGCTAAGGCAACTGTGCAGAGAGGTAAAAAGGGTGTATTTTCTATTCATTTTGATTATTTCTAGCATCACCATACATCATGCATAGGGCTTGATTTGTTCACATTAACATATGGTTATCTTTTATATTTATGAATTAACCATGACACAAAGCAACCACATTAAAATTGGACACACACCATTGTGGTCTGTCTGTTCCTCATCCCATAGCAAATTCCATACATTTAAGGGGATTTTCCTTATTTTTGATATAATAAGGGATAGAGCTTACAATTGACTCCCAAATGATGAGAAATAGATAATTGATTCACTCTCACCTGCATTCACTTAATAGTTTTCCTCATCTCCACTGAACTGATGGGTTTGCTAAATGTCATTTTCTACAGTCAATAGATAAATGTCATGTGATTATTTCCTATAAACTGATCATTTCGGAAATGTCATAATCTACAGTCAATTATGTGATAAATGCGATGACTGACATAAAATAGTTTGATTAAATGCATCATCTGAAATGTACATAGGAATCAGTAGATAAATGTGATAAACAGTCTGTCACTAATATTAATTTACACATTTGGTTAATTTCATTAGGCATAATTGAATTGTTAGATTTAATAGGTGTTCTTATCTACATATATTTTGTCCCTTTGATGCAGGATGTATAGAACATGATATTATGCTGAAAGCTGAATTTTCTTTGTCACTTGCACGTTAAGCCTGTCGGCAATATTCTGCCACGCCACCTCCCTTGCTTTATTAATTGCTGCAGTATTGCCTTTTTCTTAATTATGTCCTTATAGTCCTCATACACTTCCATAAGTAGTAGTTGCTCCGCCATAGAAAAAGCCTCCGCTCGCTCCTTTCCTTTGCTTTTTGACATTCTGCAACATTTTTGGGACTCGACTAGTGTGGGCTTTTTATTGTCCCTGGGCGCGTGCATGAGTTGAGGCTTCACAGGTGAGGCTTGAATTAGCGTCAGTTGGAGCCAGCTGATTTCACTTGATTTAACGGGTTGGAGCTAGACTGGAAGTTGGTGTTTAGTCAAACTTCAAGATTACACCTTACTCTGGATATTCTTAGCTACGTTGATGGAATACCCCCCAGGTGTTATTAACATTGATCTTTGATCGTAAACAAGTAGGAGGAGGGTTTTTGTGTGGCCTTACATATATACTGACAAACAGACCAGCAGACAGACAGAGAAACAGATAGATAGATGGACAAAACAGACAGACAGACAGATGACGAGACAGACAGACAAATGGATAGACAAGGAGGTAGCCTAACTAACTGGTTACTAACTAACTAACTACTAACTAACTATTTTTTTGTATATGCTGCACATATGTATGTGTGTGTGAGTGTGTGTGTGTGTGTGTGTGTGTGTGTGTGTGTGTGTGTGTGTGTGTGTGTGTGTAAGTATGTGTGTAATCTGTATTTATAAGTGCTTGTAAATGTGTGGATATTTCAGTGATGATATTAATAACAACACCAGCAAAGAAAAAATAAATACATAAATAAAAATTAATAATAATAATAATAATAGAATAAATAAGAGAAAAAAGAGAGAAAAAAAGAAGAAAGAAAAAAACAAGGTGTGTTGCGAGGTTCTGTGGAATTGTTTTTCTAATTGTAACCCCTATGCAGCAATTTTTCCCTTCATCCAAACCAAATTTCTCCCAAGGGAGACCAATAAAGTAACCTTAACCTTACCCTTAACCAATCACAACAGAGCAAGCTGACCAATCAGAGCAGACTGGGCTGCTGGGGGAATGAAAGATAAGCCCAAACACAGCATTTCAGACAGAGGTGCTGCAGTATGGTCAGTAAATCTATTCCACTTGACCCCATTATTAGTAACATGACCCTGAAAATAAGCACAAGTTCTTCTGTGATGTTTTCACAGTCTGTTAAATTAAATGCAGCGTATTTCTGTGATTATTTGGATTTACAGTAACATTCTGTTAAGGGTGTAACTTAAAATCCTAACAGTTTACAGGAACAGTTGATAACACAGTAACTTAATTTAGCAGTTTAAAGATATCTAAAATATCAGTCTTCAATGTAATTAATATAAGAACGTTATTATTGTCTGGGCTACAAACATCTTAAAATATACATTTCTATGAATATTGTGCAAAATAAGCAAGAAATTAAAATGAAGTACATTTGTCTAAAAGGACACGTCAACATGAATACTGTTACCGTCCTGTTGGATGACCCAGAGAGATGAGTCCATGAAATTTGAGAAATAAATCTCATGGGCTCCCGTTGACCCAGAGAGATGAGCCCATGACATCTGAGAAATAAATAAAAGTAGGGGCGGCTGTGGCTCAGAGGTAGAGTGGGTCATCCACCAATAGGAAGATCAGCGGTTCCATCCCCGGCTCCTCCAGTCTGCACGTCGAAGCATCCTTGAGTAAGATACCAAACCCCAAATTGCTCCCAATGATGCTTCCATCAGTGTTTGAGTGTGTTAGCAGCAGGTGGCACCTTGGCCACCAACTGTATGAATGTGGGTGTGAATGTGAATAGTGCTCATTGGACTAGAAAGGCGCTATACAAATGCAGCTCCATTTACCATTCTGTCCAGTATTAATTCTTCTGGCTCTGCTGAAAAATGTTATCTGTAGCTTCACTTATTTGAGTCCAGCGCTGCAAAATCAGACAGGAGGAGAATATGTGTTTTCACATTTTCACTAGCAGCTTGTTGCCTCCTTAGAGTACTTTCTTTGGATAACCGGTGTTATAAAGATGCATATTTGAATTTTCCAAGATTGTTCTCTCCAAACTAATGAACTTGTGGTTTTCCACACAAAGTTGGATAACCAAACAGTGATTTGTTTGACAAAAGTAGTGTGGTTGGACTTGATTAAATTTGGGAGACCTAAGCTAAGTGTTTAGTTTGCTCATGAGTTGCACAGAATCTCGCATGCAACTTAAAATCCTCTGCACTAATCCAGACCCTTTGCAACACATATCACATTCACATAGACTCACTGACAAATTGGCTTTCAACAAAAAAGAAGCAAAGAGGCAGCTCAAAGACCCACTTCTTTTCCTTTGTCTTTGTCCTGACCACAAGGTCAGACAACACCTCCCCCTATCTGAAGCCAGCTTTCATCCGGCCATCTTGTAGTGTCTGTTGTCAGACATTTTATTTTGTAGGCCAAACGGCCCTTTGTTTCACACACCCACCTCTGTCCTCTCCCTCTCTCTCTCTCTCTCTCACACACACACACACACACACACACACACTTTGTCACTTTACTCCCTTTATGAATAAATATATTTTTTGAATCATACCTGCTGTCTGTTAATGTTGCACAAGAGTGAATAGTCAACCTCTGCCATGTCAAGAATCCAAAATCCTTCCGGCTTTACTAGTAATATTAGTCATGGTTATTAATTTAATTGTTAATCAAAAATTCCAAATTGATAGTTTAGTGAACTTTATCAGACTGGTATCTTTAACTGGCTATCATTTTTCCCTTTTTGGGAATGGTGCCCCACGAGGTGATTTAAAGGGATAGTGCACCCAAAAATGAAAACTGAAATGAATGAAAAGCCATTATCTACTCTACCATATGCCGAGGGAGGCTCAGGTGAAGTTTTAGAGTCCTCACATCACTTGCAGAGATCCCAGGGGAGAGGGGGTAGCAATACAACTCCACATAATGCAGCCTTATGGCGCCCCAGATTCAAACGTCCAAAAACACATAATTGAAACCACAAAATAGCTCCATACTGCTTGTCCGTGAACCCAGTGTCCTGAAGCCTTAACATAAAAAGTTGTTTGGAAAAATGTCATTTGAACTCTGTTTATAGCCTCATTGTTGCCTGTAGCTCTAACTGCTTCTCTGTGCACCGCCGCGCTCATGTGTGCGTGCTTGCGCGGGACCGTGAGACTTGGGCACCGCGTTCATGTGTGTTCACTAGTCTCGCGCGCACACGTGTATATATATACATATATGCTTTTCCCTTCATCACTAGATCTGTTTTTTGTTAATCAAATCAAATCAAATTTATTTATAAAGCACATTTAAAGACAACCTAGGCTGACCAAAGTGCTGTACAATAAAGGTAAATTCACAGAATAACAAAGTGCAGAGATCAAAATACTTAGCAATACAATCCCATGTACCCAATCCTGGGCCTACTGCATTGGTTTTGCTTCGGTAAGTGGATCGGGTAGATTGGTTGGAGTTCCTCGGGTAAATTGTTTGGAGTTCCTCTCAGTGTGTGAAAGCGTGTGAAAGTAAAGATTGTGGGGGGAATGGGGAACTGCCCATCGGTCTGACCTCCCATTGGTTCGACCACCCATAAGTCCGACTAGGCTGTAGGTCGGACTGATAGAGGGTCCCATCGGTCCGACCTCCCATTGGTTCGACTTCCCATCTGTCCGAATAGGTCGGACTAATAGGAAGTTGAACCAATGGGAGGTCCCGTTAGTTTGACCTGTCTTCGCCTGCACACCCCCTCCAGGCTTCTTCTGTTTTCTACTGTGCTGATTTTCTGTTCAGCACCAAGGACAGCCTACACACTCTCGAGTAGAGCCCTGCACGGGCCGAACGCGACTCCGACAATGATTATTATTATTAATTAATTACTTTCTGCCAAGTGCTTTCATTGATGTGCGCAGCTGCTCTCTCTCTTGATCGCTCCCTCTTTCGCTCTGATAAACAGACACACAAGAATACACACATGCTGGAGAGAGTGACATATGCCCAACCTGATCTCACAGAAGTACGTGAAATGACCACGACCTCTTAACATCACATTCCATGGTGGCAGTACATAATGGGCTGAAATTATGTGCCGGTACCACGGAAACAATGCCAATGTAAAGTCAATTAGGATCCATTGTCATGGTGTACACACAAATTCCCTGATTCAATGACATCCTGTATACACACAAAAACAAGAAAGTGTTGTTGATATTAAAATGGCAAATATATTCCTCTGTTATAATTTCTCACCAATAATAATAGTAACATGATAGTTCGGTTGTACTAGATATTTGATATAGGCCTATTCAAATATTCAGTCCCAAAAACGCCGTTTCTACAGTACTAGCTAAATTATCTGAAATTAACCATCATCCTTACTTTTTCTTAACATAGTTCATCTAGGTGCAGTGTCATTAGTAGTTCGGCTTTACCAGACATTTGATATATTCAATAGATGTATGTTTTTACGACTCTATTTTACAACAAGCCGCAAAAAACCTACTGTCCCAAAAACGCCGTTTTAAGAGTACTATCTAAAATATCTGAAATTAGCCAACATCCTTGCTTTTTTTTTCTTAATGTAGTTCATCTAGGTGCAGTGTCATTACCAGTTCGGCTTTACTAGATATTAGATATATTCAGTAGATCTACCTTTTTACGACCCTATTTTACAAGCCGCAAACAAACCTACCGTCCTAAAAACGCAGTTTCTAGCATATTAGCTAAAATATCAAAAATTAGCCGCCATCTTTACTTTTTCTTAACATAGTTCATCTAGGTGCAGTGTAATAACTAGTTCGGCTTTACTAGATATTAGATATATTGGGCAGATATATCTTTTTACAACCCTATTTAGAACCCTACTTTGCAAATCAGAAGAACTACAACTATGTTGCTGATACAGTGGTGGAAAAAAGTTTCAGACACCCCATGCATTTGTGAAATATTGCATTAAGAATTACTCTTAGGTCTTCAAGTGCAATTTCTTTTAGTACAGTCACAGCCAAAATACTAAATAAATCCTAAAAAAGCCATTAAAAACTTAAAATTGATTGTTTCCATAAAAATACATAAGAAATTTTGAGTATTGGGTCATTTTCGTACCAGTGATGAAGGTCGTTCTTTTTATTAAAAGACACAATTTTTGTTGCCAAGCTTCGTGTCTACATAAAGCCAGCACATTTGAAAGTTCTTCAGACACAAAAATGGCTAAAACAAGGAACCTAACACAGGAAACACGTCTAAAGATAAAGATTCTCAGCCAGGAAGGGTACAGCTGCCGCCAGATAGCCAGGGAGTGCAGATGCAGTCCTTCAGCAGTTGGATACACTCTGCAGAAATACAGACGAACCAACAGCTTGGAAGACAAACCAAGATCTGGGTGTCCAAGGGTTTCTTCAGCAAGAAATGACCGCATCCTGATCCGCATGTGCAGGCAAACCCGTCGAATGACATCACAGGAGATTCAGCAGCAGTGGTCAAACCAAACTGGTGTCCAGTGTTCCACCCGCACTGTATGTGGCCGACTTTTAGATCATGGCTTAAGGTCCTACAAGGCTATCAAGAAGCCCCTGATCAATGACAGACAGAGGTTAGCCCGGCTTCGTTGGGCCCAGGCACACAAGAACTGGACAGCCAGGAATTGGAAGAAGATTTTCTGGTCAGATGAGTCCAGTTTCCAGCTTTATCTTCCTCCTACTAATGTGAGGGTACTCAGAAGGCCAGGCGAAGCATTATCTCCAGCATGCACAGTACCTACTGTCAAGCATGGTGGAGGCAGTATCATGGTTTGGGGTTGCATGAGTGCTGCTGGTGTTGGTCATCTCACTGTCTGTGATGGCACATTGAACTCTACCAAGTATTGTACCATTCTCAAAGCCCACATGCTCCCTTCTGAGCGTGCACTGTTCCGTCGAGGTAAAAACTGGATGTTTCAACAAGATAATGCCCCTTGCCACACATCCAAGGCCACTAGAACTTGGCTGCAGGAGCACAGTATCCAGGTCTTAGAGTGGCCAGCTCAATCCCCGGACATGAGCCCCATTGAAAATCTGTCGAGGATTATCACAAGGTCTGCTTCAAAGCATAAACCAAAGAATTTAGAAGAATTAAAAGCAGTAATTCAAGAAGAATGGGACAAGATTACCCCTCAACAGTGTGAAAGGCTCGTGGGGAACATGCCAGCCAGGATTAGAGCTCTACCACGTACCAGTGGCAGGACTACTAAATACTAATTTGATGATGTGATGGTTTATTTATTTTTTGTTCAGTTTTGAACACATTCTCTGTTATTTGTTGACTTTGATACCGACAATGTTGAGCTGACAGATTTAGTTTTGTTAGTTTTTCTTGTAAATAAACAAAAACATATAATTTGTGTTTGTTTGTATCTGTCTAATGCAGCCACACCTTTTGAAACACAAAAAAGATTTTTCCACAAATATTTCATGATAATATTTGAGATTGTGTAAAATTTTAAGGGTGTCCGAAAACTTTTTTCCACCACTGTATGTATCAAACTGCATGATGTGGTCCCAGGGAATTGTAGTTTTTAAAAAATATAAGTGTTTTTCCTAGATCTGGAAGTTGTAAATACTGAATTGAGAGTACACTGTGGACTTTAAGCGGATGGTAAACACACTTGTGTAATCAGCTTTTAAATATGTAATTTCTAAATGGGTGAAAATTAATTTTATCCATATTTTACCCATATCTGACAGTACTCCCAGTACTCACATGATAGTTGAGAGAGAAGATAGGATATAGCTTATGTCAAAATGATGGATGAGGACCTTTGACCTCCACCTCCAAATGGGAGACGAAAAGCTCGGCTCCAGGCAGATGGTGCTATTGAGCCAGCCATCAGGTGTCGCTGAAGGACAAACACCTGGACGAATTTGTCTTGGAGTATTTCAATTCTGAATGCGTAGTATTCCAGATGTCATTGCGCATTCCTCTCACAGACTGGTTGAAAATGATGGAGGAAAATGCGGAAAATATTAAGGAACTCTTTGCCAGCAGTCAGAGCTCTAGAGACATTATGCTTGTGATAAAGCGCTGTTTAAGAAGACTCTTCCTTTTCAAAGACCCCACCTTCCCTCCCTTCCTCCCTCCTTACCAGTACGTTTAAAAAGCTACAGTGGGCGGAGGTAGTTAAAAACGACCGACGGACTCTGAAAACATGTCTCTCCCGCCACCATCACCACCGCCTTCATTGCCAGAGGCCGGCCTTATCAGGCCTTCTTCTGCACCGCCACCTCCACCTCCTCTGGCTCAGGCTTTTTGGCCTCCTTCTCCGCCGTTGCAGCTGTCCTAGGGCTTTCCTCCTACTCCTCCATCTTCACCGACAGACCCCGCTCCTCCTCCTCCGACTCCAACAACGCCCGATTCACCGGACGGTATTTCTTCTTCTTCTTCTGCATCTTCACTGCCTGCTGCCGTGCGAACCGGATATCCTTGTGAAGGAAAGCACGATGAAACGGACGTGGTGCTGTCTGTGAGATTTCTGAATACAGTGAGAGCCGTAGTGAGTAAACTGCTGCTGTATGTTTTGGGCGAGTACAGAAAGAAAATCTGCAACGGGTGTCAAATCAACCATCCGAGTCAGTGTCAGCACGAATGTCTGGAAGAGACGTCGGACTATTTTTACGAGGTACACCGCCACCATCTGATGCAAAGACTCTGGATGGATCGTTTTATCCCCGCCATCCAACAAGCTCTTCACGCTCGCTGTCTCTGAGTGTCCAAGTACCGGATCCGGGGAGCTTGTGATTTCCTGCTGCATGACTTTAAAACAATAAGATGCATCAACCACTCAGTCGCCAAGATTTACAACACGATGACCGAAGGGGATGAGGAAAAGATTGAAATTGTAGACAGAGCTCTGGAGTTTTGGCTTAATGAGTGAAAATGGGTCACTACTGGACTAAACTTGTAACGCGTGTAGAGGAATACATCATTTGTCATTTAATCTGTTTTGGATGAGGTTATTAAAAACAAAATGACTGAATTGTGTGGGTTTGAACAGAGACATTAAAGTAACTCGATTGGAATGCATGTTGGACATAGTCAGGTCCCAATCTGTACATACACCCTGGCATGTGTTGGTACGGTGCACATTGCAACTTGTAAAGGATGGTTCGGTGGCCAATGCATTCTACAAAATCATTAAAGAGATGAATGCCTCAAACATAAGCCATTTGCTTACTCTGTATGCTTTGTTTGTAGACGCAGTGAGTTGCCTTGTACAAGGCAATAACGTACCTGTGGACACCTTGACAGAATTGAGAAGGTCGCATTATTACATTCGCATTATCCACGGGACCTCTGCCATAAATTTGCTCTCGTCTGCTTTAGCGTAATGCTATGTTGTTGTTATTGTTGTTGTTTTAACCGTGTATACCTCATATATCTTGTGATTGTTTTTAAATCATCTATACCTCATATAACTTGTGATTGTTTTTAAATCATGTATACCTCATATATCTTGCGATTGTTTGCATCATGTATCTTTTGATTGTTTGAATCACGTAAACCTCATATATCTTGTATTGCTTTCAACATGTATACCTCATGTCTTGTCATGTTTTCAACATGTAGACCTCATATATCTTGTGATTGATTGTTCTAAAATAAATGTTTTGGTAAGCGAGCGGTTGTGTTCATTATTGATTCAACATGTCAGAGAAACGTGTCATGAAAAAGGTTTATTACGACCTGTCTCACCCGGGTAGTTTAGGAGGAGTGGAACGACTCCGCAGGGCTGTACAAGATGAGACGGGGAAAAGAGTAAACGCTGACCGAGTCAGATAATTTTTAGCCGAGCAAGACGCATACACTCTGCATAAACCTGCCAAAATACATTTTCCCAGAAATAGGGTTTTTTTACCGCGACCTCTGAACCAATTTTAAGCAGACCTCTGTGACATGCAAGCCTTGGCCAAGCACAACGACAGTTTTAAATATCTGTTGACGGTCATCGATGTGTTTTCAAAAAAAGCGTAAGTGCGAGCGCTAAAGAACAACATGGTGTCCCAAGTCACCAGGGCATTTGACTCTGTTTTAGAAGGCAGTCAGACCCTTGAAAAGTTACAAAGGGACGCGGGTAAAGAATTCTTTAACAGGACTTTTAAGGCGTTGATAGATAAATGCGGTATTAAACATTTCGCCACGGCCAGTGATCTGAAGGCATCGGTGATTGAGAGATTTAACCGTACGTTGAAAACTAGAATGTGGAGATATTTTACCGCCGAAAACACCTGCAGGTATGTAGACGTCCTGCAGGACTTGGTTAAAAGCTATAATAACAGCTATCACACGAGTATAAAAATGACGCCTATGCGAGTGACGTCCGAGAACACCCTGCAAGTTTTTCAAAACCTGTACGGCTTGATCCCCCTGAGCTTCCGAGAAAAGTTAACGATGAATTTTAAACAGGGAGATCTCGTGAGAATATCTAAAGTGAGAGGCGTGTTTGATAAGAAATACGAGCAGAGTTATACCGACGAGGTGTTTACAATGGCCAAGTGCGTACCCCAACTACCTCCCATGTACAAACGATTACGACGGAGAACCTATCCGGGGTACGTTTTACGAAGCGGAGCTGCAAAAAGTAAAGATACTGCGAGACAAGAGCTACGCGGTGGAGGAAATTTTGGACCGACGCGTCAGCGGCGGAGAAAAACAAGCATTGGTATGCTGGAAAAACTGGCCCAAGAAACGTCGGATTCGTACTCATTTCATCCTTCTCCGGCGGCGAGGGGTTTTACATTACCCTGCCCTCCAACGCCAGCGCGGACGTATTTAAAAATAATACCGGCTCCAGTTTCTACGTCGACTTGGCATAACATATCGACTTGGAGGGCCCGTAGCAAGTGGCCCCACACATGTGGCATAGCATTCCTCAAGACGCAGCCTACTTTGAGTGGAGAAAGAAACCCGCGACACTCGACAGGGAGACCGTAGTCAACCGCCGAAGGTTCAGAGGGGGATATTACACCAACTTTGAACAGCTCAAGGCCGAGCTAAACACGCATCTTAGAGTTGTCGGCAGCAACATTTTTTTAGCGTTTAACAATATCCAAAAAAGATTTGAATTTCAGGCGGGCGGTCAGTATCATCTGCGCCTTTTTCCGCCCGCGTCTTACATATTGGACATGAAATCAGGAGAATGGTTCACGTTCAACGCCAGGTTGGCGCCCCACCCGGCCGATATGAAAGCAGGGAATTACCACCTTTATGGCTACAGCGATGTGGTGAGTCATCAGCTCGTAGGCGACGCCTACGCTCCGCTCTTGAGGACCATCCCTATACAAGGGACGTACAGCGATGTCATCACGCAGTGTTTTAATCCCGCCTCGTATCTACCGGCCATCAAGAAACACATTGAAAGAATCCATGTCGAGATTAAGACCGATCAAAATAAACCGGTAAACTTTACCTTTGGCAAGACTATCGTGAAGCTCCATTTCAGACCCACAAAGACCTCGTTGAAACAATGACCCCTTACCACAATCCTTGTCATTTTGTGAGCTACTATGAAAACCAAGCGGGCGGAGCCCTCCCCAGTTTTTACGGCTCCCCCGTCATGTACGGGCAAGGGATAGGGTCTATATTTTCAAGATTATTCCATTTCGTGTCCCCTCTCTCGCTGAGCCTCATCTCAAGGCAGCCACTAAAAACACAGCCTCGGAGGTCATGAGCCATGCCGTAGGTAAAATAGCGGGTCAAAACTCTGATCAGAAGTCTCAAGAGGGATCCAGGGGTATTATGGTTTTGGCTAGAAGAGCAAGAAAGAGACCTCCGGGGGAGTGCGTTTCACGAGGATCTAAAAAGCGTCAACGCTCCGCCAAGGGCAAGTCAGTCGGTACGAGAGGCGCTAAGGGAAACAAGTCTACCCGGAGCCTCGCAACCTTGCGCACAACGATTTGGAATACTTGGCCCTCTGTCAGGACAGCAGACAGGTGCCCGCCAAAGCTTTCCAGCCTCAATTTGACAACGGCCAGTCCGTCAGAGAGTTTTACAACATGTTTACGGCCACAGGAAGACACCTGAAAGATTTGCCACTGGGCATCGACAGGGAGGATTTTAACCAGGGGTACTCCTTGTTTGTGTTTAATCTCAACGCGGCTGAAGACGCAGATGCCTTGTCCCCGGTCTCCAGCAGGTGTTTAAGGTTGGAAATGAAATTCAGAGTTCCCCTGTCGCATACAGCCACTCTGATCGTGTATGCGTGTTATGAGTATTTTGGAGATCAACTCCAAACGTCAAGTGCTGGTAGATTATTATTGAGAAAAGAAAGAAAGAAAGAAAGAAAGAAAGAAAGAAAGAATATGAATAATCACCAACTGGAAGGTGTCATGCGTCATTTCCTGGGAGATGCGTTTTGCGGCGTGTGGGCTTCGGACCAACTACCGGCGCTGATGCGCTCATTCAGACATCCCGCCTACATGATCGTCAACACTCACCCTAGTCATAAGCCCAGAGAACACTGGCTAGCGCTCACTCTGGACGAAGACGGGAGCACTACTTTTTTCGACTCGTTTGGACTACCGCCCGACTTTGTCTATTACCTGAAAACCGTGTTACAATTTTTAAAAAGCCGTTTTAAGAAAAAATTACTGTACCAGAAAAACAACTTCAAGACGTTGCATCGACCGCCTGTGGACAGCATTGTGTTTATTATTTATGTCACAGGGCCTGCGGGTTACCTTTTGAGAGTGTGTTATCTTTGTATCACGACGACGTCGTCGTAAAAAATGATGAAATGGTATCAGAGTTTGTAAAAAAATATCAACATTGTACGAGGATTCAACAAGCATTTTTTTTTTTACCACACCGCCTGTTCTCTGGACATGTTCAAAGATTGTTACAACTCGTTTAAGAAATAAAGAAGACAAGACAAATGTCAATGTTGTTCTTGTATGACTCTTTTATTCAAGTAATTATCACACCGTATTATTAATCCAACGAGCGGCCGTTTTCCACTTTTTTCCTTCACTCGTTTTTACCGGCGTCACCCATTCCTCCTCCTCCGCAAACGGAATTAAATCTTGTTTTTTTCGCTTTCCTTTCTCCCTGTCGACCGGCGCTGTGGCCCCCTCTTCTCCTTCTTCCTCTTCTTCTTCACCCTCCTCTCCCTCATGCCACCCTCTGACGGTTTTGAGTCAACGATATTGAAAGCGAGCGCGAGGATTGGTCACCGAGGTTATCGTTATGTTGAGATCCGTCAGAGTATTTATAACCCGTCCATCCCTTAGGCGTTAGAGATTTCTTTTTATAAGAGACTAATAGGTTTTTAAACAAGTCAATCATATGCGAACCTCTCACAATCTTTCCCTTGTGAATAAATTTGCCCTTCGGAGTCCATCCGTCCTGGCTCTTGACTAATTTCTTCATAATATACTCGTCATTTTTGTGGTTGTGCTGAGGAAGATTTTGCAGCACCTCGTGCACCGTCTTATCCAGTCCTCCCTCTTTCTCGTCCTTTTCTTCTTCTTCATTTTCATCTCGTCGTTGTTTTTCTCCCGGCTCGTCAGAGTCACGAGGTAGGCCGCTGGCCGTCTTTAGGTAAAGTCGACGTTCCTCCTCCCCTTGTTTGATCAGGGTGAGGTATCTTTTTAACAGAGCGTCATGTTTTTTTAATTTTTTCATAAGGATTAAGCCCCCGTTCGTTTAATATATCCCTCATTTTTTACGTTGTTGTTGTTGTTGCCCAAAGTCTGACTCACACGGTTCAGCTGTTGAGGCGTGAGCAGAAACATCTTTTGAGACTTTTTTTTTTTTTTTTTTTATTACTGCCTATTAATTAGTCCTCCTAGAAGTTGTCCAAAGATGGGCACAACCGCCGAAAGCAGAGGCAATAGAAACCCTCCGGACTGGGTCATCAGAGCTCAGCACTTGGATTTTAGGCTGGCTTTTTTATTTGCCAGCAATTTGATAATTTTCTTTTGTCTTTTGAGTTTTTGATATTGAGCTCTGGTCAGGGGAATGTTTCCTTTTAAAACATTTAAAGAGAGTTCGCCGTGGTTAAGAATATCATTATGCCTCTGAGGTGTGGCGTGACACAAAGCACACAGTAAAGGAGCGTTCCTTTTTAAACGCGCAGACATGACAACGACGATGATTCAGGAAGACCACGATTTAGGTAGATAGACGACGGGCCACTGCTCCGGTAACAACCCCAATCTCAGTCTGTATCATTCTGGACAATTTGGGGTGAGATCTACAATTAAATAACCATGAGCATCTCTGGTGGCATCTTCAAAACTTTGTGAAAAAAAAAGTTTTTCGCAAAGGAAAAATCTGCTGAGCCAATATATTTATCTGTAACCTATCTCTGGGGTTTTTAAACAAGACCAGGTAATTACTGTTTAAGCTGATGGTCCGACTGTGTTTGCTCCAATGAAAAACATTTTGCGTCAGCATCATGGCGCTCATGTTCCTGCGGTGTCTGTATTGTGTAAAAATCTTGACTACTTCAGGATGGTCAGAGGCCTGAAAAATTACGTCGTCCAGGATAATCAAATGATTTTGATCGGGCAGAAACAGGTTCTCATCGTCAAAAGAATCAGGCAGGCCTTCAACAAATTTAATCTTTTTATTCATCTTTTGCAGTTCTGCGTACATTTCAGGTACCTCAGACAAAACATTCTGACAGTTTTCCAATACACAAAGGCACTCGCAGTCTAGGATCAAAGTCAGTTGGCTGGTGGTCGGCCAAAAACATTTCAATAGCCAAACAGCCACGTTTCACCCGTGGAAAGCAGACGTCTTTTGTCAAATACCACACAAAACCTTTTTAAAAATGACAAGTTTTTAAGAAGAAACCCGTTTTTATCCCTCTTTATGCTGTGCTGAAGAGTCTCGATAAACCCCTCTTCCTCCTCCTCCTCCTCCCTCTCCCCCGTACTGTGGTTTTGCAGGTAACCCTCTACCAGCTCCTTGACGCTGTCAAATTTGATTTTTTCACAACACTCGTGCGTCTGAGTAATGCCCTACACCCACAACACAGCTCGTTTGTTTTTGGTCAAGTAAGCGTAACTTTTAGGACCCACAGCCGCAAACTCCTGTATGGTGTCGCCGCCCAACTTGTCCATCAAGTCTCCCAATTAATTACCCAGTTTGAGTTCCGTCTCTCCCTCTTTTCTGACATAAATTAGAAAGTCAGTGTCGAGGTAAAGCACCCGATTTTGCATTTGTTGCAGATAGTTGTACAACTTGACGGCCGTAGCTGTGGTGAACGCCGTGATAAAGACGTTGTCTGTCTTGTTGAGGGCTGCGATATACTGGTCGCCGTGGCACCACTGAATCAGAGCCGTGGTCTCATTTAGGAAGGAAAAGTATTTGATTTTGTGTTTTTCTGAAAACGTAACTGAAAAACTCCTCCGGTTCCCTGACGAGCACGGTCTGGTTCAGGTTACTTCTCTGGGCAAACTTTCCCCATAAGCTATTCAGACAGAGCTTAGCCACCTGTCTTTTAGCTGGGTTCGGTTGAATTTTGTCCACGTCCAGCAAAATGCCCTGGTTCGCCCCATAGTCCGCAATGTACTTTTCTCTACTCTCCTGATCCGAGGCCTTGGCGGGGTAGCCCGAGGCCTCCTGTTTACCCTTGAGAAAATCGTGCATGTACTCTACAAATACGTTGTTGCTGTGTCTGTCAAAGTGCCACACCTGTGTGATCTTACCTAAGCAGTCCCCTGACTCCAAGGCTTTGTTAAATTTGGGAGTCACCCAAACCCCCGTCAACGCCCTAGCCTCGTCGTCATGCGTACATGAGCTGGCCTGAAAATTAAGATAAGTGTTCGACAGAGGGTGAACACCAGTTTACCGCAGGGTGTTTTGTAGGGCAACCCGGGGAAAAACAAACCTTGAGGCAGGTAGACGATGCCCCTGATTAAACCAAAGTAGTTTTGCGGCTCTTTGATATCTCGGTAAACTATTTTGGGGTGTCCTAGAGGGTAGGGAAAGGCGCAGTTAATGTAGGGATACAAGGACGTCACATCCACGTCGCGTACGGTTTCATTCGCCGCCACCGTGTACCTCAGTCTCACGGTGCTCGTCCTACCGCCGTACAAAGCGTCGCAGGGTGACAAAGGTCGAGGGGTTTCGGCGCACTCGAGAAAATCTCTCAGAGTTGGGTGGGATTTTTTCAACTCGACCCAATTGTGTTCCTTCATCACGTTCACCTTGAGACTGTGGACGGACTCTAACGTCTGTATTCGCGCCGCGGTGGAGGCCTGCAGCTCATCAAACGGTCTACCCGTCAGAGGGCAAGTGTCGTGGGGCTGAAAGCAGGATGGACAACCGTGATAAAAACAACCCAGAAACTCCCACGCCGTTTTCACACCTCGGACCTCGGCGTAACCATCTACAAAGTAGTGACTGATCTGTTTTTCAACGCGTTCAACGCGTGCTGAATAAAGACGCCCTCGGTGTGCGACACCCACTCTAACCACTGAATGCCGGCGTTTGAGTAGGCTTTGTGACATCTTCGATAGTCGTCAGGAGATGGAACGGCGAGGGTGTTGGGACATAGCAAAACACTTTCATGCAGGCCGAAGCGATGGTGGTGTAACTGAAAGGGTCCACGCCCGTTTCGTCGATGTAACCTTTTCTGAAAATGCCACAGACTTGGGTGAGAATATCCATGTCATTTTGACAGTAGCGGATGGCTTCTTTTTCATAATCGAACGTGCCGTGATGCACCATCTCGTACCACGCTTCAAATTCTCTCTTGCCCTCTTTACTCATTTCTTTGACACCGTAGGCCTCTGGCTCGGGGTAGGGACCTGCATACTTTAAATGATAGCATGTCGCATTTTTTGCATTTTTTAATCGGTTCGCAATTACTGACGTATTTTTTACGGGCTCTTTGTGTTTGGCCAAACACGACACTGAACAGCACATTCTGTTACAGTCGACGCAAACTTCGGGTCGGACCTCTTGCTCAGTACAGGAGGGGTCCAAGCAAACGGAGCAATGACCCTCGCAATAGTGAGACATGATGGAGGTGTACCCCGTGTAGCAATACTCACACACACATGGCGAGCCTAGGAAGGATTTCAGGCTTGTTATGCCGTAGTAGTGTTTTTCAAACAGAAACATAAAGACCGTCTTTTGTCTTCTCTGTGAATCGGTTGCAAATTTAGAGAGCATTTGACAGTCGTCGGTTCTGTAGAACACTACAATTTTGCAGTTTGAGACTTTTTCAAATTTCGCTATATTGCCGAATGTTACCACGGTCCAATCGTTCAAACCCGCCTTACTTTGAATGTCTCTGCCGAGCTCAAACGCTTCGCTATCGACGATATCGGGGTAAAGCAGGTGAGCCAAGTTAATAGCAAAACAAAGTGGTTGTCGGCGCTGTTGATTACGACCTGCAGAGAGCCTTGCTTTTTTTTAATTATCTCGCTTTTTAAGGTATTAGACAAGTGTCTTTTTCGACTGCCGCCTCTGGGGTTTTTGACCAGTTGGACGGTGAATACCAAATTACCGTCAGTTTCAACGCCCGTGTTAGATTGCACGATTCGGTCTAGGGAAGACTGTAAGTGAGTCAAATCAAAATCCTCTCCGCTCAGGATGGAGGACACACCGTGAGGCAGAGTATTGCCTCTCAACTCGAGCTGCACCAAATCTTGTCGTTTGACTTGCAAAAAGACGTTTGTCACTGCTTGCGCCATCTCTGTAAACACCCTGATGTAAAATTCACCAAAATCGGACGTACCTCGATGTATCTCAGTAATGTTGATGTTGAGCGGATGGCTAGATTCGACATTGTTAAATCTAGGTCGCGTCACCACCCTCAACGAGGGTGAATTTTGAGGTGAGTTTTCTCGCTGCGTCGTATTTTGACGTTCTAAATATTCCGAACAAGCGTCTGCTACATTACCCCCGCGCTGTTGATTTTGAAAGTCGTACGTTGAGCATTTTCTAAATGATTTACAGCGTGGTCTATGGCGTTAAAGACGCCCGTTTGATTTTGGACACTTTGATCGTTAAGTCGGGTCTCGGTTTGCAAGTGCGCGTCGTTTGAGGCCGAGGGTTTGGTGGGTATTTGATTTAGCAAATCTTGACATTTGCTTATCGTGTTTAAAACGTTTTATTGCGTATGATTAAGTTCGGCGATGGTAAATTCAATATTTGAGAACGGGTCTGGGATAGAAGAACTGACAGTGATTTGTTCTCCGATTAAAGAGTCAGACTGCGCAGGTACGTTGTTTGAGGGGGATGTGGGTATTTGATTTAACAAGTCTGACATTGATTTATGGTGTTTAAAATGTTTTGAGAATGATTAAGATCTGCGATAGCCATATTGATGTCTGTGAGTGGGTCAGGGATTTCTATATCTTCTTGTTCTGCACATAAAGACTGAGTGGGTTCCTGAGCTTCATTTAATACATTCGTGTTTAATTCATGTATCATCACATCAAGTTTTGAGGGACAGCGGTTGCTTTCATACATGGTTACAGAAACACAAAATCAAAAACAAATCAAAAACAGCACAACAACAACCCAAACTTACACCCAAACACCAAGACCTAGCACAAAGAGGATATCGCTCATGTCCCTTTGCACATTCGTGACAAGAAGATATAATTCTTCTTTAACCCTAAGAGAGACATTTCCTGTTAAAAATGTAACATGTATGAAGTATTGGAACCAGGTTCTTTTCAAAAATGAAACGTGCAGTGCAGTCTCCTTATAACACTCTGCCTATTTAATATAAAATTTACTTAATGTATTTGTATCTGCCTATTTAATGTGAAATGTATTTAATGTATTGTGTTAATTGTATTGTAATTGAATTGTTTGTCTGTATGTACGTTCTGCTTTCTGCAACAACGGTTGATACCATTCATGCCAATAAAGCTAATTTGAATTTGAATTGAGAGAGGATTATTTTATTCATATTGTATTCTCAATTAAATAAAATACAAGTAATAAATATGAAATATACGTTTGTTGGTTAGGGGGAATGTTTATGAGCCGACGTGTGTTTCACGTCGGACCTATATCAACAACGGCCTAACTTTATGTTGTAGCATTGCAGCGTGAAGCCGACACAGATCCTGCGTTTTATTTATTTTTTGAAAAAAGAAAATAAAAGGTTTTGACTCACCAGTTTTACCAGTGTCAGTTGACCGTTGCTGCTGCTGCTGCTGCTGCTGCTGCTACTGCTGCCACTGTTGCTGCCCAGAGGTTTCTTCCTCCTCCCAACCCCGGAAGACTGTGGCGGCGGTGTGGGACAACGTGTAACCTTCCCTGCCTTCCAATACCCATACTACCATACTATTTAGTATGCCAGAAAAAGAATTAGTGTGTCCCAATACATAGTATGTCAGATGCAGTATGCCAAAAGTACCAGGATGTTCTACTACATCTGGTCATATTTCGCAGTATGCATGTAAGCATGCTTCTTTGGCCATTCTGACCCACAATCCTTTGCGCAGCGGAAGTTACGTCACACTGACTGAGCTGCGTGTACAACCAACGCCCACATATAACACGGAAGACAACACGAGAATATAGTGCCAGCAGCTGCATAGCTGTAAATATATTTAACAACAAACATCTGCCAGCAACAGAAAGCTATGTGTGAAGGGGGTTAATATGCCTACTGGTGACTAGTTCAATAGACAGGTCACTAATAATAGGCTTAGAACTGTTTACGTGAACAGAAACAACAACATACATTACAACATAACAGCAACAGAGCTCTCCAACACCTTCGACAGTATGCACGACTCTGGCGAGCTCGACGAGAGGAGATTTGCTGCATGTGCAGTACAACAACACAAAATATTCAAATGTGACGCTACAGACGGCGGCGGAAGTGAGCAAGAGGGTCGGAGTTCAGGGAGCGATGTGATGACGGATGTAGTGTGTCCCAATAGTATGCATACTGCATACTACACTACATACTTTTTAAGGGCAGCTGCAGTACATACTAAAAGTATATAGTAGAAGTATGCGATTTGGAATGCAGGGCTTGTTCGGATGCTCCTGACCGGGGTTGACCTCTCTTGCGGCGGTGGTCCGGGGGACGGGACGGGAGCTGACAAGTCCTGGTTGAGGCTTCAGAGATTCTTCTCTCGGACAGTGGCGGCTGCATCAGGGGCTCAGCGGTCTGAGGCGATGATGGCACTGGGCCAGCTCTTTTACCCACGCCGGCTGGTGAGGGAATCAGCGCCAGAGCAGAGTGCTTAGTTTCTCCAGCCTCTGCTTGATGAATGATTTCTCCCAATTCTTCCAGATTATCGGCCGTGACTGTAAAAAAAACCACGACAGAATATATTGTGTATTAGATGTGTAAATGTGTATGAGATGTGCGTTACCAATGCATGACATAACAACAACAACAACAACAACAACAACAAGACTTACAGTCGGAAAGGGTATTATACTCTGGGCTCATGAAATAATCTTCGTCAATAATCTTCTTCCGTTAAATCGATGGGGTCCATCTTATTGGTTCGACAGCCCATTGGTTCAACATTCCGCGGTACTGAATGGCTCGCAGCAGGTGTATGGTGCGCCGCGACTGGCTTGAGGCGGAGCAGGCTCAGGGCTTATGTGTTTGTGACTTTCTTTTTCATTTTAACCCACACCATGATCTTTTCCTGACCCTAACCAAGTGGTTGTAGTGCCTAAACCTAACCAGACCTTAACCACAGGGTATCATGATGATTTCGGAACAGACTTCGGAACAATGAGTTTAATATGGTCGGAACAATGGGATGTCGAACCAATGGGCAGTCGAACCAATGGGCAGTTCCAATCGATGATGCCTGTAAATACAAAATAATAATAATAATTAAATACCAGTCGTAGTGTAGTGAAACTTAAATGACAAGAAAATGGTTTAAAAAGATAGTAAAAATGTTCTTACCAAAGTCCATGATAGGTCCTGGTGCTCTTGTAAACACTCTCTTTGCTGTGAGTAACGAAGGTGGAAAAAGCTGTATTTAAAGAAAAACGTCCAAAGGTAACCTATGCTTTCTTGACCACCATGATTGATGTCTTGTTTGTAGTTTAAAGCTCACCCCATGTGGTCTAGATTAGTAAACAACGGTAAAGATGGAAAACGTTTGTAAAAAGAAATGGTTGTCTTATCTAGTTTTGGTGTACATCTAGTAAGGTGATTGGAGAAACTAATGCAAAGTAAATAGTGTGTGTGTGTGTGTGTGTGTGTGTGCATGTGTGCATGGAGGTCAGGAGGACTTTAGGTTCACGCTTTGGGTTGTTGGGTAAGAATTCATCCTGGCTCGCACAACATTCACACCGGCGTTCACCCCTGAGGCAGAAGTGGTGTGAATGGCTGAACATCAGACATTGTTATTGTACACTTTTTTTAACCTCCCTGTTTAGTTCATCAACATGCTTGCTGTAGGTCCTCAGTGGTCATAGATGGGCGAGACCTTGCGTTCACCCCTGAGGAAGGAGTGATGTGAATGCCTGAACATCAGACATCGTCATTGTACACTTTTTGTAACCTCCCTGTTTAGTTCATCAACATTCTTGCTGTAGGTTCATGCTGGTCACAGATGGGTGAGACCTTGTGTTCACCCCTGAGGAAGAAGTGGTGTGAATGCCTGAACATCAGACAACGTTATTGTACACTTTTTGTAACATCCCTGTTTAGTTCATCAACATGCTTGCTGTAGGTACTCACAGATGGATGATATCTAAGAACAGACATTGACGGATCTTAGGTGAGTGGCGGGGAGCTAAAATAGGTGAAAAGGCTACTGGCCATCACATTTTGACACAAGTCTCCAAAAAGGGAGGGGTGGATGGGTCAGTGGGTGTTTCCCTGCTCCCCATCCAGCACACCCTATGATGACATCACACATCCAGACTCCAGATGTCCGGAAAGGGGGGGGGGGGGGGCATTTGGAGGTGGAGGTCAAAGGTCCCCATCCATCTTTTTGACATAAGCTATATCCTATCTTCTCTGTTGAGGTCAAGAGCTCTCTATAACAGCTAGTCCCATGTCTGTACCCCCTTTAGTTGCTGAGTTATAAGCCCTCAAACATGCACTGTGGTCAAGGTTCAAAGCTGAATGGCTCAAAGCAGGAGCCATGTAGAATCTTCATATTGGTTTAGCTCTACAACAAAGTTTAGATTTTTTCATTTTTTTTGGACACAAGCCATGTCAGGTGTAGTTTCAGAGAGCACTTTGAAGGCCCAGTGTATAAAATAAGTTTTGTTTGTTTCTTTTTTACTGTAGATAGTTACTAACATGAGTCATCCTCAGACAATACAATACTACTAAAAAGTAAAACCAATAATAACAATAATGAAATAAGCAAAAATAATATTAAAATTATATTGAAATTTTAAAATCTATTTAGCCTAATAGATAACTTAGACACTATTCATTATTGTTAAGACACTTTCTTATTGTTTAATCAATCAATCAATCAATCAATCAATCAATCAATCAATCAATCAATCAATTTTATTTATAAAGCCCAATATCACAAATCACAATTTGCCTCACAGGGCTTTACAGCATACGACATCCCTCTGTCCTTTGGACCCTCACAGCGGATAAGGAAAAACTTCCCAAAAAAACCCTCTGACGGGGGTAAAAAACTGTGAGAAACCTCAGGAAGAGCAACTGAGGAGGGATCCCTCTTCCAGGACGGACAGACGTGCAATAGATGTTGTACAGAACAGATCAACATGATAAATTAACAGTAATCCGTATGACACAATGAGACAGAAAAAGAGAGACAGAGAGACAGAGACAGAGAGAGATGCAGGACAGATGGTAATGACAGTAGCTTACAACAACATTAATGAAAGTAATAATATTACAATTATAGTTCTGGCTACTGTGATACAGTATGTTGATATATATTAATATCTGACAGTATACATATGTGACAATAATCATATGTGTATAATAACAGAAATAGATAGATAGAGAGAGAGAGAGAGAGAGAAGGAGAGAAAGTACCCGGTGTATTATAGGGGGTCCACCAGCAGACTAGGCTTAAGTCAGCCTAACTAGGGGCTGGTACAATAACTTTCAGCAGCGGCCTGCCGCGGTCAGAGGTATAAATGCTCAGAAGTCTAGTGTGTTTCATTTTTGTAACTTAAAGGCTTCAGAAAACATACAAGACACATTTTTAGTAAAAGTCACAGGAAGAGAAGCTTGTAGGTTTTATCTAAACAGAGTTATTTGCATTATAAAACCCGTCGTGGCGGCTCTAGGACAAGTGCACTTACTTTGATCACTTCCATAAAATAAAACGAGAAATTGGAGAAGATTGAAAAAATTGTTAAAATTAAATTAGGGAACTGATCACAGATACATGCAATTGCAATTGTAATGTGGCCAATGCAATAACTGCTCTTCTTCTTGCACATTTGCACATTTCTTTTAAATTATGTATAGTATTTTTATTTGCATTTAGTTTGTCATATTTGATCCTATTTTATACAGATTTACTTATTATATTGCCTGTTATGCTTGACATTGTACCTGCTACAAGAGATTGCTGCCAAACGAAGTTTCATTGTATCTACTGTGCAATGACAATAAAGTTTCTTATCTTATCTTGTCTTATTATCTTTCTGCCATGCGCTTTCACTGAAGCGCGTAGCCGCTCTTTCTCTCTCTCTCACTCTGAGAGAGCGAAAATGCAAGAATTTCTGAGAGAAAGCGCTCTTAGAAACACACAGAAACACACATCACACATGCTGCAGAGAGTGAGACATGTCTGAATGAAAATACCGCTGCGCAGGAAGCTGCTTAGTTACAATGTAACTTAGAATCAATGAGACCGAGCCCGACGTATTCATAAAAAAAAACGGCCCGGCCCAGCCCAATTTGACAGTCCGGGCCTGCGGGCTTGCAGGGCTCTACTCTCGAGAGAGTCCTGCAAGCCCCTCCAGGCTTCTTCTGTTTTCTACTGCGCTGATTTTCTGTTCAGCACCAAGGACAGCGCTACACACTCTAGAGAGAGCCCAATAGGAGCCATCAAGTCAAATCAGGATTAAAAACTTCCTGGAAAGGTTATAATTGCCCCGAGCTCAGCTTTGAACAAGCAACAGGTAAGCTACTGAAAACAATTTAACCCAATACCCATAACCCATTCTGTTGCGTGGTTTTAGAGATATTCTGCAAAATATGAAAGCTGACGCTCTGAGTTCTGAGGGTTAACTGACTTTTTATTATTTTAAAAACCAATCTTGCTGTCGGGAATTAGGCTATGTGTCACTACAGTACTATAAACTCTCAATAGATCAGATTGCCAGTTGCATAATATGTAACAGCCTGTAGATACGGTGCAAGCCTTTCACTCCCGCGGCCCGAATGGAGGTGAACGGTCAGAATGGACAGTCGGACTTATGGGACCTCCCATCAGTTCGACCTCCCATTAGTAGGAACAGGTCGGACTAGTCGCACTAATGGGAGGTCGGACCAATGGCATGGACCCGGGAAGATGATGTATTAGTTTCTGTGTCATGTTCGTCTCAATTTGTCATTCCAAGCTCGGCAGGCTCGACAGGCTTAAAAACTCTTAGAAATCCGACAGACCATCTGCGGCCTGTCATCCTTAAATTATTTTTGATGATTTTGATATGTAAAACAACCGCTACATTTGTTGTTGTTGTTTAGGTTGTTCACTCATATAACATATTAATGGAAAGCTATGCTTCAGACGGTGCTGACCATTTAGATAGATAGATAGCTTGATAGATAGTACTTTATTGATCCCAAACTGGGAAATTGATTGTTAGATTGTTTTTCACGTCGGCGGCAATGACACGCCAATTGGAGGTCACTAAAATTAATATTGCCTCGGTGTGTGAATATGTAAAAACGATGTTGGACTCCGTAGTTTTCTCTGGACCCCTCCCAAATCTGACCAGTGATGACATGTTTAGCTGCATGTCATCATTTAATCGCTGGTTGTCCAGGTGGTGTCCAGCAAACAATGTGGGTTTCGTTAATAATTGGCAAACTTTCTGGGGAAAACCTGGTCTTATTAGGAGAGACGGCATTCATCCCACTTTGGATGTAGCTGCTCTCATTTCTAGGAACCTGGCAACCTTTATTAGTAATTTAAATCCCTGACAACCCAGAGTTGAGATCAGGACTCAGAGTCGCAGTCCTATACGCCTCTCTGAGCTTCTAGTTTAGTTACCCAGCCATAGTTTTCATAGTTTTATACAAACGGTGTCTGTCCCCCGACCACCTAAATTATTTAAATCTAAAATTAAACAAAGAGGAGTTCTGCATAACAACCTCATGAAAATTAAAACCTCTTCTGTGACAGAAAGACAGAACAGGAGAATTAAATGCGGACTGTTAAATATCAAGTCTCTATCGTCTAAAAATCGTTAGTAAACGAATTAATATCAGATAATCATATTGATTTACTCAGTCTCACTGAAACCTGGCTGTGTCAAGATGAATATGTTAGTCTTAATGAATCCACTCCTCCCGGTCATAATAATACCCACATTCCTCGAGGCAGCGGCCAAGGAGGGGGAGTTGCAGCCATTTTTAACTGTAGTCTGTTAATCAGCCCTAAACCTAAACTAGATTATAATTCATTTGAAAGCCTCGTTCTTAGTCTTTTACATCCGACCTGGAAAACCTCACAGCCACTTTTATTTGTTATAGTGTACCGTGCTCCTGGCCCGTATTCTGAGTTTGTATCGGAATTCTCAGAGTTTTTATCCAGTTTAGTTCTTAAATCAGATAAAGTTATTATTGTAGGTGATTTTAACATTCATGTCGATAATGATGTTGATAATGACTCCCTGGCTACCGCTTTTATCTCATTATTAGACTCCATTGGCTTCAGTCAGGGTGTACATGAACCCACTCATTGTTTTAACCATACCCTCAATCTAGTTCTGACGTATGGAATTGAAATTGATAACCTAAAAGTCTTTCCACAGAATCCCTCGCTATCGGATCATTATCTGATTAACTTTGAATTCTTTTTACTCGATTACACGCCACTCAGCAACAGTTACTATACTAGATGTTTATCAGATAGTGCTGTCACAAAATTTAAGGAAAAGATTACTTCGTCGTTAAATTCAATACCAAGTCCCTCAGTAACAGAGGTTTCCTGTATCGACTTTAACCTCTCCCGAATTGGTCATTTTGTCGATAGCGCCATAGGCTCGCTGCAAACAACACTTGACTCTGTAGCTCCTCTTAAAAAGAATTTAAAAAAGCATAGAAAGTTCGCTCCTTGGTATAACTCTCAAACCCGTAAGTTAAAACAAATATGACGAAAATTTGAAAGGAATTGGCGATTAACCAAACTGGAAGAATATTGTTTAATCTGGACAGACAGTCTCAAAACTTATAAGAGGGGCCTCCGCAATGCCAGAGCAAACTATTACTCAGCATTAATAGAAGACAATAAGAACAACCCCAGGTTTCTTTTCAGCACTGTGGCCAGGCTGACTGAGAGTCAAAGCTCTATTGAGCCTTGTATTCCTTTAGCCCTGAGCAGTAATGATTTTATGAGCTTTTTTAATGACAAAATTCTAACTATTAGAGGCAAAATTCATGACCTCCTGTCCTCAGATAGTACCTATCTAACCTCAAACACAGCTGTAAAACCTAATATATATTTAGATTGCTTCTCCCCAATTTCTCTTCAAGAACTGACCGCAGTGATTTCTTCTCTAAATCTAAATCATCAACGAGGCTTTTAGACCCCATCCCAACTAGGCTCCTTAAGGAAGTCACTCACTTATTAGACATCATCAGTATATCCTTATTAACAGGCTGTGTACCACAGTCTTTTAAGGTAGCTGTAATTAAACCTCTACTAAAAAAGCCCACCCTGGATCCAGAGGTGTTAGCCAACTATAGACCAATATCTAATCTTCCCTTTCTTTCAAAGATCCTTGAGAAAGTAGTCGCAGACCAGCTGTGTGATTTTCTCCATGATAATAATTTATTTGACGAATTTCAGTCAGGATTTAGAGTGCATCATAGCACTGAGACAGCACTAGTTAAAATTACAAATGACCTTCTGATTGCTTCTGTACTTGTTTTATTAGATCTTAGTGTGGTGTTTGACACAATTGACCATCAAATTCTACTGCAGAGACTGGATCACTTAATTGGCCTAAAAGGTTCTGCACTAAGCTGGTTTAAATCTTATTTATCTGATCGTTTTCAGTTTGTTGACGTTCATAATGAATCATCCTTACGTACCAAAGTTTGTTTTGGAGTTCCGCAAGGTTCTATGCTCGGACCAATCCTATTTACTCTGTATATGCTTCCTTTAGGTAACATCATTAGAAATCACTCTATAAATTTCCATTGTTATGCGGATGATACTCAGTTGTATTTATCGATGAAGCCAGAAGAAAGTAATCAATTAACTAAACTCCATAACTGCCTTAAAGACATAAAAACTTGGATGAGCACCAATTTCCTGATGTTAAATTCAGACAAAAATGAAGTTATTGTTCTTGGGCCCAAACAGCTCAGAGACTCTTTATCTGATGACACAGTTTCTGTAGATGGCATTACTCTGGCCTCTAGCACGACCGTAAGAAACCTCGGAGTAATATTTGATTTGAAGATTTGTCCTTTAATTCTCATTTAAAACAAACCTCACGGACTGCATTTTTCAGACCTCAGCCAATAGGAGTTTCGCTCCTTGGCTCGGAAGCGATAGTCTCGACAAAATTGCTCAGTCAGTGATTGGTATTATGTTAAAAGAGTGGCAGTTAAGGTTAGGATAAGGTAGGGTGACCATATTTCGATTTCCAAAAAAGAGGACACTCGGGCCGGCCACGAGATAGCCTAAATGATACTTGCAGTTTACTCAAAGATGCCTTATAATTTTAATATATTTAAAGTTTATATGTATGGATAGAATATTCAGTTATATTACAAAATAATATCTCTCAAAGACAGAAATTCAGATAGGCCCCTATAGATAGGACACACACACACACACACTAGAGTGTGGCTACCCGATCCGAGCCCGACGGTCCCGACAGGTTGGGCCGGGTTCTGTCAAAAATGTATAAATTGTATGAGGGCTCGGGTCAGATGCGGTCAGCTTTCAGTGAAAATGTAGTGTAAAAATAAATAAAATTCTATTGTCTGTCCTGTTTATTGCTTGGGGACTGTTATTTCAGTGACAACACCTGAACAGAACACATACACACATTGGCTGTTTGTTTCTACCTCTCCCCTCGCTGGAAGCCTCGGACCTCCCGCTGCCCACTCCCGTCTCAAACACGGAGGTCTCCCTCTCCGCGGAGCACCCACAGTGCACACCTGGCCTGTTAAATAGCTTGTAACCATAACAACTGTGTGACACAAACTCAGTGCTTTAGTCATTAAATAATGTCGGGCTCGGTTCGGTTTCGGACATAACAAAACAGAATGACTGTCGGGTTCGGACGGGTTTGGGCAGAAATATGTGGCCCGTGCCGCACTCTAACACACATACACACACACACACACACACACACACACTCGGAAAACCGGACATTATTATCAATTTTTAAACACGCCCCGGACAGGACGTCAAAAGTGGACATGTCCAGGCAAAAGAGGACTTTTGGTCAACCTAGATAAGGGCAGTGGAAATGCAACATCTTTTTACTTTTGCTAATGTTAAGTTAGCAATTAGCTAACGTTAACTATGAAGTATTACATTAAAAGAAAGGCAGTTAAAGCTAGGGTTATGAAGTGAATTATCGCTACATTTGGTCTCATTTATTCACTACAGTGTAGCATTGTAGCAGGATTGTTACCGTCGTGTTGGTTGGTTTGACAGGCGCAGTTTGTAGGAGCGTGTCGTATACCCTACAAACGGAATGTGTCTGCAGCTATGTCTCAACCAGAGCCTGAGCTGAAGGAATGTAAGTCACTGAGATTTCCTCTAGGTTCAAGCCTGTTAAAGTGCCAGCACTTTCCTGTGTCTTTTGGGTCTTGATACTCCTTACCTCCACAAGAGCTTTTAACCTATTATTGTCACCACAGACAACAGACACACACACATATATATACTGTATGAACAGAAATGATTAATAAATGACTTCTATGTTGTCCTAAGGGGAAAAAAATGTTTCTCCTATCAATTTAGGTTTTCTAGAAGTGTTTATATGCAGTAAGCTCCTAAATAGACATCTCTGTCTTTGCTGATTAGTTTTTTACTAAGCTTGACAGAATGTGTAAAATGTTTATTTTCTGTGATATTATCAACTGAGGGTGGCACGGCGGAGTGGTGGTTAGCACTCTCGCCTCACAGCAAGAGGGTTGCCGGTTCGATCCCAGGTGTGGGAGCCCTTCTGTGCGGAGTTTGCATGTTCTCCCCATGTCAGCGTGGGTTCTCTCCGGGCACTCCGGCTTCCTCCCACAGTCCAAAGACATGCAGATTGGGGACTATGTTGTTAATTGATAACTCTAAATTGGCCATAGGTGTGAATGGGTTGTTTGTCTCTATGTGTCAGCCCTGCAATAGTTTGGCGACCTGTCCAGGGTGTACCCTGCCTCTCGCCTGATGTCAGCTGGGATAGGCTCCAGCCCCCCCGTGACCCTCACGAGGATGAAGCGGTTAGAAGATGAATGAATGAATGAATATTCAGGGGGATATACAACATCTTTCATTTCAGTGTATTGAAACTTCAATAATTCAATGACGAAGCACTTACAGTGATTTTGACTGTTGGGAAAAAACTTAAGTGTTACCGTTCAAAGAAGACCATGCATGGACATGTACTAAAGATGGAACAAGAGCAGCTTTCACTTTACTTTGGTTATGCCTTGGATGTGTGTTTTAGGTGAATTTTACAGGACCTTAAAAGTGGAGAATAGTCACTATTGAAATCATTGATTTGCTGCTCTTTCTCACTCCCACCTTTGCATATCCCCCTCTCCCACTCTCCACCTTCTCCAAATGTCAGTCTATAGATCCAGGACAGCAGTTCACCTGGGAGCACTCCAATCTGGAGGTCAACAAGTCAAAGAACCGCTATGCAAATGTTATTGCCTACGACCACTCCAGGGTCATCCTCACACCTGTGGATGGTGAGAGACACTTATACCCCTTTTCCACCAAAATTAGTGCATGTACACAGGTTTTTTTAGACACGGGAATAAAACGGGCAACAGTTTCCTTTCCTATTGCCAGTAGACTAGAGCTGTGTGCACGGCTCTGCAGCAGACAGGTATGCCTTTATATGTAATGTGTGGAGTTTTTTTGTTGTTGTTGTTTCTGTTTTTTTTTCATTGTTGTGTCATGTTTGACATCACGGACAGGTCATAAAACAGGTTGGTAAACAGTAGAAAAGAGCATGGAGGCCTGTGAATACTTTAAAGTGGTTACTAGCTTTTATATATCTCATACTTATTCAGTCTCTCTTTCAAACCCGGTGCAATCTCATTTGGAACAATGTATGAGCGCTGCTAGTGTCATCATTGCATCTCACTGGTAAGAGGGCTAAAACTGAACTTGTTCACCTGTTTGTTGCGTTTCCATCAATGCCAATCGGCGCTAGAGTTGATAAATACCCATGACAACTGCAGAGTCATTCTAGCTAGGTGTGAACGCAGATTGTCACCCTTCCATTTACATAAAACAGCCAAATGTTAGCGCAACACATTCTCACTCCGTCCTCGTCACATATTGACAGTTGGTCATGGACTTTCCACATCGAGATATGACATGCAAGGTACCTGGGGTGCACTGGTTGTTGACGTTCTGGGATGCTGTATCAAGTTCTGTCTGTTATATGCATTGTCTGTTTATAAAATACATTTCCGTTTTCACAGGAAATGTACAGTTTGCATACAGTGTCTTTCAAAATAAACACACTACGTCGATACAACACCATGAATTGATGTTTTTCTACTTTAACAACAAATGTACATGGTTATGTTTAGCAAACAAACACATGTAGTTGGATATAGGCAACAAAACATGTGGTTGGGTGAAAAAATAACAGGGTTTGGCTTTGCATTCATACAGGAAGTGAATAACAGCCTCCTGGGTGAAAAATAGTGGTTGTCGGACCCATCCACCACCCCTCCCAGCCTCCCTACTCGGACTTTACATTGTTGCCTGGCCATGTCTCCCCCTGATGCCAGCTGCCATAACAGAATAACGGCAACTGGCTATATATCATGCATGAAAGGACAGCTTTTTCATTGGTGTCTGATGTCGAAAGTCACTGATAAAGTGCTGGTATTCAATGGTGGTCAGCAGGTGTTAGTGGGTTTTTGCAACTTTAAATACAGTTTTCCTACAAAGTGGCTGCACCCTTGACTTACCACAACTGCAGAGAGGACAAACCTTTATTGCTGATTTTCCCTGATTTCCTCTATCTAAGTGCTTTTTATCATATTTTAGTGAGAAGCCCACTGTTTTCAGATTTACTCTCATTTTAATTTGCTTGCTAACTTTGTCCAATTTGTTACTCACTGCAGGAGTTCCTGGGAGCGACTACATCAATGCCAACTACATTGATGGCTACAGGAAGCAGAATGCTTACATTGCCACACAGGGGCCCCTGCTGGAGACGCTGAGTGACTTCTGGAGGATGGTGTGGGAGCAGAGGACCAGCACCATCATTATGATGACCCGCCTGGAGGAGAGGTCACGGGTGAGCCTCAATTTTGACTTTTGACATTTAACAATGGCTTTAGTTTACAGTACATTTATCAAAGTAAAAGGTCAAAGTGCTTTAAATAGGTGGGTGACAGAAATGAATAAAGCTGCTCAATTTTCCAAAGGGATATAAAGTATGCTCTGTTATACGTACTGTACAGTATTGCCGTTCCTGTGTTTATTTGTTTGTTTGTTTGTTTGTTTTGTTTTTTTGTAGTTGTCATCACAACTGCCTAGGGACTACCATTAAAAATTAGCCAAGTTGGCTAAACTTGGCACAGTTACAGAAATGTTCATTAACATGCACTGTCTCTGTAATCTTAAACTGTATAAATGAATAAATAAATGAAACAAAATTCAGCTACTTCAACCACCGTCTTTCATTCAAAGAAAGGTCACCTTTGAAAAACACAAATTCAGATCAGACCCCACTGCCATCTTCTTTTAGTGAAGGCAATTTGCCTACAGGGGCAGGCATGGATGGATTACTGAATGGCTCCACTAGTCACAGGCCCAGGGGCCCCAAGTGCCAGGGGCCCAGGAAGAAAGTCAAAATGACCATTAAAAAACACAAAAAGACGACATAGAGATGCAATGAAACTACCAGGAGATACACATTTACGACAAAAAAGGGTCAAAACAACCAAGAAAGCGCACAAAATCAGGCCAGCAGACAACCAAATGTGGGACAAGGAGTTTGTGGGGGACAATGTGGGACACCCGCCCCTAGTGCGAAGTTTAGTCATCAGAGACCAAATTTAGCAACACAGAGACTTGTGGTCAGTGGGATGTGAGGATTCCTAAAATAACATCTGTAGCCTACAGATATGAAGCCCTGACTGTATCGGACTGATCTTTAATGAAAACTGTTGTCTTGTATTTTTTGTCCTTAAAATATTAACCAACAGTTTATTTAGCCTATGTAGTTGAGGGGACAGGTCAAATTGATATGATACTGATTTACAGGAGAATTCATGTAAAATGGAGGTTAAACCATGAACACAAATTACAGATCACCTATAAAGCATTTTCATAAATTAATCTATCATAGTTAAAACAACTGGAGACTGAAAACAAACTGACATATGGGTCTGATCACTTTTTTAATGAATTGACATCATTCCAGACAGGATGTGAGTGTGTCTGGGACTTCCTGTACAGACTGAACGTTACTGGAAACTGTCGGGAAACTGTCCGACTTCACCGCAGCTTTTTGACACCAGGCCCCGCTGTGGCCGCTTCATCTCGTCTACTTTACAGGCAAGGTGCAGTTCATCTCCAATGAGCCTATTGACACTCGCGCGGTGCGAGTGTCATTAACTAACGAGTGTCACCTGTTGCTATCAAGGAGGCTGAAATAGTTGCTATATGGGGTGAGAGGGGTGGGCCCTGGCCCTTAAACGCACAGAGCCCACATCGGCTGGCCGCTGCATGCAGCTTCTTCTCATTGGCCGGGACATGGTTTCAATTAGTCAGTTTTAAAGTTACAGTGAAAATCACATTGAACTAGAGGACGTAAGCTGTCTATTCTATTCTATCCCAATTCGTTTCCAAATGGTGTACTTAAATATTTCTGCATACTAGGGTCCCTAAACAGTTTTTGAATTTCATGAATTGGGTATGACTGGAAAACTGAAAGTTGACAGCCATATACTATTTCAGTTCTGCAGACAATTTGACCAATATTCTATTGAAGTAGCCCTCAAGATTGAATGAATAAAAGAAGAAAATATGTATTTGTTAATTCCTGATTTGATCTTCTGATTTAATACCAGTAATTTCTTCAATCAGTGTTTGATTTGACTTTTCTCTAATTTTTCTCTCCTCCTAATCATGGAGTGCATTGTGCAGCCCAGGACACACATGTGACTATCTCTGATTTTGAAAAATAAGAAAATAAGGTCTTAACACAGAATAGGTACAAAATAAACACGGAAAAATGTTTAACTGGGAAGTATAAACTTTTGCATGATGATATGTATAGTCCCCCCATTGGTGTGGATGAGGTGCCCACTTTGGAAAATGCCCATATACACCAATCAGCCACAACATTAAAACCAGTGGTGGGTGAAATGAGTAACATTGATCATTTTGTTACAATGCAGTGTTCTGCTTGGAGACCTTTGGTCATGGCGTTCATGTGGATGCCATTTAATTAGCCCACAGCAGTGTTTGGGTAGGTGAAGGGCATCAAGCAGCATCCACATGAATGCCATGACCAAAGGTCTCCCAGCAGAACATTGCATTGTAATAAAATGATCAATGTTGCTCAGTTCGCCCACCAGTGGTTTAAATGTTTTGGCTGATTGGTGTATCCCAGCAGATGGCCTGCACAAACTGACTACAAAGAGCCACAAAGCAACCATAAGAAGACACAAAATAACCTCAGAGACACAATCATTACAAGAGACACAAAATTACTACAAAGACACAAAACAGCAACAAAAAAGAGAGGAAGAGGGGAAAAAACCCACCACAAAGTCTGTGTTTCTCGGTCCTCTGTAGAAAAGGTGGTGGGGGCTATTGCATATCTGTGCCAAGGTGCTCACTGTCTAATGATTTACCCATGAGGGAAGGATGGGACCATCACAGAGGGCAAGGCTTGTTGGGCCATGATGATGTCCAGTGTCTTTCCAACACAGGATGAGGTTGTCTTCTCTATAAGGGGCCCATTGTCATGGTGCTGGGTGGTACTTGTTGTCGTCACAGGCCTTGGGCTTGTTTCTAGTGTTAGTGGAGAAAATCACTTCTGTGTGTTTGTTTGCAGGTGAAGTGTGACCAATATTGGCCCAGTCGAGGCACAGAGACATATGGGATGATTCAGGTGACCATGCTGGACACTTTGGAATTGGCTACATACAGCATACGCACATTCGCTCTCTATAAGGTGAGAAGTTTACATGCACAGACAGACATACACCTTGCTCTGAAATGTAACCATGTCATGTGACTGAACATGTCTCATATTTCAGGTACCCGTCACTTTTACCGAAGTCAGAAATCTGATCTTATTTCACCGGACATTCCATAAGACTTTAATACAAAACAAGTTTGAATTGAATGCTGTTAGGTTAACATAAAGGCTGCAGCAGCACAAAGTAAAACATGCACACAATATCAGTTTAATAAAGTAGGAAACATAATAAAAGACACCATTTGAAGTTGTCGAGGAAATTCTTCTCAGTCATATTATAAAATTTTCCCATGGGAAAGCTGCAGCCTCTTTTAATTGTAGCACTACAATGGATACTCCATCTAGCAGCTTTAGTCGACTTTTACATCCAGACATGTTTAAGAGCCAGAGTCAAATTCAGAGCTAGAGGACACTAACCTGCCCAATAATCAACCTCATTCTTCTCAGTCTGCAACAGAATGGTTTTAGTTCTTATATAGTTTAGGGGCAGGGCTTGTGCTAAGAGTCGCTCCAGTGCATGCTTTTAGGCCTGCCCAAAAAATCCTGGACAAAAAAATGGTGAGAAACAATTTAACGGTCTAACTCCACAGTTTATTGCTGTAGAGTTTCCAGTCTTTTCACAGGTTTTCAACAAGTGTTTTCTAACATGTGTAATGTGTTTAGATATAAATCTCATATTTTATTTTGTCCTGTGGAATGGAAATTATTAATATAACCAAAAGGTAATCAACAATGTAATAGGAATTATGTAATTATGTAAAACTTAACTTGCAAATTTTAACACTTATGTCATGGAAACTTTTAGCCCTCTGTACTATTCGCCACAAAGCAGAAAGAATGAGAAGTAACCTTGTATTATATGTCATGTCAGGGTGTCACAAGAACAAGTGCCTTACATGACGTTTACTCTTAGTCAGTGTGTATCAAGCTGTGAGTGCTTCACTTGATGACCAAGGACATGAGGAAAAAAGATGGCCCAAACTGCTCGGTCACCCCGTCTGTTGATGCAAGTTAAAAATAGTAGTAACAGTAACTACATAGTCTCGCCACCAGACAATCAGAGATCTCCGCCTTCTGATAGTCTGGGGACACTCCTTTCTAAAGTGCGTTTAACACACCGGAGAAAACAGCTGGCAACAAAGCAACGCCTCTTGCATTTTTGAAAAAGACCCGCCCTCCCAGAAATGTGCACTCCCCTTTTCTCGTCCGCAAGGAAACAAACACACAGAGAGCTTGAAAATGGATGCCAAGAGATTAAACTCTGTTTTATCAAACGTGTGCTCAGTCCACAAGATTCAAAACAACTTTATTTATATGGCACTTTTCATACAACAGTAACACAAAGTGCCTCACAGAGGTTAAAAACAACAAAGATCCAAACAGAAAACAAAAAGAAAAGAGAAAACCCAACCCTCCCACCCAACAAAAAGCTATTTAGCTCATAAAATTGAGTTAGTAGCTAGGTAAGAATGATCTAAAACAGAGACATAAAATGCATCAAAACTAAAACCTATAGGCTAACTAAAATAACAAAAGATAAAGGTTAAATGATATAAGAACATAAAAAGAGGAAGGGTAAGAATATAAAAAATAAATAAAAAATAGATAATAGATGGATAAATCGGTTATAAGAGGAATTTAAAATAGATAAATAAAGAGATCAGTTAAAAGCCTGATTAAAAAGATGAGTCTTGAGCCTCTTTTTAAAAACATCAACAGTCTCTGCAGCTCTGAGGTTCTCCGGCAGGCTGTTCCACAAACGGGGGCCATAATAATTAAATGCCGCTCCCCGTGTGTTTTAGTCCTAACTTGTGGTATGGTTAAAAGTCCGGTGGCGGAGGACCTCAGGGTCCACGAGGGTTGATATGGTAAAAGCAGGTCAGATAAATAAGAAGGCCCAAGACCGTTAAGACATTTAAAAACTAATAAAAGAACTTTAAAATCGATCCTGAAGCGCACAGGGAGCCAATGCAGCAATTTTAAAACTGGTGTAATGTGCTCCCGCCCTCTGGTCCTTGTCAGCACTCGTGCAGCTGAATTCTGTAATTGTAGATTTGAGATACTCTTTTTGGGAAGACCAGAGAGCAGGGCATTACAATAATCTAACCTACAGGAGATAAAAGCATGCATCAGCACCTCCGTGCTGGCCTGAGAGAGAAACGGGCGGACTCTGGCTATATTCTTAAGGTGGTAGAAACCTGCCTTTGTTACGTTTTTAATATGTGGAATAAAACAGAGCTCAGAGTCAAAAATCACACCCAAATTTTTTACAGATTGTGTTGGTTTAAAATCCTGTAATTTTGGTAAAAGTTTCTCTCTCCGGCCTTCAGGACCAATGACTAAAACCTCTGTTTTGTCCTGGTTGAGCTGCAGGAAATTTGCTGCCATCCATGACTTTATATCTAAAATGCAGTTAAAAAGGGCATCAATTGGCCCTTTGTCATCAGGAGACACGGCGATGTACAGTTGCGTATCATCAGCATAACTATGAAAGCTGATGCCATGCCTCCTGATGACATCCAACAGAGGCAGCATGTAGAGATTAAAAAGAGTTGGACCTAAAATTGACCCCTGGGGGACCCCAAACTTTATCTCATGGGTTCCTGAGGAACATGTATCCATACTTACAAAGACATGTCGATCCAAAAACAGTACCAGAGAGGCCGACCAGGTGCCTCAGTCTATTTAATAAAATATGATGGTCTACTGTATCGAAGGCGGCGGTTAGATCCAGTCGTACCAAGACTGTGAGTTTATGGTTATCTAAATTGTACCTGATGTTGTTTAAAATCTTTAAAAGGGCTGTCTCGGTACTGTGATTCATCCTAAAACCAGACTGATACTTCTCTAAAGTGTTATTTGTATTTAAAAAATCATTTACTTGGTTAAAAACCAGTTTTTCTAAAATTTTGCTTAAAAATGGTAAGTTAGATACAGGTCGATAATTATTAAGAATGTTGGGGTCTAAATTGCTCTTCTTCAGAAGGGGCCTCACCACCACCGTTTTCAAGGAGGCCAGGAAGACACCTGTCTGAAGAGAGAGCAATTCACCATGTACAGTAGCTGTTCCTCAAAGAATCCATAAAATGTTTTAAAAAATGGTGTGGGAATTGGGTCTAAAAGGCAGGTTGTGGGCTTTACTTGGGCGAAAACTCGACCAAGTGTCCTCGCATTAACCACGGCAAAACTCTCCAGTGTTTCCTCAGGTAAAAGCAATAATCCAGGTGTGTCGACAGTTAAAATCTGTTGAGATAAAAGACTGGATCTGATGTCATTGATTTTGCTTCTGAAGTGGTCTGCAAAGTCCTCACAAAGGGCATTGGTTGTTGTCTTAGGTGATCTGTTAAAATTACTATTTGTTAAAATATCTATTGTGGAGAAGAGGAATTTGGGATTGTTTTTTATTGTCAGAGATTAGTTTTTTGAAGTGGGAAATTCTTGCCTGTTTGACTGCGTTATTGTAGGTTTTGAGATGTTGACGTAATATTTCGTAGTGAACTGTTAGGTTTGATTTTCTCCACCTTCTCTTAGCATTCCTGCAGTATCTTTTCAGTTGTTTGATTTCCTGATTTCTCCATGGGGGAGAAGGATTTGTTCTAATTGTTTTGATTAGAAGTGGAGCCACTGAGTCCAGCGTTGACTTGAGTTTGTTGTTAAAATTGTCCACATAAAATCACAGGGTGCTGGTAAAATCTCTGCAGGAGTGCTCTGTGAAATCTGGATAAAATTTGCAGCCACTTCAGAAGTTAGGTAGCGTTTCCTCACTGTTCTCACCGGGGCCTCCTGTTGGTTAAAACTGGTGATGTTAAAAAACACACAAAAGTGGTCGGACACAGCCAGATCCACAACAGAGGACACACCCATGGACAGGCCATAGGTTATGACCAGGTCCAGGGTGTGCCCTCTGCTGTGGGTCAGCTGCGTGATATGTTGTTTAAAATCCAAACAGTTTAAGAGGTTTAAAAATTATCTGGATACTGGGTCCGAGTTGTTGTCAGTGTGTAGATTAAAATCAGCAGTTATTAAAATCCTGTTGTAGGTGGAGTGAATGATTGATAATAATTCAGAGAAATCACTGATAAAAGAAGTGGAGTACTGGGGTGGTCTGTAAACCGTTATGCAAATGATAGGAGGGCTGCTAAAAACAAAGGCATGATGCTCAAATGACATGTAACTGCTAAAAGAAACTTCATTTGAGGACATTGTGGTTTTTGTTACTGATGCAGTTCCGCCTTCTCTTTTACCTCCCCTAATAAAATATAAAAAGTTAAAAATTGGTGGGGAAGCCTCGGTGAGAACAACAGGTGAGTTGGTGCCAAGCCATGTCTCTGTAAGCAGAATACTGTCTAGGTTATTGTCTAAAATTAAATCATTTATGATAAAAGATTTGTTTAAAAGGGAGCGCACGTTCAGCACTGCCATTTTAATGTTTGTGCTGAATGTGTGCTCTTTGTGACTTTTCAAATGGATGTTAAAAACATGGTTAGGTCTAAAAACATTCTTGGGTTTTAACTTTCTAAGTGTAATGATGGTTTTTATGGTGTGAATGTCCTGTGTTTCTGGTTGCAGAGAAGGTGCTACTGGGGGAGAAGTGTGTGTGGTGCAATGTGTAGTGGAGGAGGGAGGAGGTGGGTGAGCAGTGAGTCAGGAGGTGGCTGTGGTGCAGGATCGGACCGTCAGGTCAGTGTTGACTGATAAAAGCCGTGATCCCTCCTGGTTTGGGTGGAGGCCGTCCCGTTTAAACAGGTGGGGTCTGTTTAAAAAAGCTATAAAATTATCCACAAAAGGGATACTTTTGGACAGGCAGTATCCCTTCAGCCACAGGTGCAGCTGACGAAGGTGGCTGGTGGTGACATCACCATAACGAGGTGGGGGAGTTAATTAGCCGCTTCCCCGTGTCCAGCAGGCGGTCCACCAGGGAGATGAAGTCCTGCTTGAGGACGTCTGACTGCTGGTTCCTGAGGTCATTGATACCGGCCTCCACGACCAGTGTGGAGGCCGAGCTGTGCCGTGCAGTCAGCTGGAGGGTGGAGGATGCAACCTCATTGACACAGGCACCAGGGTGGCAGAAGGTGCGGCCATTGTGCACTTCCACATGCCTGACCATGGAGGTCCCAATCACTAGCACAGTGGGGGTGCGCTGCTCCCGAGTGCGTGCCTCCAACTGCCTGGAGGTTCGACAGTGATTGGATGGAGCCCGATATTTGTGGTGCCGGGCCGCGGTTTCTCCTGACCGGGATGGAGGGGAGGGATCAGGTTGGACAAGCAGAGACCAATTCCTGGACTGGTGAGAGCCACGGCCAGCTGGATGTAGGCCTACAGGTTCCACAGGCGAGCTGGACGAAGCACCCACGGGAGGGAAGACCTCCAGGCTTAGGATGTCATACCTGTTATCCAGCGGCAGCTCCAGAGGCGGAGGAGGAGGAGATGGACTAGCCCCAGAGCCCCTGGCCACCACCAACCAGGGCTCCCTCGGCTTGAGTGGAGTTGAGCTCTTCGGTGCTCCCGCTCCACCCTCCGTGATGAAGCGCTGGGGGGTGAAGGCAGGAGGTGGAGAGTGCCGATGATTTGGGCTTGGCTCCCTGGCGGTGCCAGCGGGACTGGGCTAGTGCTGGTGTCGGAGTTCCGGTGGTTATGGAGCCAGTCCACGGCAGGGTGGTGTTGTTCGTGGCCATCATGCTCCGGTCACCAGCGCCGGATGCCATCAGGTGAGCAATATGTTTCGCCTGGGTCGTGGCAACAGTGGTAAAATCCAGGAGGATCTTTTCCCTCTCCATGAGGTCGGCCTGCAGTCCGGAGATGCTCTCCCTCAGTTTTGACAGGGTTGGGAGGCAGGACTCACACACCGCCAACATACCTGCAGCCTGTGCTGGAGATTCGTTCCCCGGGACACAGTTCCAACACACAGAGGTGAGTTAAAATTTTTAACCTCGGTCGTGGGGCCAAAATGTCCAAGGGGACCTTCCCCAATTTTAAGTGGGCAGTCCGCTTCAGGTGGTGAGTTGTAGGTCTCCCACAGTTAAACGATTTTTAAAAGTTGTTGCCTCACTAATGTGGTTTGGCTGGCGACTTCCGCGTTCACTTCTGCGGTAGTCTATGATCCGTGACAACCACAGGCCCGATGGCTTAAAACCTTAGTCCATGTTTAAAAAGTAAGGACAATAAAAGCTGAGAGCAAGTGGTTCGTTAATAAAAGAAGCGAGAACCTGGATTAAACGCTATGTTTTACTGGGCCGAAGTGGCGGGGAAACCAGTGACGCCATGCATGCGCAAGATTGTGGAAATGAAGGACTTACAGCAACTTTGTTTAAAACTTTTAACGCAGTCAGACTATGTTTACAAGCACAAGAGTTCAGCGAGCCACCGAAGGACCGCCCTGCAGATTTACTATTGATTCTGCAATGTAGGGAGTTTTTTTAAACTTTGAAATTGTATCTGCCCATCTAAACACAAAATCAGGGAGAAAGACATCAGTCTTTAGTTAAGCAAAGCGTCTAAACTTGAGTTGTGAGTCTACAGTAACTAACCCCCCTCTCTGACCTCAGCAGTTGTCACTCAGTGCGTCTACAAGATATTAGAGAAAACTGATTTATTTTGTCGTAAAATACATGTAAACACGTTAAGGGGGATTTATACTCGTGTGGCAGACCCTACATATGTCGCTTACGCCATTGTGAGCATTTATACTTGTGCGGTAGTGTGTCTATGTTGACCTGCAGTTACACCTCCAAAACACTAGTCAGTGACAGGGTTTCTGTGAAGTGCTTTAAAGTTTAGTTGATTCCAAACACACCCAAAACACACATAAACATGGCTTAATAGAGACAATTTCAAATATAAGTGCACAAATTGGCCTCACTATAACACAGCATTCACAGATGAAACAACTCTTTATCTGGACACATTTTCCCGACAAATACAACATGCTAATGGTATCTTGTTACTGTATAATGATGAAAACTCTGTCTGTGGGTGTTTCTGTGTGTCTGTTCCAAATTTTCTCCTAACTGACTTGGTCAGTCCATGTGAAATTTGGCACAGTGGTAGAGGGTCATGGGAGGATGCAAATCAAGCAATATTACATCAATTGGCCAAAGGGGGGCGCTATAGCAACCGATTGAAATTGCAGACTTTGAATGGGCATATCTCATGCCCCATATGTCGTAGAGACATGAAACTTTGCACAGAGATGTTACGGGGCGGCAGCAAGGACCCAAGTGCGGACAGACAGTGAAACAGTTTGAGTCCAAAAGGTTTATTTTAGCTCTCTGGGTGAGGGGTTGAGTCCGGAGGGGAGGATGGGAAGGGTGAAGGGGTCTGGGTCCAGAGCGTCTGAGGAGGGGGACAGGCTGAGTGGGGAGTAGGCTGGAGCGTCCGAGGTGAGGGCAAGTGGAGCAGAGCGGACCGGAGAGCAGAGCAGGCTGGTTGGATACTGGAAACACAGGAAAACAGGATTCAGACAAAGTTTTAAGTCAGGGATTCAGCTAGAGGCTAGAGTCGAGCTGAATACTGACTTAACAGTGGCTTTGATCTGGCAGCGTGGATGTGGCAGGGCTGAGTACAAGTAGGCAGTTGATTGCAGAATGAGATGCAGCTGGTGGTGCTCTGCTCAGTCTCTGGCACACCTGTAACCACTCTGCTCACCACACACACACACACACACACACACACACACACACACACACACACTCACGCAGCAGATGTAACAAGAGATGCCTCTCCTCATGAGGAACAGATTTGTATCAAGAACCCATAACCTCCGATTATTTAGATTTTTCCGCCATTTTGAATTTTTTTTTAAACTCTATTGGGTGGCGCTATAACAACAGAAAAATGCTTAGAAATGGCTAAAATGCGACCGATCCCTATGACCAAATGTTTTCGGTTTTTTTCTAATTTTTGGTATGAATACGTTGTGGTATGGTATGCTGTACATAATCACGGAAACTGTCAGTGTGTCATTCTGTCAGTCAGTCATTCTGTCTGTCCCATGTTTTTCTACTCACTGACATGGTCAATCTATGTGAAACTGCACGTAGGCATAGGTAGAAGGTGACAAAGCTACCAATGGGTATGGACTAGTTTGTATATACTTTATTAATCCCCAAGGGGGAAATTCAATCTTTAGCACAAGCCTATGGCATTTTTCATTGTATATATTAGCCTAGCAGCCAGCAAACTTTTCCTCTGCTCATATGAAGCCAGGGAAAACAGCATCATTTGATAAAGGTAATATTACAAAATTTGAGTCTACAAGGTTCATCGACAAGACAACTGTGTTATACTAAACACATTTTCCAAACAAATAAAACATGCTAAAGTTACTAGCACAAGCCTATGGCATTTTACATCATAGAAATTAGCCTAGCAACAAGCAGAGATTTCCTCTGCTCATATGAAGCCAGAATCAATACAGAAATATAAATCCCTAAAGGATAAATCACACACAAGACTTAAAATGTTATTTTTGTAGGCTTTATTATCTATACAATTTATTGTGTCTTATCTGTGAAATAAAAGTAAATAAAAGCGAGTCCCCCCCAAAACTATGAAAGGACTGAGAACACGAATTTTAAACTGACAAGAAATGAGTGGGGGATGAGGGCAGAGAAGTTTAAAGCCTCAGTGTGTAAAAATGGTAAGTAAAAGTGACATCAGCGGTCAAATTCTAGATTGCAGCGCTCACTCACCCCTACCGTCAGGTAAGTGATGGTGGCCTCGTAGGACAAAAAGCCTTGCGCAGACAGCAGAGTTTTTCGAGTTTTTCAGGAGTATCTAGCAACGAGGTGAATATTTTTTTAGGAATCTAAACCATGTTACAATATGTTATAGCTTACCAGTGAGATATAGGTTATCTGTGAGATATATGTTAGGAGTATTTTATTTCTAATTGTTTTGGTAACACAAGCATTAGCACAGTAATGCTAAAATAAGACGTTTTATGTGATAGTCACGGCACAGTGCGGCAAATATAGGTTGATACAATTATAATATATGCGTTTCCAGAGTGTTCTTCCACAGGACACAGGGAGATGAGGAAGAGGGAGAGTGAGAGGAGGAAGACCAGGGAGAGGAAGGGGGCGAGGGGGTAGAGGTGGTGCAGGAACGGCCAGACGAGGAGGTAACGTTAGTGTCTCGGCTACCCAGAGGGAAGAGGAGGAGGAGAGGGTGGCAGCCTCCGCAGCAGCGTGAGAGGAATCAACAAATTCGGCTGTAGGCTAGGCTAACCATTTAGCTGTAGCTCTGGGATAATGTTAGCCAAGTATTGGGAACAAATTTGGGCTTCACACGGTGGCACCAAATATGTTGGGATCAGTATATTAGGTCTCACCAAGAGGCACCAAATATGTAGGGATTTAATTGGCTATCGGAAATAATTAATAATTATTATTAATAATGAATAATTATGTTAAATAATGTCATAACATAGCGGTGATCACAATGTCTCTCAAATTGCTTTACCTTTGTGAATAAAATAATTCTCACACAATGTACTTGTTTGTAAGTACAGCTGAATGTCTACTGCTGTAGCAGACTAGTGGTGAATGTAAAGACTTTTGGGTGGTCCAAGAATGGAATCAAAGATTTTTGGTGTGAACCAAAAATGTATGCTGATATTAATATTGCAGAAATATGAATGAATGTCAACAGTACTACACCTCACACGGGGCACCAAAATGTTGGGAACATAAATTCGGGCTTCACCAAGAGGCACCAAATACGTAGGGATTTAATTGGCTATCGGAAATAATTAATAATTATTATTAATAATTAATAATTATGTTAAATAATGTGACTTAATTAACATTAAATCACCTCGTGGGGCACCATTCCCGCAAAGGGAAAAATGATAGCCAGTTAAAGATATCAGTGTCCTAAAATAGGCTAAACTATTAATTTGGAGTTTGATTAATAATTAAATTAATGACAACAACCAAAATTAACAGTAACGCCTGAAGGATTACGGAGTTCTTGACGCAGCAGAGGTTGACTATTCATTCACTCTTGCGCAACATTAAACAGTGTAGGAAATACTGATTGTTACATTACATGTCACAATTTATAGTTTATTCTGTGGCAACAATTATTAAATAAATGCTCGCCGAAATTCTCCACCATTACATATGTAAATTTTGATTTGATTATAAATAGTTTATTCAGGTGCCTACGTTTTTCACCAGGAATACTGTAGGGTTTAATTAGCTCAATATTAAGAAAAAGTGGCATTAATAAGAATTATTAAATATAACTTTAACTTTAATTATTCGTCCAGCGATATAATTTCGTAGTTAGACTAATAAAACCACACCTCTTGTTGCACAGGAAAATTGTGTTGTTTCACCTGAGTTGTAGCAGATCAGAAAGAAGATGCTCTGGAGGGGGAAGAGGAAAAAGCAGCGCTGCTCCTTGGTGTGAACCACTCCTGGTGGTGTCCCACGGGGCAGTCTGCTCAGCTGGTCCTTCTCTTCTCCTCGGTCAAACCTCCTGGAGCCTTTGGGCAATTTTGGACGTTCCTGAGCCCACATGGCAACTTTGGCTCGGGTGGGCTTGGCCCTCCATATCAGTGATCTTCATACACCCAGTGTGGGCATGCAGGAGTCTGCCTTTCTTCAGTCCTGACCTTGCTGGTCCAGGACACAGGAGTTAGGCAGACTTTGTGGCATGAAGTTCTTTCTGTTGGGTTTTAGCATGTTCAGTTCTGCTTAGGATGCCATGAAATTGCCCGGCGGGGCCATGCTGGATGGGGCCAAGCAAGCTTAGAACATTTCTAATGCTTCCATATTTACCAACGAGGCGCTGTCTGCTATTGAATGGTACCAAACACACATTGTCTGCAACAGGATATTACCAACCTATAAATAAGTGGTCAACAGACACTACTAATTCAGATTTAAATGTTATACATGGTGATCATGTTATAACATCAGATATATATACATGTGTATGTATATGCACTGAAATAGAAAGAAAGGTGAAACATAAAATTACAATCAACACATGTTGGTTCCTGGAATCCACATTTCTGTCTGTCCTCTTAAAAGCCAACCGCAGGGAAAGGTGGATGTTATCACATTAGCATACAGTACACACAGACGTCTGCACCATAGGGGACCTGGTGTAGAGTGGCATCTCAACTTGAATCTTCTTCCTGGATAACACCAACATGTTAAATAATGAAGTTATGTTTGAAACATCTTTCAGACCATGTGGCTGAGTCTGTCTCTGAAGTGACCCAGTAGTTGGTCGCCGATTCGTCTCTGATGTCAGGAAGCTGAGTGAAAGTCCATTGGTGTGAATCCAAAATAAACAGACTTGATCACCCTACAACAGACAACAGGTATGATTCCAAAGAATTATATTTATTCACAAACTAGCAAAGCAAACCAAAGCACATAAATTCTAACTAACTATATACTATGAGGGGTGAAACGTATCAGCAAACACACACACACTGCATTCACTGCGTACTTGATACGTATACATTACATGTGCAACCATCACCGTGTACTTGCTTCGCGTGCATTGCACGTGCATTCACTTGTTACACATGCAATAAGCGTGCATTCACCGTGTATTTGTTACACATGCAATGCACGTGCAATGCCTGCACATGCCATGATGTGTGGTTATTAGACGTGCGTGTGTTGACACGTCATGTGATCGCAGGGGTCAAAAGTGTCAGCTCGAAGCAGCAACGCCTTGTGTGACAGGTAGCATGCCATACAAAAACTATTATAAATTTCAATAGAATAAACTTGCCTGATTAACTGAAAACAATTGTACAAGAACGAAAAAAATAATACCCCATCCAAAATATAAGTCAAGTCAAGTAAATTGATCATCTGAAAAAAGCCCATTTTACTGCACTGAGACTCACAGCAAGCAACTGACACTGAAGTGTCCCAAAATGCATGTGACAGATCATCTGTTATAATACTTGCAGCTTTATATCAAGGAAAAAATGTGTCTCATGAAATTGTTATATTTTTAATGTAAACTGTAAATGTATGTCTATTTAACATTTAGAGTGATTCCAGCATATGGTAGTCTGAGTAGACTATTAGCATTGTGACTGAAAATATTTCCCCATAATTTACATGGAGTATTGGATTTTGAAAAGATATCAAACTATTTGAATGCATTGCAGAGTAGAGAGTTTCACCCTCCCGGTCACAGGCTGAGGGGGAATAAAATGCGGTGTGTTAATTCAGCACCATGGACAGCTCCACGGATTTGTCATTAAACAGCGACCTGCTCCATCTCAACCTGTGATATCCACGGATTTGGGTCATTCAATTTTAATTATTAATTAATAGCGTAATAGGGTACGGGCAGATTAAAACCAGCGGACCTCTGTGTTATACTTTCCCAAACTATAGGCTTTATTGTGTGTAGAACCACTTTCTACAGGTGGCGGCTGGCTTAACTCACCAATAATACGCTGAGAAAAATGTTTGGAATCCAAACAAAGTAATTTATTACGAAAAAAGTTCAACAAAACAGGTTTCAAAATTCAAATTATACTTTGTTTTTTTAAAGATGTGCACTCCACAGACAGAAAGCACCACACGGAGCGGGGTTTTTGAGCACGCTCGGCTTTCAGTTATAACTGACAGGACTGCAAATATAACAAAAACACAACATGTCACACTTTAAAACAAACTCTTAACTGGCCGGAATAACGAGACCCTCCCCCGGGGTCTAGGCTTGTGGCGCTGGTCTGACCTGGCCGTATGCAGTGGAGGTTCCAGCGCTGGAACACCAAGCGGCTGACAGCGTGACAAACGCCCGCACACACAAAGCTAAACCTAATTCCCCGATCCTTAACTAACCTCCACCCTACCCCCAGAACTTCTCCACCTACGCTGGCTGTCTTCGCCCCCCCCCCCACGGCCGTGAATGCAATAAAGGCGGCTACGTCGGGCACTTTACAGCAGCTCCGCTTCCCAGAGCCAAATTGTTGCTCGCTTGGATCTCCTTTCTCAGTTTGTGCCCTGCAATCAAGTCCAGCTCTGCATTGTCTTTGATTACTTGTCGCCATGGCAACCAGTCCGCTCAACCCCAGTTCATTAGCCTGCAATATGAATAAATATTGGACGGTGATTAGAAATTCCTCCAACATGGTGCAGGGAAACTATTTTTTGGATCGACCCAGGAGCAGTAACATTGCTATGCTAACTAGCTTGCTATGCTTATCAGACGTGTGTGCGTAGACACGTCATGTGATCACAGGGGTCAAAAGTGTCAGCTCTTGAAGCAACAACGCGTTGTGTTACGGACGTGTGACACGTAGCATCGCTATGCCAACTAGTTTGCTGTGCTAATCAGACGAGCATGTGTAGACACGTCATGTGATCATAGGGGTCAAAAGTGTCAGCTCTTGAAGCAACAACGCGTCGTGTTACGGACGTGTGACACTTGTATATATATATAGGCTATATATATAAATATATATATAAATATACCGCATTTTTTCACAGTTTCTATCTATCTATCTATCTATCTATCTATCTATCTATCTATCTATCTTTTTATTTTCTTTCCTTGTTCAGGCACTATTTTTAACACTTCTACAACAGATCATTTGTTAGCCTATAATAATAGGATACTTGCAGCTTTATGTTGTTAATGAATTTAAAACATAAATTTTCAGGTCAAGAATGTCATACTTTGTGGTAAAACTGTTGAGATTTAAGCTTTTTAATTAGAAAGACTACACAGGAGGAGGTCGCGTATGTGACGTCATAGCTTTCGCTCGCTTCCTGCAGCTTGGCCTCCCCGCTGAAATTCCACTGTTAAATGATTAATCAATTTATGATTGAAGGTGTCTGTGTGTTTTATGTTGCAATTACTGTTTTTTTGTTTTTTGGTTTTTTTTTTTAAAAAAGGCTACAGTAGCCTAATTAAGTAGTAAGTAAACAATAATAATGAAGACCATGACCCGCATGGGGGTCTCAGGGGGGTTTGAGGACTGAGGAGACCCACATGTTGTGGAACAACCACCGTCAGACCCTGCTCATTATTCCTGAGCACTCATCCTGGGTACAGAATCCACTGAAAATGCAGATCTACAAACTCACCATCCGTGGCACATAGTTTGATCACATATGAATTAATGTATTAATTAAATATTGCCTTTAAATAATGATGTATTAAGTGGGTTAAGTCATAGTGACCTAACCATTAATTAATTAGGCTAATGGTGTGGACCATTAATTAATGATGAGTTAATGGTGAATTAATGTATGAGTTCATCATTAAATGTATAAATGTGAGTTAGGCCTACCTCAGTATCTTAAATCAAATTGTTAACGCTATGAGGCTGATGTGGGCAATTGCTCGTGAAATAGCCTTCACGGCATGATAGGGTGGACATTGAAAGAAACTAGAAGAGTTGAACTTTCCATAGCTGTGAGTTGCTTGTTGGAGCGACATCCCAGTGCTGACAAATACAGCATTGAATTAACATAACGGAAATCGTGTGCACACACATTTGCCTACACAGGCTTGCCTACTTGTTTACATAACTTATGAACTCATTTGCACAGATATGAAACAAATGGAGGAAGAACTGAAGCAGCTTTGTGATGATGCTGCTCAAATATTTTCACACATTATGAGGACAGATCAAACTTATTCTGCAAAGTAGCCTATGGTTTACTAATTTCCCATCTGTTATCACAGACTTGTCTCTCCGTTGTATAAATCAAAAAGTTCATATCACTTTGTGACTTGCTGCATATCATAAATAAACAGCAGATCAACCAAAGTATTTTTGAGAGATTCGGCTTTTAATCAACAGCACATAGATATTGACAGATTCCAGACAACCTCAGTTATACAGTTACATTAACTGGAAAGTGGTTTGGTCTTACTACAAAAATATATAGTCAATAATAAAGGTGGTGATGTTTATTTTAAAGATATACATTTAATTCATCCAACAAAAGAAATTCTTAAAATGTACAGACAAGGCCGTAGCCAGGATTTTTCAAATACCGAGGTCAATCCCAACTCAACCCCCAAAACACAAATCCTCCTATACTGCCCACCTGACCCAAGGTCAAAAGAAAGACATGAAAACGTGAAAACGAAGACAAAAACAGATCAGTGTTGGCAATGACACTTTTATTTTCAGGAATAACTGACATAACTTTTGTTCTCTCTCCCTCTTCTCCTCCTCCCCCTTCAATTTCCTTATCTTTCTCTCCTGTCTCCTCCTCTGTTGAATTATTTAAAACAAGGGCAAGCAACTGAGCTATACCATAATAACATGTTAGGGCTATTAAAAAAAAGTCCAGCACAATATGAGTTATCCATCCTAACAGCCAACTGTTATTTTAACTTCTTTTAATCCAGTGTGTTGTCATTGTGATTTAAATTTTGTTTTTAGTGTAATCAGTGTTTTTTTTCTCTTTCTTTGTCTGCAATTGGTGAGCTATTCTATTCTATTACAGTATATTAGCTGAATCATGAGGGGACTGCAAGGGAAGCTTAACTCCTTTAAAATCACACCAATAAATTTGCCAATAAATTAGACTAAGTTGGCTACAATTGTATTTACATTAAGAAAAATTAAAGCAAGTAATGAACATACTGACTTTTCAACTTCCAGGGAATACTCTTGGTAGGTCTAAACTGGATTTGAGGGATATGGTTGACTTTTGCCCACAAATAACAATATAGCAACCAGGGTTATTATAGTGAACTAAAAATAAAACTAGCGGTGAAAAAATAATTTAGTAAACTGAAATAGAAATAAAAATGACAATTTTCCAAAACGGAGAACTAAATAAAAACTAAAATGAACAAGGCAAAACTAACTAAAACTAAACTGAATTGCAGATAAAATCAGCTTAGTTGTAGTTGTCTTAGAGATGCTAAAGCTGCAGGAAGAAAAGGCCACAGCTCAATGTGGGATGACTTGGAGTACGACCCACAGGTAGATAAGAGTGATGAGGACTGATGGGAACATTATGGGATGCAACTAAAAGGAAAAAATCCCACAAATGTGGAAGTTCATCTTCAGAGGTCTCACAGAGGCTTTCTCCTAAAACCTGAAAAACTAAAACTAAGACTAAGGGCCATAAGATGAAATAAAAACTGCTTCATCACTTGTTGAACTAACTAAAATTAAACTGAAATTAAAAAAGCAAACTGCAGAACTAAATAAAAATAAAAACTAATGACATTTTTTAAAACTATAATAACCTTGATAGCAACATAATAATGAAACAACTGACTTGTTTCATGACAGTTTCTGTGATGTGATTCTGTTGTTGCTAAGTTTATGTTACACCACTAGATGCCACTGTAAGTTTTCTAGACTCGGAGTGAAGAAAAGGAGTCTGGGCAATGCTATGTGTCGTATGCTAGTTCACATTTACAAATGTAGCCAGCAATGTTTAAAAAAGCTTTAAAGTTATATAGAATGAGTCTGTGAATAGTTGTGGACAGTTTCCTTGTTTCAAAGAGCAGCAATCCACCACTAGCTGCTTCTCCTTTCATTAATTCTGTTACATTTTCAGTGCTGGTTAGCAAGCTAGCCTAGCCTAGCGTGTCTAGCCTATTGCACCTGTTGTGCCTTTTGACACGTTTCCCTCATTCTCATATTATATCCTCTTTATTCATATTATTCTCACCTTCCCTCTTCTTTTCCTGCCTTTCTGTTGGCTTTCCTGCTGCTCCAAATGATAATGTAGATTGTTAAACCTTTTACCAGAGACAAACGGTAAACCTGACAAGTCTTTGCTCCGACGCATTTTGTGCTACTGACACTGGGCTGCTGGGCACATTCAGTCTATGGCGTGTGTGGGTGGGGGGCATTGGCTCCCTTGGCTTTACGTTCCTGCACTGCTCTATCGGTTGCTTATCACCAGGTCCATTGGAGCTATCCCCATTTCTATTAGCCTATTCCCACCCACAAACCAATGAAACATAGAAATGTTAAGTAGGGATATGTTTGGATCTTACTTTTAGTGTATAGGCCTAGATAGTAAATTTATTTGATTGTTGACAGATATTTTGTAGGATATTTATGTTTTTATGTGTGTGTCGTATTTAGGCTACCAGACCCTGTTCATTCCGGCCTGTGATTGGTTCAGTGAGATAGTTGTGATTGTTTGGTCGTTGTCATGGCGATGAAGCTGGTGAGTTAAGAGAGTAAACACTGAGAAGTCTGTCTCCGTTTCTCAGTTTGGTTGTCCTGACTGAGCCTCAGTGAGAGTCAGACAGATTCAGGCTTTGTCATATGACACCACGTTAATGTAGCAACAAATGATAATGCAATCCGCTTTATTTGTTTTCCTTGCGTTGTGAAAAAAAAGTCAACTCTTAAAAATTGGAAAGTGAAATCATAAAAAAAAGTACTGAGGACATGACCTCGGTGTCCTCAATGGTAGTTACGGCCTTGTGTACAGACCTTCTGTCTGAATCCTGTGTATTCTGCAAACTGACACAGAAACTATTGTTCATTTATTTTATGAATGTATTTATGTTCAATTGTTTTGGATTGATGTTGACAATTTTATTCTTTATGTGTGATTAAGATTAATTTGCTAAAAAAAAAAAGAAAAAAGAAAAAAAGGACATTACTTTTTATTTGGAGAAAAACAATATACAGAAGACACCTTTTATTTTTTAAAACATTGTATTTTAGATGGAAAGTTTCATATCCACAAAAGCAAGTGGACAGAAAGGAAACCCAGTATACACCAGTTAAAATATGAACTGACCAATTTGAAAGCCATCAGGACTGTGATTGTTCATGAAGCCTTAAAATCCTCTCTATAACTTGAATGTACTCACGACTTATATGTATATTTGTTTTTATTTATTTACATTCATGTTCATGAATTAAAATAAAATTGGAGGGAAAAAAAAACAGTTACACAATAATGAAAAGATATCGCTGCTGCCAGCATTTTCAGGTGAGAAAGGCTATGTTAAACAGAAAGTAGTGGGGAAATGTCTGGAGGAACTCTAGAGGAAAGAGAAGTTGCAGAAGAGCGGGCTTCATTATTAAGTAGCTACAGTGGCAGTGGAATTAATGTAAGTGCATTTTCTAGAAAATAGCTTTTTTAAAATAAGAAAAGTCAAATATGAGGTGTTTTCTCATATTTGACTTTTAAAAAAGGCTCTTATTTTTTTCTTATTCTACATCAGAATCAAATGAAATTTAGTGTGTGACATTCTGAGATGGTCTACTGTCAATCTGAAGTGAAACCATCTTCTGGAAACGTGAGATCTCATTTTTATTCAAACCCCATACTCCACCTTGTGGCAGGAACAGGCAACAACACACAGCACCCCAACTGCTGTGGAAATAAGTAGGTATAAGTAGGTATAATAAATAATATAACATTTTCATGAGACACAATTTGTTCCCCTTGATATAAAGCTGCTAGTATCCTATTATTATAGGCTAACAAATTGTTGTAGAAGTGTTAAAAATAGTGCCTGAACAAGGAAAGAAAATAGATAGATAGATAGATAGATAGATAGATAGATAGATAGAAACTGCGTAAATATATTTAGGCTACACTTATAGCATATATATATATATATATATATATATATATACCTACTGTATATATAAATATATATATGTATATATGTAAGGGGTAATGTATAATGAGTCGGTGAATACTGGGAAAATAACTCCCAACAGGGGAATAGCGGCGGGGTTCTATTCCCCTGAAGGGAGTTGTTTTCCCAGTATTCACCGGCTCATTACACATAATCCCGCCTATTACACAGCTAATTATCAGTTAAATAAATAATCTGAGACAGAATATTGATTAATTATACGATTTTTATTGATTTATAAATTAAATCGGGAGGAGAGAAAAAAAACTGCTAGCAACAGCTGAATCTCCTTGTCAGGGCAGCGTCCCTAGCAACACTGGCCTAGATAGCAACGGTCATTACACTGTAATATCAGACCTCTGAATCCCGCGGCTGACCAATCAGAATACAGCATTTAATAGAGCCGTGTAATATATATAGTAGGTATACACATGTATATATATATATATATATATATATATATATATATATGTGTGTGTGTGTGTGCGTGTGTGTGTACGTACAGTATATATGGACCGTTTCATTGCTATTCTGTTGCTAGGACAACAACTTTGGTCCCTGTTCAAAATTCAAACAGGAAATACAAAGGGACCCATTTAGAATGTTTATGTTGTCCAGTTTGAAACAGTCTATATAGCCTATTTAGTATATATGTGTCACACGTCCGTAACACAATGCATTGTTGCTTCAAGAGCTGACACTTTTGACACCTGTGATCACATGACGTGTCGACACAAGCACGTTGATTAGCATAGCAAGCTAGCAGAGATATTGACAAAGACAGTGGATAAACCAAGACGGTCCACTGTGAGTCAGTTTTCTGTATCAGTGTCACGTGGGGTTCGCAACTACCACGCCCCTTTAGGAGACTAACAGCAGGTCCTGAGTCCATTGACTTCAGTGGGAGAAATGAACGTGATTACAGATTATGGCCAATTCTTTCGCCCCATAGTCACGGAAGCAGATGTTGGACCCATTTAACACAAGCCACATATCTTCAGAACATTCCAACACCAAAATGGCAAATTTCAGATGGACAAATCAGGAGAAAATTTACTTTGTTCAAGACCTGTCTCTGTCTCAACAACACATTCTCGAGAGATCCGGCAACAGATAGCTCCTCTCTGGTGCTGAAATCAGTGCAGTTTCACCAAAGATACCGGATTAAAAAGATATTTTTTTCCAGCGGATGTCTTAGTTACAACATGATTGACCTAACTGGAGTAGTTTCATGTCGTATCCGACAACGGGAGGCTTTTAACAGATGACGTCCTGATGTTAGCTTTGCTGCTGCTGTTAGCTGTCCCTGTCAGCTGCAGCAATGCTTTCTAGACATCGTGATTTCCCAAAACTGAATAAATACCACACATAGCAACACAAAACTACTTTGCTAGCTCACTCATGTTGTAACTAAGATATCTGCTGGAACAAATATTTTTTTCACGGACCGTTTATTGACACCGCTAACGGCTAACGGTTAGCCCAGCTAATCTACGATAACCAAGCGAGGTTGGGGATACTCGTCTTTGATTGGTGGTTCTCCATTGTCTTTGATTGGGCTACGGGGTACAACACCTACTTAGGAGACCGGAAATGAATACCATTTCATACAATGAGGGTATATTGTAGGTGGGCTATCTTGTTATAATACAGTATCTTTGATATTGGATAATATTTACTTTATTTATTATTATTTACTTTATTAATCCCCTGAGGGGAAATTCAATGTTTTCACTCTTGCTTGTCAATTACACACAGGTCTGAAAGACACACTCATGCATAAACAGGACCTATACATGCACAAAGTGGAGAGATGTCAGAGTGAGGGGGCTGCCCTTTGGTTGGGGGATTCGGTGCCTTGCTCCTCGGCAGTGCCCAGGAGGTGAACAGGCACCTCTCCAGCCACCAGTCCACGCTCCATATTTGGTCCGGACGGGGACTCGAACAGGCGACCCTCCGGTTCCCAACCCAGGTCCCTATGGACTGAGCTACTGCCCCCAAAACAGCGAGATACCCCACTCAGCTCACTTCCTGATTCAGTGATGTCAGCGCCACGCCCCGTAGGAGACTTGCAGTAGCTCTGAATGTATTGTCGTCAATGAAGAAAATGAACGTGATCACAATTTATGGTCAATTCTTTCGCCCTATAGTCACTAAAGTAAATATTGGGGGGTGTTGAGGGAGAACAGGCTCTGATTGGAAGGAGAGCTAACCACGCCAACATAGGAGACAGGAAGAGCAACTGTTTTTTTAACATTGGATAAGCCTACGGTGGGGTATCTCCTTTATCCAAAATCTCTGAAGCTAGTTAGCATAGTGATGCTACGTGACACACATCCGTAACACGACGCATTGTTGCTTCAAGAGCTGACACTTTTGACCCCTGTGATCACATGACGTGTGTACGCACGTCTGATTAGCATAACAAGCTAGTTAGCATAGCGATGCTACGTGTCACTCGTCCGTAATCACCGTCCAATATTTATTCATATTGCAGGCTAATGAACTGGGGTTGAGCGGACCAGTTGCCATGGCAACAAGTAATCAAAGACAGCGCATTCACCTGTGGATCTGACAGAGACTCTGGACTGAATAAACACAGCTGGACTTGATTGCAGGGCACAAACTGAAAAAGGAGATCCGAGCAAGTGACACTTTGGCTCTGGGAAGCGGAGCTGCTGTCAAGTGCCCAACGAAGCCACCCTTATTGCATTCACGGCTGGGAGGGGGGGCGAAGACAGCCAGCATAGGTGGAGAAGTTCTGGGGCTGGGGTGGAGGTTAGTTAAGGATTGGGGAATTAGGAGTGTCCTCCCGCTTTCCAGCTTTGTGTGTGCGGGCGTCTGTCACGCTGTCAGACGCTCAGTGTTCCAGCCAGGGGCGAAAATCCCATTTCATATTTGGGGGGGACAATAAACAGTAAAATTTTAGAGAATAATTCCAGGGTGGAGACAAAAAAAAAGTTGTAGCCTGTCTTTAATACAGCATCTTTTACCGCAATTTGACGCTCCCTGTGTGCAGTAGTGTGAATATTTATGCTATTAAGTAAACGGAGAAAACATGTCTGTCATTGTTTAAAAGCAGCAAAACAATAAGGCTTCATTCATCAAAGACAGAAACTCGATCTAGTAACCAAAGAAAATGTGTAATACTGAATATTTCATTTGTTTACAAGGTATTTGAATTTTGAAACCTGTTTTATTGACCTGTTCGTAATAAATTACTTTTTTTGGACTTTAAACATTCATCTCAGCACTTATTGATAACGAGAGATATTATCAGCCTGGGCCTAGAAGTTGTTGTAACAGTAAATGGGATGTATTGTAACTTATGTAAGTTAAACTGTGTCTGTGTGAGTGTACATCTTACTCTGCGATCATGGACGTCGGGGGGGGGGGTGGCACCCTTATCAATGATTAAGGAATTGATTTGAAGTTATTTTATAATAACAATAATTGTTTTGTTAAGGAAATTAAACTTTGATAACTAAATCAAGCCATTTAAGGAACAATATAACACTGTCTGCAGGGATGAACAGGCTGCATGATGGGGTCAAATGGATCATGTGCATAATTAACCACAAAAAAAGCAAATACTTCATCTTAATGACATATAACACTCATTATGCTTCAGCTGAATCCTCTAAGCAAATGACCATGTTGAATTGAAATTAGTTTATCACGTTAAATGTCTGAAATTGTATGAAATTGCTCCAGTGCGTTAAACCAATCTTTGTGCAGAATCACACAGCCTGATATGCCCTGGCAAACACAGTGGAACTATTTTCTCAAAGCACAGAACAAAGAAATGTCTTTTTTTTCTCCCCCGGTCTGCTGTCAGCAGCAGCGGGGATTTCAGCAGCACGGACAGCGCGCGTACAAAGACCTGACAAGCGTCTCCTTTAAATGTGTTTGCTGCTAGAGAAATTATACATAGCCTAACAGGGCTCAACAATAACAATTGCCTGATTGCCCGGGGCAAGTAAAACTCAAGGTCAGACATGTAAACTAACAACTCACTTGCCCGATTGGGCAAGTTGCTAAAAATAGTAAAAGTTAATAACTAATTGATAGAATAAATGTATTTTAAAAACGTGGTCCTCCGGCTCTGATGCAGCGGTCTCTCTGCCTGAAGTCACAGGCACACGCTGTGTAACAATGTCCTGCCCACAGCCTCCATTAATATTATTTTGCGCGACGGACGCTTCATACAATAACATAACAATATACTATTTATGGTGTTATGTCATTGTGTCATTTCTTTCTCTACATGGTCACGAGTTCCGCCACACACACAGGTGAGCACGCTAGAGTGTGACTCGGGCCGCATTTTCCTGACCAAACCTGACCCCGAGCCCGGTGCAGTTTGTCAGCTGACAAAGTTATTGAAATGGACAGTGTGTAAATAGCCATCAACAGACTGCTGTTACGCACAGACAAACACACTGCTTGCAGAGCAGCGTAGCACGGCACTCATGCTGAGCTTGTGTTGCGTTCCGGCGTTGTCACGTAAGTAACAACTTCCAGCACTTAAATAGGTCATAGCACAAAACAGCAGCATGTCAAGTGACTTTTTACTTTTATTATATTCAATACAATTGTATGTTCCTAAATCTTGAGACACCTCATATGTAAGCTAGACAGACATTTCACCTGCTCATACTGTGCACACATGTACTGTATGTACTTAGTCCAAAAGAGCCCTTCTGGTGCCAGTAGATACATAGAAACATCCCAGCAGGCTGTGCTTTGCAAGCATACAAAAGTTTCACGCATGTGAAAATTATTTTTCATGCGTGTGTTTCACCTCCGCTGCTACAAATCCATCCTAGGGGAAACACTGTTGTGTGCATTTTGTTTAACAGGTGGATGCGGTAGTCTAC